>JAVDPK010002699.1:366432-408346 GCA_034780415.1 Cichlasoma orientale | reverse complement strand
CGTTGACTAATCGACTAATCGATAAAAAAAATGACAGATTATTCGACAACCAAAATAATCATTAGTTGCAGCCCTACCGCCGATTCACCTGTTACCCACCCTTACTTGCCAAGAAGAACTGGTTAACACAGAGTGTATCACCGCCGAGACATCAGATCAAACATATTTTGAATTACCATAATTATGTGACCATTTGCCATATCGGAAAAAATTCAATTTCTGAAAGCTGAGAAATTGTATGTTCTGTCGCCGATGACAGGTTCAGTATTAAAGGGTTAATGCCCGGAGTGCTCCGTTGCCAAAGCCAGATGCCATTGCCTGATGGCCGAAAGATTGTAGAGAATAATTGCTGGTAATTTCATTATTTTTTGTGCTACTGATGTGGTTTATGGGAACAAAATTTATCTTTTTTCATGCTCTATCTGCACAGGTTTCAGATATAATCAAAAAGAATAAAATAATGTGTGTACTCACATGTCCCTCTCTTTCTCTGGGTGATGAAAGCAATGAAAACAGACATTTAAGCCCATCCTTGGATCCAGATCGCTTGCTGCAGTTAATGACACTGCAGTAGCATTTGTTGGAGCATTTAGCCTGTCAGGTTGTATTTGATTTCTCCATTTTTCTGCAGATCAGAACGCAATCACAACAACAATGCCTCTGGGAGCAAAGCAAGATGGCGGCGCTTCAGGGAATGATGTCACTCACAAACGAGCCTGAAGTGAGGTTGCACATTCTGTACAATTTATATTCTGTGCTCTCCTCCAACAAACTTTACTCTTGGCACAGTGCAGTCAGACAAGTTCTGTTCTCCTGGGAACCACCAAACCCAGACTCATCCATCAGATTGCCAGATGGAGAAGTGTGATTTGTCACTCCAGAGAACAGGTCTCCACTGCTCTAGAGTCCAGTGGCGGTGTGCTTTACACCACTGCATCTTATACTTGGTGATGTAAGGCTTGGATGCAGTTGCTCGGCCATGGAAACCCATTCCATGAAGCTCTCTACAAACTGATTTTGAGCTAATCTGAAGGCCACATGAAGTTTGGAGGTCTGTAGAAATTGACACCGCTTCATGGCTGAGTTGCTGCCGTTCCCTACTTTGTTATAATCCCACTAACAGTCGACACTGGAATATTTAGTAACGAGGAAATTACATGACTGGACTTGTTGCACAGGTGGCATCCTATCACAGTCCCACGCTGGAATTCACTGAGCTACTGAGAACGATACATTCTTTCACAAATGATTGTAGAAGCAGACTGCATGCCTAGGTGCTTGATTTTATACACCTGTGGCCATGGAAGTGATTGGAACCCTGAATTCAATGATTTGGTTGGGTTAGTGAATATTTTTGGCAACATAGTGTATAATCGCAGAAAATGACATTTCTTTTAGTTTGAGGTAAAACTTAAATAACTAAAATAATAATAATATTAATAAATAAAAAATAAATGCCTGGAGCCAAAGAACAATCAAGTTTACTGTTTTGGTTCAGCTGCAACCAAAACCAGGCCAGAATGCTTTTGAACTCCAGCAAATGACCAGAACTACAGAGAACCAGCCACCTGCCATATTTTCAATTGGGCTTATGAGACTTTATCACAGTTTTACTTAGAATAAGTGGTTTACACATTAACCTAACAAGCAAAAGATTCCCAGACAAATCACTTGTCAAGAAAGGCATCTAGCCTACAAAAAGGAAAAAAAAAAGGTTTTGGGCTTCCACCAAAGGGAACTCACAAGAACTGCGATACATGTTTTAATATCAAATGGGCAAAAATAACAGGAAAATGCATAAACGTGCATTAACTAAAATAAAAGACCATTTGTCTATATGCACCCCTTTAAAGGTCTGCTTTAGGCCATGAAATCTGTGTTTATAAATAATTAAGTGCTATAAGCAAGACAAACTGGAATTTACTATTTTAGGACAGTGCAACATGGAAAGAGTTAAAAGACACTGAAAACTAATCTTTGATTTTAAAAAAAAAAGTCACGCTGTATTCACTACTGCAAATTTAAAACGACTGAACGAGTCCCTCTGCAGGTGTTTAACACTTTTAAGGTGGACTGAGAGAGAAAATAGGAAGCCATGCTCGGCGTCTTATTTAACAGATGGGGTTTGTACGGCTACGTCTATCTTCTGGGTTACAACCTTGCAACGGCGGGAAAGTGTAGCCGTGGTCTGCTGGTGGTGTCCCATTAATAATGTGCACAATTAACATCGCTCCATGCAAAAAACAGAGAAATTTTGTGTTTTTATGGTGCAATATTTACAGACTTAAACTTGTGCAACTTATCGAAATTAACCCTGCAGAGCCCGTGCATTCTCAGCCACAACTGCAGGGAAATAAATTTAATTACATTTAAGGGCCTTTAGCAGACGCTATAACTGTGGACCCAGACTGTTTTCCAGGTAATAGTCTGTTTCATAATCGACGGTACTGAAAAGAGTAGCTAACGCTGTGAAGCGCGGAAAACACTGCAGTGAACGGGGTGCATAACTCATCCTAAATAAATCACCTGTATGAATTTAGTGTAATTTTTCATAAAATATTGATTCAGCAGACATACCGTAAAGTGAAAGTGCGCGTTTATTGTTGCTGTGACGGCTGTTCAAATTTGCGACCGCTTCCGGCGGTACGTGACGTCCACTCGGCTCCGGAGGAAACTACAGCGCAGAGTTTTAGTTCCGCCGGAGCCCTCCTTGCACTCGCAGTGACGAGGGTGACCGTGTATCCCAGTTTATCCACTGCGGTCATGATACAGGAATTTTCCATCCATCCATCCGCTTATCCTGTTCAGGGTCGCGGGGCGGCTGGAGCCTATCCCAGTATGGAGGGCGAGAGGCAGGGTACAGCCTGTACAGGCCGCCAGCGTGTCGCAGGGCGAACACAGACAGACAGACAACCATTCACACTTACATTCATACCTATGGGCAACTGAGAATCACCAATTAACCTAACCCGAGTAACTGCATGTCTTTGGACTGTGGGAGGAAACCGGAGTACCCGGAGAGAACCCACCCAAACACGGGGAGAACATGCAAACTCCACACAGAAAGTTTTGGTGGGAAAATAAATCATGATCTGCTTACATAATCCGTTTAGGTAGGAGATGTCAGAAAATTAATGTTACAGTACAATATATAACTGTAGAAAGTGATGGTTTTATTTTAATATTTGGGTAAAGTCCATATACAGTATAAAATACTTTTTAAATATTTATTAATATTTGGTTAAGTCCACAGACAGTAAATTTTTTTATTTTTTATTCACATATTTCTGTAAAGTCTATACACAGCATAAAAATATTTCATTTATTTTTAATTCCATAGACAGTAAAGAATATGTTCTATTTTTCTTTATATTTGAGTAAAGTCCATAAACTGCTGCTTAAAATGTGAAATTGATGTAAAGAAAGTAGGAAAATATGGAAGTTTGTTTCCACCACCAGAAACTAGCTTCTATACTTTCCATCCATAAGTCAAATTTCTGGGTTATTATCTCAAAATTTTGAGTTGCTAACTTGAACTTCTGAGAAAATAACATGAAATTTCAAGTTAAGTAAAAATTTTCAGATAACTCAAAATTTCACCTTAGCCTTGCCTGGCTTGGTTGGTTGATTTTTCAATGGCAGAAACAAGCTTCCAGGGAAAAAAAGAAGCCTTTTCGTCGTCGTCTCGTGCAGGTTAACCTGTGGAAAATGTTTCTCCTCACACAAAGGAGCAGATACCCATCCTGCTGCTGGTGTTGAAGTCCTTCTACGGTGCTGTTCTCTCTTCTCGTGTAACCTGCCCGTCTCCTCCACACTCTTGAGACTCTGCTGGGAGACACGGCAAACCTTCTTGCAACGGCATGCATGGATGTGCCATCCGGGAGGAGCTGGACTACCTGTGCAACCTGAATGGACTGCAGGTACCATCTCATGCTACCTGCAGTGAGGACACTGGCAAAAAGAAAGACTAGAGAAAAAACAGTCCACAGTGATTTTTGCTTCCTAAGACTGATATCCCTGAAGTTTAACTAACTTTGTGCTACACTGATGACTTTTTTTTAGAAGTGTATTTCATTAGTTACTATTTTTATTCAATTTTAGTTTCAGAGTGGATTTGATTGTAAAGTTTTAGGTTTAGTGTTAGTTTTTCAGTACAAACAAAAACTCTACATGTCTCAGCCCAGTCTCAACCATCGGCACAAAAGCCGTGTCACACCTATTGTGACAAATTTGACCAAATAAGCATATTTCCAGTCCTGTCAGTTGTGTAAACACACATTGTTAGTAAGTTTTCATCTTTTTCAAAAGTCTAGTTTTCAATTTTATTTAATTCCAGATTTTTTTTTCTTCACAGTTGTTTTAACCATCAGCTCATATTTAATGCCTTCACACTGCTACATGACAGCTTTGTATTTTATCTTTTTTTTGCTCTATAGACTTTATAAATATCCATATTTACAAGCTGTTTTCAGTGCCTTCATCAGCAGAATCTGAGCAGGACATTCAGTTTTATTTATCCAGTACCAGTTCATAAAATTCCTTCTACACTGAAGGGGGGAAAGACCTTACAATATTAATGAGAAACCCAATTGTTCCCTACAAGCATGGACAGGATTTTTTTTTTCCAGATGAAAATTAGCAACTTTTTTTTATGCAATAATTTGTACTCACAAGCAGCAGCTCTGATGCATTTACTACCTGTCATTCAGTTTTAGAGTTTGCTTCACAGATTGATTCCTGCCTCAGTGTGACCGACTCAGCTCTGCCCTCTACAGGCTAATTTGCTAAGTGTTAAAAGAAATATTAGATCATAGTAATAACAGTGCACAGGTAGAAAATATGTTCAATAATCTGACTGTAAAATTCTAAAAATTATACTGCATGTGTGTTATGTTTGTATATTATACATTTTATAATATAAGAAAAGTCAGTCACAAATTGGCACAAATACAAAATTAAGCATCTGTGAAATTCAGTTTAATCAATATAAACACGACCTCATTCAGCAACTCTGGTAACAGGTGGGTTTAGAAAAAGTCAATTTTGCTCATGACAGTTTAAGAGCTATATGAAAATATCTTCTTCCCATAAGGATTTGAAGTTGGGAAAATGTACAAAAAAAAAAAAAAACTTGTTCGGCTGAGGGAAATTTTTTTTTAGTGGCAGATGGTATCACAGATTGTAATAACTTTCTCATTACTGCAATATTTTTAGTGTTTAAGTCTATTTAAGCTGGTTATTTGTGTTTGCATGCCACAGTACAACAGTGTATTTAAGTGCAAGGATATGCAGTCCTGTTAAGAACTGGAACAGCCCATGATTCAGCTTGAAATAATTTTCTGTATGACCATCAGACTCACCTAGTTGGAGGAATTTTTGCCAGTTCTTTCCATCTGCTTGCGAACAGCTCTTTTAAGGTCTCACCATTTCATTTAGGTTCTGTCTGGACTTTGACTGGGCCATTGCAGCACCTTGATTCTTTTTCAGTCTTTGTTGTAGATTTGCTGCTGTGCTTGGGATCATTATGTTGCACGGCCCAGTTTCAGCCAAGCTTTAGGCGTCAGACAGATGGCCTCATTTGACTCTAGAACACTTTGGCATACAGAGAAGGTTGTGATCAATTCTATGACTGCACGATGAACAGGTCCTGTGGCTGTGAAACAAGCCCAAATCGTCACCGGTACACCACCGTGCTTGACAGTTGTATTAGGCGTTTGTGCTGATATGCTGTGTTTGGTTCTCTCTAAACAGCTCCACTGGAAACTTTGTAAACTTAAGCTGCCAGTTTTTTTTGTTTTTTAAAGCAGACTTTCTCCTGCAGAATATCCAAACAAGCCACTTGTTCAGACTTTCCTAATTGTACTGTCCTGAACTTTAACATTTAGCATGCCGAGGCCTATAGAGCCATTGGATTTTATTATTTGGTAATAATTTGAGCATTAGTCTGACCTTGGAGTCAATTTGCTCCAACTTCCACTCCTGGGAATACAGCATGCTAACTCACCTGAATGCTCCAGACCAGCAAAATGCCCAAACTTCTGCTTTTATAGGAGGTACTCACTGTGAAAATCATTTTATCATAAGACCATGAGAAGGTGAAAAATAAGAGAAAAGACAGACATGTACAAAGTTTTATTCAGAAGTACCAAAACAGACTTTACCCATTCCCACAAAATGTAGGCTCAATTCTTATTTGAAGACAGCATGACCGACTTAAATTTTGATTCCATTCCAGAAATGTTACAGCGAGACAGATGCCTGGCACCCACTACATGGACAATGAGCAGCTACTATAGCCCAACACAAAACACACTTTTCCACAAGCAAGAACCAAATAGACAAAGAACGGCATTCGGATGGGGAAAAAAAAGAAACAAAATGAGGCAGATTATGTTGCACTGGGTAGCTGGATAAGGGGGGGGGGGGAGTAAAGGCAGAGTGGTGAGGTCAGCAATCAGAAGAACGCAAGAGGAGAAAAAGAAATATGCAAATGTGTTTATATGTGTGAGGAGGGGAGAGAAGCTGTCAGTTCAAAAGGAGAAAGGCTGAGAGAAAATGACAGACGTGGCCTGAGGAAAGGAAAGGAGCGTTTGAGAAAGACAACCCCTGGGAGACTGCACGGTGAACCCACTGCCCCGTCTCAACCCTCCTCCTCCCTGCCTGTGTGCTTTGCCATGGTTACCAGACAGGGCTCCCAATGCAGCCAGTTAATGCGTTTTTCAGCAGCAGGAGCGAGCTGGGTACTAATGTGTCTCAGTCTGTCTCCTGCACAATCAATGTCAACTGTCCTGGGATGCACAAACACACTGAGGGCTGCGAGCCAGGGAACACAGAGCCACCCTGGCTGAGCGTCGAAGGCTGAAAGAGCGCCGCATCGCTTTCGTTTAGTCACCTGGAAAGTTTTTACTTGTATTCTCTGCAGGAGTCTTACGTCACATGTTGATCTTTCCTACACTGATATGAAATGTTGGAAGAGTAGCCCACGAGTTAACAAAGGAACACAGCTGATTAGTTTTAAGTCAGTTTCAGTGCCCTTATTTATTGGATTTACACAGTATTTAAACAGTACAACATTCAGAAAAATACCAAATTGTAGAGATACATTTGACAGAAAATTGGCAAATATTTTAAGACTCCGTTAATTCTTTAGGTTATCAAGCCAAAAAAAGAAGAACTACGTGAATTTCTGGGACTGTTAAAAAAAATCTTTCATTACTGGAATAATTTTCAGCTATTGTGAAGAGCTTCAAACTAATCTATTTTCAGCTGTTTTCTAAGTGTCACTGCGGGTTCATACAACTTTCCATCTCTGGATTAAAAAAAAAAAAAAAAATCCCACATGAATCATAGCGGGGTCATGACCCTTGGCTGTCTTTATTAAAACATGGCTCATATTCAGCGCACAAAGCCGGCCAAAAGGTTCTGCCCCCTGCAGAGAACCACAGCGCCTCTTCTCGGCTTTTCCATGATGAGCGGGACGTTTAGGAAACTCTCCAGAGGTCATTCTGTACATTCAGTTTGGATCGACGCTTCTTTTTCCTGGTCTTCATTAAAGCTGTTCTGGCCTCCAGAAGCAAGTGCATGTCTCTTTGTTCCCAAGGACCTCACCTGTGACCTTTCATATCATCACAGGTTAAGGGTCTCAGGGACAATGGAGCACACAGAACTGCTCACGGTCAGGCGTTAAAGTCAGCCTTGTCCACAGGTCAATTCAGCTCAATGACGGACTGCAGTGATTATGCAGTCTTTGTATGGTTCATCAAGAACATGTCATAGTTTACACCATCCTGTTCTGCAGCTATCGTTAAACACACGGAATCTTATTTTAGAGATTTTTCATAAGGTAACAGCAGATACGTCACACGGGACGTAACCGTTTGTTACCAATTCCGATGCAGTCCGTTACGAACTCGTCTCATCACGTCTGACAGGTCTGGATCAAATCCTGTGGAAAGAGACAAATTTGGTTAGAGGACATATTTCCACAAATAAATGTTATCGGAATGTTGCATAGCTGCGTTTCATTGTCAGGGCCCCGTCTGACTGCCTTTTTTCCCCTCCGACATAGCCAGCGCCTGCTATTCAGTGCAGGTTTCAGCAGCAAGTCGTTCAAATAAAATGCCCCCTGCTGGCAGACAGCATTTGAAGACAAGTACGCACGGAAAAACCCAAAAATTTGATGTATGAAAATCGGGCCTTATCTGTAAGAACGTTAAACTCCGACAGAGCGGTCGTGCATGTCATACATGCAGTTGACCCTTTGTGCACATATGTAACATCCACAAACAGCTGTGCCTGCAACCGCAGACAACACTGTTGTCTTATATTTCCTACAGGCCTTGTGATCTCACAGGATTATGCAATCACTCCCCCATGACAAAGATGTTCAGCCTTGAGGGAGTAGCGCTGATTTACTCGTACCCAGACAAAATAAATGTCACAAGCCTGACAAGGCAGATACCGCACAAAGATATGAAGCAGGGTTCAAACAACTGCTGCACAGCTGAGAAGCTCTGTGTCACATGCAAGTTGCATCCAGATGACAGCTTTATCACCGTCAGCAATCCAGAGCATGTCCTGAACTTAGGGGAGGAAAAGGAAAAGAAAAAAAAAAAAAGCAGCTTCTGGACAGGTGCGCACACGCAAACAAGGATGCGACACTGCTGAGGCGCACAGAACATGAAGCCTTTTTGCTGTCTGAGTTTACACTGCCTCTCCGCTTCCTCTTTGTCTCTGTGCTTGGAGATATTTTCCTCTGCCCCAGTTTTAAGAGCTCCTCTGCTGCTCTCAACCGTCGCACGAGAGACAAAGAGCGGAGGATGTGAACCAGAGGCTGGAGGGAGAATGAAGTGAAATATTCTTTAAAGAAGAAAAGACAAGCTATAACAGAATGAAAATGAAGGTGGACACAAATGAAGGAAGATGGCGGGTGGACATGGTCAAAAATCGCTGATTTGTTAGACGGCCCGCTCGAGTCATTCTGAACTCACCATTTGTTTGCTTGGTGGTCCTTATGTGAACACACACTTGTACTCATTCCATGTGAACATGCATACAACAAGTGCATGTACACAGAACAGGTATGTGCGCACACAAAACACTTACGATTAGTTATTGATCCGTTTTCCCCTTTTAGAGGGGGAGAGAAAAAAAAAATTAATCCAGCGGTAAAAACACTGCCTGATAAAACCTATCCTGCCCCATCTTCAGTCTTCCTTTTCTCTGAGTGCAGTACGCGGCGCGAACAGAAAAGCTATTCCCCTCTCGCTACCCCTCCATCTCTCGCTCTGCTCTTTTTGTCTCTCCTCTTCCTCTATCCCTCTCTTAGGCGCTGTCCCTGGCTCTGTTTTGTGCCCGTTTCCCTCTGCCAAGTCACATCACTAATTCTCCAGGCGATTAGAGTCCGAACAGGCAATAGCTATGAGGCAGGTACGCCACAGTAAAAACAGACGATTGCATTGATTCCATTATCTAGTGCTATACCAATACCCCCACTTCCCCCAACCACCACCAACAGCGCTTTGACCCCCCCCCCCACTCCCCATAAATCTGTGTCACCTACATACAAAAACATTCACATGCACATACAGTCACAGACACTTATGCAAGCATGCAGTATCTCCAGCTATCGCTCTCTTCTCTTGCCTGAACACCCTCTATCACTGTCCCCGCCTCCCCCTGCTCTGTCTCAGCCCTTCCCCTCATTTTCATCCTTCCCTCATCTCTGCACCCTTGCTTCCTCGCTCTATCCCCTTTCATTTTTTCCAGGCCTGACGTCCCGTCTCGCCTGAAGGGCAAATAAAAAAAAAAAAAAAAAAAAAAAAGAAAGAAAGAAAAAAGTACGTTCACATGATGCCATGTGTCTCTACGTGGGTGTCTATAACTGCGTATTGAACTTAGGCTGCTGTGCATCTGGAAGAGAGAGAGTCAACGTGTTCAGAGGGAGGGGCATGTGTGAGGTGTGTGCACTTTTGTCCTCGTGCACGCATGCATCTGTGTCAGAGCGTGCGCAGGATAGAGGGGAATGAAGGGGGAAGAGGCAGTGGAGGGAGCTCACAGACAGGCTGTGGATTTTACACAGCATGAGGATCAAAGCCACAGCAAGCCCAAAGGTGATTAACCTCCCAGCCGCTCTGACCACAACACTGCTGCTCCTCTTCCTCCATCTTTCATTAACAGTCTGCCTGCACAATCTACGCATCAATTCATCCGCCTTTGTTTCACAAATTCCTGAATATCCAGACGAGAAAGGCATCGTAAACCGAAATCATAGTTGAACTTTTGCGCCTTTAACAGAAAATCTCCAAGTTTAAACAAGTGCAGTTCGACAAAATATGTGTGCAGAGACAAAGTAACCAGAACAGATGTGTCAACAGGGGGGGGAAACAAAGACACTATGAAATTTAAGAAAAATGAGGCTTCAGCCACCTTTTTATAAAAACACCAGGTGGCAAACGGCTGAATTTGGAGTCAGAAGATGCCGGGGGAGTCGTTTCTTTGTGTGCTCGCAGAAAAAGAGCAGTGCTCGGCAGAGATTGCTGATATGTGCTTTTTTTCTCTCCCCCCCTTTTTCGCTGGAGCACTGCAACGCAATGCGGATACTGGGTGTCTGAGCCACTAGCCAGACACACTGGGGGACAGAGGGTGGGGGATGGGGGGTTGTGAGAGGGGTGGGGGGAAGGAGGCGGAGACCGTAAGCAAGTTCACATACAGCCTCATGCTCGAGGACACGCTGATAGGAACGTCTGGGCACACTGTCATTATCTGCCATGACTACAGAGAGCAGCGGGCTCACAGTTCATTTTGGAGACTTATGTCAACTGAGCACACTCAGGCGCAGCTGTCTCGTTCACTCCTCTAGCCTTTAATCAGCATTTTTATACATTTTAAATGTAGCTGAAAACCTGAATTACATCATTACTTGAAACAATAAAGTGTCCCTGACTCTCAATGAAATATTAACTTTCCACTTTTCCTGCGTTTTAACGCTCACATTCCAGCACAACAACATCCGAGGAGATATTCTATGTTCCTGTGCACAGCATGCTAAGGAAGCCCAGAAACAAACTGCTATTGATAGTTGGCTCTATACCCCGTTGGACTGCGCCAAATAAATCAAAGCACTGCAGAGCAAGGTGGATATATTGATGTCTGGATTAGGTGGACCCCGGCAGCAAAACCTGATTAGTATTTCAGCTGTATTAGATTTAAAGTTGCATTGAAGCAGTTTTGTAGCTTGTTTTTTTTCATTATAATTATTGGCATGAAATTGAATTTGCTGGAGAAATTATTTTAGATCTGATAATGGATGCCATCTCTACAGCAGGGACTATGCGCATCTTTGCCCTTGACTGAAAATCGACTAGAAGTTTAGTCCAAAAGACCTTGAAAAAGTCAAGTAAAAATATTTAGTGTTTAATATAAATATGAAGTCTAATTTAACTACAACCCTGAAAAACTTATTGCTTTTAAAAAAAAAAAAAAAAAAAAGTCACTTTCCTTTATAAGTCCGTCTTTTTATGCCCGTCTTCATACTCACCACATTAAGAGGCAGGACGGCGGATGGCACTCAGGTGATGTCTGGGTGACTCCGCAGGGAAAGCTAGAAGGTTGTACAGTTATCTCCAGGCTGTTTATTATGCGAAACCATACAACCAACTACCTCACACTGCAGAGCACAGGAGCTGGACAGCACTGGAGTCTTCTTCCACACAGTCTTCTCACCTTTTATTTCATTTATAATCTCAAAGCGATCATAAAGCTTCAAAATGAACACAAACATTGTGTTTTACTGTACATTTAGCCTGCACACTAATTTTTAGTGACTTCTCTACTCTGAAACAGGAATCAAGCCTCCAAGTTTTCCCCTCTCGGTACAAGATCAAAGTTTAACACTGATGCGGTTGAATTGAAATTATGCATTCTGCATTTTTGTGGACTTGTCTCCCTCTTGTGGGTAGACAGTATGTCGACACCCACCTCCCCCACCAGAGGTAGAGGCAGACTTTCACTGTCTATGAACACAAAGACAAGCACTTAACCTGCAGTTGCTCACTGTAGGCGTCTGCCTGACCTACTTCTGCAAGTGGAGCTGCTAGAATCTTCCACATCCTCAAAGATTCAATTCAGCACTACAGATCACCATTTCACCATCTTTCAGAGGTTAAAGTCTAATAATCCTCTGCTGCTGTTTTTATTGTTGAACTTGTATTCCAGCATTGCCACCAGCTCTGAAGGTTATCAGTTATGATCTCTTCAGCTGATCAAAGGAACATTTCTCTTTACTTCTGTGGTCAGATGATGAGACATGACATTTATAAGCTTTAGTAGCACACACACACACACACACCAAGATTACACCTTTTACAAAAAATAAAAGATTTAAAGCGGTTTGCCTGTAAAATGTGCATCAAGGGGGAATCATGGAACATGTGACCAAAATCCAAACACAAAAAGTTGTAACTGGAGTTTACTGCATAGAGGAATGTTAAAGCAGTTTGGTTAACTCGGTTTAAAGTAACAAACTACAGAAACAGTTGCTTGACTCAAGGTATTAACTTGACTGGCAATTTCCTTATGACAGATGTAGCACTTAAATATATAATCTTTTGGCTGCTCCCATAAGGGATTGCCACAGCAGATCTGCCTTCATCTCCCTTGCTTTATGTTAAAAATTGTATTTCAGAACTATAGTTCAGTCAGGATCACTACAGTCAATAAAGGACTGATCTCCATCTGCAGTAATTTATATTTGGCAGCACTTGTGTTATGGGACTTCTTTGCCCTTTCAGTCCGCAAACATGGAAAGCAGGTGGTGGGAAAAGCAGCAAGACCCCAACAGAGCAGACATGAATGACTACTGAAATTAAGATGGAGACAGCACAGGGGGGGAGGGGCTGGGTTGCAAAGCAGCCTGCAGATGTGCAGCAACTGGGGGCATCCTTAATCGACTAAAATAGCCAACTGGACGTTTAGAGGCATCAGCTGAAGTTGTTGGACTGAGATCAATACTAGCAGTGGTGACCAGAGACCACAAAAAGTCAAGGACATTCAGCAGCTTCGAGTAGCTATGGACCAAATAATGGCTTGAGATGTTCAGCAGGTGGGTCCTGAGTTAAACTTAAGAACCTTGAGGTGAGTGATTGAAGTAGCTACCAATGAGAGCAGTGGATACTGCTGATTGACATGTCAACAGTAAGTACATGAGATTTACAGTACCTAGGCAACTGGAGCAAATTCCTTCCTGCATGGAAGCATCTTTAGTTACGGACCCGAGCCAACACTATGCTATGAAGTTGAGGCCTCCATGTGTCTTAATTTGAACAAAACTTGGTTTTGTTTGGAGGGGGAAAAAAAGCTCAGGTAAACTTAACACTTGCCTGTGTTACACCACCACCCCCCCCCCTTAAAATTAAAATGCTCTGAATAGACTAATGCAATGTGGAGACATACAAATAGAACTGAATAGAACTAAAATGAAAGTTTCTCACTACATTGTAACTGCACCATCATTTTTAGCTCAATTTTGTGCGTGTATCCATTTCACTGTTTCTACTGGTATATTTTTAAGGTTAGCAATGTCTCAGATTCCCTTATCCATCCTTTAAATGAATTGGTTGTTGGGATGAGGGGGTTGCATCTAACAATCCTTTTACAATTTTCTGAAAAAGACATTGTGGCCTTGTTGCCAGGCAGGCAGAAATGTGTTAGTGGGCAGCGCTTTCACTCTATTCATTGTTTGCTTATGTACAACTGGGCACAAAACGAGTGCCACGTGAATTCAAGGAGAGTCTGCCTGCAAATGTGCTTCATTATCCACATTTAAGTCTTATTCCTCTGAGACTGGGCAATTTGGTCCACTGCTGCGTGTGGCCATTTGGAAGTGGTATTAATGCTTAGATTTAAACACTGCCTGTTATAGAAGATTCAAATTTATAACATCTTGGCACTTTTCATTAAGAAACAAAAATCCCACTTGTCACCAGCCGATAAATCACTGCAATCATTTCTGGTTCCTCCAAAGCAATCTGAGACTAAACTCTTTATACATGTCCCTGCTCTCTCCATTGTTACCATCACAAAGATAATCTGAAAAGTTACTAAAAAGGCAAACCCGACCTTGCGGCAGTGAATTATTGTCAAGTGTTACCTAACAGAATTGCAGCAGTAGTGACCACCACATCACTGGCCTTAGGTCTTTATACTAACAAGGGCAAACCAAATCACAAATGTGAAGCACCCTGTGGAGCTGGGCAATGCTGCAGAGAGGCTTGTAATGCTGAGAGATGACTGTTGAGAACAGAGGACAATGCCTCCCAACAGCAATAGATGGGACAAATTTGAGTGGGGGGTAAAAAAAAAAAAAAAAAAAAAAAAAAAAAAAAAAAAGCAGTACTTGATCTACAGTCTGTCCAGTTTGCTGGTTTACGTACGAATTTCCTCAGAATCTCAGAAAGGTGTCGACACCTCTGTACATTGAAAGAGGATATGCTGATTTGTGCAGTTTAATAGGGTATATTCAGTGTAATGCAGAAATTGGTGCATTGTAGAAGAGTTTTCAGTGTAGCAAATAGGATCTAATGGGTGAGTAATTGGATGACAATTTGGAGTAACAGCACTATCCAGTCAATCTCCCTCATTATACTCCATAAATAATGGGGCGCACCCACACATTCCACATCTAGCTGAGGTGATCTCCTGCAAAAGCAGCAAATTGGCTGTTGTTAGCAGTCAATGGCTGTGTTTTGACACTGCTCCTGTGTGCCTCAAGGACTCATTGATTACTTGATAGCTGCTGCACAGCTGAGTTGCTAGGCCTTCTATTCAGCTCGGTCAATGCACAAAGGAAAAAAACTTAAATGTCCAAGTCTTAGTGGCTTACAGAGCTGGATGCAAACAAGAGGCAAATCACGGGTTACTTACTATTGCCCACCACAACCATTAAGTATATATTAGTATACATTGCCCAGCACAGGTCTATTAGGATGATACATGGCTGTGAAGAGCCCTATTCAATTACATTAGCGGGACTAGAAGTAGTTTGTAAACTGTCTGACTACTAAAGATTCAAGAAAATTTCTTTTTTAAAGCCTGTGTTCAGGAAACACTATATGGTCAATAGACTCGTTTTTGGGCCAGCTTCCAAATATAAACTCATTCACCTCACCCCTCTCCACTGCCCTCTGCCATTCTGAAAGCCCCCACCCCACCCATCTGGCCATCCTCCCACCTCTAAGTGCCTCTTATTTATCCTCCTTCATCAAACATTTCACGGCACAAAATCTTTTTACAACTTTCCAGACAATCTCTGTTCATAACAAGTCCCCCCCCCCCCTTCCCTTGATTCCACTCCTCCCCTTTTTAAACCTCTCACCTCATTCGCAGTCGGATCACGCATGCATGCGGCATGGTTGTGCCAATGCCAGCTCTTTGCCAATCTGCTTGGGTGTGTTTGCACGCCAGTGTGATTTTGGTGGGAAGCCCCTGCACCAGAGGCCAGGGTGGCTTATAAGCCCAAACCCCAGCTGGTGTAGAGTTAGGTGAAGCTTTGCGAGAACAGTCGTCCCTTTGAGAGCGCGAGAACAAATGAATCATATTGAACTGAAGCATAAAGCTAGGTACATGGTGCTTCAAAAATGTTAATCAAATTTAAGAAAACAGCTGTGCTATTGGTGGATTATTGCAAAGATATCCATGCAAAGAATCCAAACCTGTCACAATGATTCATGCCACACAAAAGCTTGAGGCTAATCAGCATTAGCTCTCGTACTAATATTTTAATCATTTATAAACACTGTATTGTGTCCAAACTTACAACATAACCATTCGGCCCAGCTGAATTAGCTGCCAAATTTCAAGATAGTCACAACAACTGTCAGTACCTGAAAAACTGAAGCTTTAATACCGAGTACCACAAAATCCATTTTCATGTATATTAAAAAGGCCCATAGTTCCAAGCATGAGGCAAATCTAAAAAGCTTACTGAGGTTTTATATATTATGCATAATTCAAATCACAGTTTGAATTTGAAATCACAATTTAGTTTTGTTTTTTTTTTAGTTATTTGTAACTTAATTTTAAAATCCGATTCTTTAAACTTGCCATTTTGCATGACTTATTCCAGATATAATCAATTTCCTTTTTTAAATGACCAACATTTGGTTTGCTGATACGAGTACTTAAATACACAAAATGTCCTTCAAGATGTTCCCCACTTTGACACGATACGGTTTCATTTTTGGGATAGTCGCTGAGGGGCAGAAGATTTCAAAATGCCCCAAATATGAAGTGAATCCAGATTTTGCTGGTCGAACCTGAGCCCAAACTGCTCAGTTTGAATGAAGAATGACAAGACTAAAACTGCCTGTCAAGAACAAAATGCCCTACAAAAGGCTGTTGGTTTCTCACAATGACCAAATCCAGAGAGCAGTGCACTGGGTGTGAGCTTCTGTTATTTTTACAGACACCCAAGTTCTTGCTTCTCTAACATTTGCTGCCAAGCTTGTCCTTTTCTGTTTTTTGCTGCTAGGATTAGCAAACTCTCTGGACTATTACTCTATGGCTTAAACTTATTGCATTAAAAAGGCTGTTCCCCCCCCCCCCCCACACTTAAAAATTAAGCAGGTTAGTTGAGCAGGTTTCAAAACATTACCCCAAAGTCATACATGCAGATAGTGGAATGGTTTTTCACACAAGAGTACAAATGCCCAGTAAAATGTTAAAAAAAAAAAAAGTGCATGACTATTTTTTAAATCCTTAGAAATCAAAATCCAATAGTGTAGCCATCAATGCAATCCAGTAAATCTTTACACCATTTCATGTGAGACCTAAAAAACCAGAAGTATAACAAACCTGAGCAATAGACCAGTCATCCAACTAACAAAACAAAAAACAGTATTTTATACAAATGATCAAAACATTTAGGCTTTGCCTTCAAAGATAGAACAAAGATTTCAGGTGGCTTTCAACCACTCCTTGGCTTTGTGATGCAGAGTACAGCACCACCCAAACAATGTAGGGCAGAGTCAAGCAAAATCTGCCCAGTGACAGCAAATAAACTGGCAAGTGTCAGCTCAACAGGAATGCAGGCCTCAGACAGTGGTTCTCAACTTCAGGGTGAGGGGCCAGTGCCGGCCCACTTGATTTAGGATACATGTCGTTAGGGCCAAAATAGTTTGATCATTACAAATTTTTAAAAAGTTAAACTCACAATATTACAAAAATCCAAGTGTTATTCTCTTCAATCTAAATGTTATAAGATAGTCATTTGATATGCATCTCTGCAGTCCTCCTTAAAACCTGTGGACTGAAGAGGACTTGGACCCAAGATCCCCACTGAAGCTAAAGCACCTCTTGGGTGCAGGACCAGTTTTAGTATCAGAGTCACAAATCAAATTATTAGCTCTCCCAAGATAATGAGACTTTTTTGGAATTTAATTTACCCCCCCCCCCCCCCCCAATCGTACCTTATTTACAAAGGCAGAAAATGTTACCATGGGAACACACTACCAGGCAACCTCAGTGGCTTGGCATGATGCCCAATGGTTGCTAGGGCACTGTTGTCAATGGCTATTGGGTTGTGTGGGCCAGTGTGCGAGTAGGAGAGGAGATTGCTTGTATATTTGTGTGTTCACAAATATGTAGATTACACACAATATCTAGGCATTAAAAAAAGACTAACATGGTAATGGTCCAATTTCATAATGTAGGGCTTTTATATGCATCCAATGTATAATTTTAAATATGGGCCATTTTAAATGGGTTCTCTTATTAATGACTGTGGGTGACAAATAATGCAAGGCAGCTTTTGTTGGCCAGTTTGCTCATTTTTTTCCTCTAAAAAGAAAAAAAAAGAAAAATTCATGTTTGTCAAAGAGAAAGGGAAACATTAAGCCTGCAGGCAGTTACATGAAGCCCCATATGCAATCCTGTTGAGTAACATACAACGATCTGTCCGTTTCATGGTCTGGGTCTGCATGTGTTAAAGCAGTCTGTTTATAATGATGCAAATACAAATTGTCTATTAGACGCAACTATTTTGATGAAAATAAAGCGCGTCAAAAGAAAAAGCTGGGAGATGTGGCTGTAGCTGACAATCACTACCCCTGATCTCTTTCATTTGAGTCACACAGAGCCTCTCTGGGTATAAAAAAGGAAGATGGATTTTGCTGAAGCATTTACCTCACAGCCAGGAACTACACGCTTTATTTTCCATGGCTCTACTCTCGGCAGGGAGCTGCTGGATTGCTGACCAAGGCATTCCTGAAATCAGAAGATCATGCAGATTAGTATATCACAGGACAGAACAGGGAGCATCACTAAACAAATTTAAACATCCAGTTTGGGTATGTAATTAAAAAGAAGTCAACCTGACAACTATATTTGACCCTTTGTCCAGCAGTGATGCTTTTAGCACAAGCCACTCTGGACTCAGTCATGAGAAAACACTTTGGGATAATTAAGCCATAACAGACCTGCCTTTGGTAGAACAAAGAAAAAACGAATAGAAATGCAAGCATTTATGACAGAGGAAGCCTCAAACATTGTGTGCCGAGTATGAAATGGATGAACAGAGTGGAAGATAATAGTGAGAATGAATACAAAGCATGAATGAGAGGGTGGTACAAAAATTCATGTACAGCGGAGACAGTTAAAGACAATGGTGATGAATAATACATTAATAATGCTGGAAAATACAATCCAACGTCATAAATTAAACAGCATTCACCCAAACAAATGCAACAATTATGACACTGCAATACAATGAAAAAGATAAGTGTGTGGCTTTTTTGTTGGTGTGCACTCACTGAATCCACCGTGTACATACATACACACATACATGGAAGGCTTAGGCAGAGTACTGCCCGTGGTGAATCTTATCTAATATAAGAGTGCAGACACAGCCTCTCCCCTTGCTTTTGCCACCCCCCTGGCCCTTTGAACTCAAGCCGCTGCTGGAGATTCAGTCTGAGCACAGCATGTCCTGAAAGGAGGTCAGAGGGCAGGACAAACAGTCTGGTGTCATAGCAACTTGATGCCACCAACCAAAAATTTGGTGTAGCTGGTGGGCCCGCAGAACTGTTGGTCAACATATCGGTGTACTAAAGGTACTGAAAGCTCACCGCTTGGTTACTTTTTTTTAATAAATCAAACTCATTGAGAAAGAAATCACCTGGGCACATGCTAAAAAGCCAACATGCCACTTGCACTGTTCCACTGTGATTGACAAGGACAGTGTAGTTCTGTTTAGTTAATCCTGCCTGCTGTAAACACTGGAGACCCACTTCATTTGTAGGCATCATAATTTAAGCTTCTTTAGGGAAGCCTTTTTGAAACTGAAAAGAGCATATATTCATTTCAGGTTTTCAGAAAATTAAGTCTCATGTAGAAACCAATAGCCAGCCACAGACAATACACAAGGCCTTATTGGTTTTGGTCTTTCCATGGTAAGGGTTATGCTAGAACTAGTTTGTATGATGTGTCCTTGAACCACATTGCAAATCAAGAGTGAACAAAGTCATCTCGTCATCGGGGGTGGGAGGGACGATATTCTTCAAACATGAGAATAAGAGCATACATTCTCAGGCATCTCCTCATACAAAAAGCAGCAGAAAGAGTATCAGACCAATCTTTAAATACAGCAGGAGTGAATGTTCAATTTAGCTCTGCAAATCAAACTATTCCTTTCTGCACCAGTGTTGATATTGGAAAAGTAGGCTGAGATTTGAGTGTTTGATCATTTTTTACTTCCAAGTACCATTTGGTGCGTTTAGTTTTTCCCTCCCATTTTTTTAATAAACTACATGCCATTATCACATTTCAGTATGTGCTATGAAACCATTTTGGGAAAGCCCATTAGTGTGCAGCTCTAACCTTGACTGACTTAATTGTAGAATTTTACTCTGAAGTCACTGAACGGGTTTTCAAGAAATATACAATTACTGTCAAAAATGTCACCTTGGCTCATTTACCTCACTGCACAATTACCACCAAAATGAATGCCTCTCATTTGTTGTACTAATGATTCTGAGCGCAATTCAGCAAACCTGAGAAATGAACTGCAGCTGTAATTGTGTCGCCTGCCACCGGCAGCCCTAGACTCACTATGTTTTCATCTTACTCCCAAAGTGTTGGATCAATATAGAATCCAGGTTGCTTTGTAAGCCATTAGCTTGCCTGATGCTTGAGCTGAGACCTCTCCAAACCATCGTGTTCTCAGCCTGCAAGCTCTCATATCAGGAGAGTGTGATTGCAGGTGTGGCTGCAGTGTCTGTGTGTGCACACAACCTTTGAAGCAGTTTAGGTCTAACAGGTTTGCAAATACTTGCGTTTATCCTTTTATTCTTCGGCTGCGTCTACATGCACTTGAGACGCTTGCACACATGTCTGCGAACATGCATGTGCTGCGTCTCTAAGCTTCTGTGTGCGCGGTGTGTGTCCTTGTGTTTGCTCAATGCGGCAGAGGGTGGAGTGGCGGATCAATAGGAAACAAATGAATTCAGATCAATATTAAGCCAGGGAGTGAAGGAGAGAGAAGGAGAGATTGAAAGCGAGTGAGTCGGGTGATGCACCATGGAGGAGGAGGAGGAGGGGTGACGTGGGTTGGAAGGGTGATGCGTTACCAGCAGCACAGCTACCAACTGTCCACTTGGGAAAGACCACTCATTTCTACAGCCAAACCTCAGTGCTTTGAGGTCACTGATGGTTAAGGTAGAGGGTTTGGGGGGGGGGGGGCGCATTTCTGCATCAGTGGTGATTTCTATTAGAAATAAAGGATGCCAATTTCCTCATCTTTGTCAAATTCCTTATTGGCCATCCATCTATCCATCATTTACATTCTTTGTTGTATTTTTTTTTAAAGGGAAAAGCCTTTTCAAGGGTGCAGAGAATAAGTTAAAACCCTTGCATCTCCCCATTATATTACAGCCACCATTTCAGCAGTTGCCTTTGTTATATCCAGCTGAACCCAATAGAACATCATTTCTGCTTTACTGGTATATTTTATACAACCGAGACAGTTTCCCTGTTTTTTTATTTTGGCGAGATCCAATTTGTTGATAACAGGGGTGAGAAGGTCACGGCTGTAAATAAACAAGCCTGAACCTCCAGCTGTAGCTGAAGTGAACTTTGACTCCCCACTCCCCTGCCCCACTCGAATTCTGTGTCTAAATAAATTTGTCTCGCCAAGCACAATAAGAAATCTCAGGAAAGCAAGGATTTAATTCTGACCTTTCAAGTTAAACTCCCAGCTGGAGTTTGACATTTGCTGCCAAACCTGCGAGGACCCAAAATGTTCAGCTTGGAGAAAGCTCAACTTCATGTCTACTTTCTCTTTTCACTGCAAGATGAGTACGAAGCGTTGCTTGTATCAGTTCCTACACCAATTAGTTTTGTTCAAATATATTAAAACAGTTTGAATAGAGAAAGGCAAATTCCATGTGGCAATTTCCAATAAAGTTTGAGAACAGTAAATCTTTTAGAAATTGCTTCAGCTCTGAATCTTGTTCTGCATCATTTAAATACATTTAATAGATTCTCCTAAAACATACCGAGTGTACCTTTAAGCCATACATGCCAACATTATTTGTCTAGACAATGAAGAAATCAGATTTATCATGATTTCAAGTCTTTCTAGACATTTGTGTAAATACTTCCTGGTATTTATACCAGACATGCTGTAAGTTTTTCTTGCCACACTTGATCAATTAAATTTAGTTGGTGACATTTACTGTATCAGTGATTTTAACCTATGCTGAAAACATGTTTGGCATCCTTTTGCTTTGAAGTATCACCTTGAAACTGCAAATAGGATTGCTCAGTTTTTGTGCATCAGCTCATCTCTTGGCTGTGAGATCAAAGCATCAAGAGCCATTTGGGAGTCGGAGCTCAATGTGACTTTCAAGTGATAGTGGCGGAAAAAAAAAACCAAAAAAAAAAAAAAAAAAAAAAAAAAACACAAACATGGGTGCTGAGTGCCTGCGAATGAGCACTCAGCACTTTCAGCTCAAGGTTCCTCAGCTCTCGAGATGGATTTCAATGATAAATGCTTCAATTAGCTTTGAGTGCAGTAGTTATGATGCTTTAGAGAAGATCCTGTATGCTGCACAGATATTGTTTAATCATACAGCTACCTATAGCGATGCCTTTTACCAAATTCACCGTTTGGCTATGTAAAGCAAGTCTGATGGACAGTAAGTGCCAACATTAACATTAAATATTACACTCATTTAGGAATCAGATCTTGGACTGCCACTGGCCTATCAGCAAATACAATGTAAAAACATTTACCAATGGAAGTAGATTTTCATCTGCTGTGTCATTTTGTGCTGGTTTAATGTTCAGTTAGCGTAGAGCGAAAAGATGTAAACAGTTGAGATGTTCATAGTGAAAAGGGGCATAAAAAGAAAAAAAAAGCCGACAGACTGTTAAACAATGATATTAGTACTGTCATTGAAGCCAATAAGTTTTTAAAAATTCTGTATAGTTAAAATAACTGAGCACAACACCTCAAGATTTTGCTGAACAAAATGCATAAAGGATAATTTTTGGTGATAATGAACCATTTCGCAAATTAAAGAGCAGAAATATGCAACTGTTGTAGGGCTGCAAATATCAATTTTAGTAAAAGTATTCTATTGATTACTCCATCGTTTAATCCATTAAACAGGAAACACTTGTCTTATTAGCAATATAAAGAAAAACATTGTATTTACGTACCATATTAAAATTGTTTTTTGAAGGCATTTTCTCAAATGCAAAAATAATTGTCAAATACAATAAAAAGGTATATATAGAACCTAAACTAAGGCATAATTTAAAATGGCATTTTACCCCATCCTCTGGGAAGACCCTTACATCAGTACAGTTCTGACTGTATTGTATCTCCTGGATGAGGTGGAGTTTGGGTGTGTTCATGTGCATCTGTGCGCATGTTTAAGTGCAGCAGTGAAAGCGTGTGTGGTTGTAAGCCTTTAAAGGAGCATGTGGCGGCTGCAATGAAGAAAAGTGAGCATATTACAGTTCTCAGAACTGAGCTTTGCCCTGTGTTTTGATGCAACGTTTCCTGCTGCAGGAAACTGATGTTCTGATGGTGTAGATGTTAACGTTAATAATTCAGTGTCCAACCCAACAGTCCCAGTCAGTGGCTCAGTTTGTCCCATGTACATTTTTACTGGCTTATTTAAAATAAAATAAAAAAAGTTTGTTTTTGTATTAATCTAAATCTGCAAGAGAATTTTAAAGCCTTGAAATAAATACGGTCCCCCTTTAGACCTGCCCGCCATATAAAGCAGGATGGCTGCTGTATAGACAAACTCCAGCTCCACGTTAAACTGACATTTTTGGTGAAAAACTGGGGCCTACATGAGCTTAAATGTTGAAATAATTTATTCACATGCATGCTCCTAAATACATTTGTATTCCAGATGTATTTTTAGTTGCAAATGTGGGTGAAACACTTGCACTTACAAGGTGACAGCTGAGCATTATAGATGCGTGGATTAACAAAGCATCGAAGCAAAAAAAAATTAAAATTGTGCTGAGCATGTTTTTTTTTATAAAGTTATTCAAGTTACGTGACGAATCGCTGCAGCCCTAAACTTTTGCAACAATTTAAACAATGAACTTTAAATTGGCTGCAACAGTTACTACTGCTCCTTTCACGATCAATTAGGTCACCTTTTGCATTGAACCCATAATCATGTCACCATCCTTGAAGACAAAGGAAACCAACTTCACTGATTAATCACTAACCAAAAATCAATGAACTTGAACCCTGCGTCAAACCACCTGTGTTTATAGCTCAAGTGTGAAGCAAGCAGTAATGTTCTGTTCTCATCCACGGCTGTTTTACAACCACATTAAAAAGCTTCACATACCAAGACCTTAAAATTTCTTATAAACTTTTCTGCAAGTTTTCTATTTTCTAGCAGCAATAGCTGCAACACATAGGGAACTAAAGAGGGGCACAGCTTTTACTCTACTGCACTTAAACCTTAGTTACCAGTTTATATTTTTAAAATCAAATAAAATCTATAAGTTTGCTATATTCTTATACATTGAGACCAAAGTAATTAAACTGGCTTTTTGTGGCCCCATCAAATATCCAAAGAGCCAGGACAGTGATGTACTGAAACAGTGGAGGGCGGGAGTTATGTTGAACACTGGTGTGGGTATGACTGCAATGGACATTGTAACATTTCTCTCATTTGCATCAGTGCAAATTTCTCTGCACCACTCAGAATGTAGATCAAACATCTCATTGTCTCTTGATGTGTGAGCTATAGAAATGCTACAACTGCTTCACATGAATCATCACAAACTGCATATTTTGTAGTGCTCAGTGGACCCAGTGCAACACAGGAGGGAGTCAATCAGACTTGCATGGAGAAGAATGTCTGAGGCAGCCAGCTCAGCGGTCCCTCAGCTACATCACTATCGCTCATCTATCCCCTTGTTGAACTCACACCATCGTTTTCACCTTTGGCAATTTCACACAGTGAGGGAAGCTGACAGACAGTGACCATGGATATAAACAAGAGAGTGAGAGAAGCTTAAGACTTAAAAATAAAATTAAAAATGTGTTCTACATCCCAAAAAGGGGGGGGTCAGAGCAGACAGTATATTTAGTTTGAATTCATTTTTGGAAAGATGGCCTTTTCTTTTAGACACTAAAGCGAGACACAAACTCATGTGGCTGTGCAGTATGCACCTTGACCATTAAGCCACCAGATTCCCCTGTTTTTCTTTGAACTGATGATGCTGACTTAGAGTTCACAGGGTAATTTGTTGCAAGTTAAAAACTGTTTGTTACATTTTACATTTACAGAATCACCACATTTAAAAAAAAAAAAAAAAAAAAAAAAAAAAAAAAGGAGACCAAATGTATGACCTTTTCCCTTTTGACGATTTAATCTACCATTACATTTGTTTTAATTTTATTTTACATCCAAAGACTCATCTACATTAAACACATGTGACGGAGTGAAACCAGCAGAGAGGCTGACAGTGAGAAACCTGAGGCTGTGATGTAGTACATCAACTCAAACCAGACAGTCTGCTGAGGAAAAAAAAAGCAATGAGGCAAACATCACCATGTCCCTCAGCTTTTCTTGCTCCGTCCTCTTTAATCTGACACCCCGCCCTCCCCCACACTCGTCTGTCTCCGTCCCCCTGAGGTGTGTTCTGTGTTCCCTTGCCGCCTCTCTCCATCTCCCTTTCTCTAATGTGCTTTGGCGTGCGTTACCCACGGGTGCTTGCACGCTGCTGCTGCAATCCTAAAGCCGGGTCAGGGGGGCAGCTAAAGCGGCGCGCGTTGCTGTCTGTGACATCAGTCACTGCTATTACTCACGTCTCACCTCCCCTCACCGTCTGAAACTGCCGGAGCTTTAGGTGCTTGGTTGTGAGTTCAAAGAGTGCACAAAAACAGATTTACACCTTTGCTGTCAGAGACGAATACAGTTTTACTGCGAATTATAATCAGGCATCAATTTCCAACATGCTGGATTTTTTTTTCATGGCATTACTTAATCTAGGACACTAGTTTTAACCCAGGACCCTGAAATGAAAGTGCACAAATTGATATGAAAGTTAGGGTTCATTTTTTCCAGCTAATTTAATTTCATAACCCTTACCTTTTTATTATAGTGTTTAAAATATAATGGACAATGATTACTGTATATTTTGTAAAGCCCAAGACACTTCAAATGTGCTCGTTTCAGTCAGACAAACCCAGATCAAACGAAATGCATTTAAAAACTGGAATGAATTGCAAGTCTTTTTTTAAAATGGATGCATTAATATATTGGCTGAACATTTGTACTTTGGCAAATAAGATTTACTGTGTCAGTGGTATTTAGCATGTATTTTGTGCCAAATATTGAAACACTCTGAAAAGAGCTAAGAGTAAACTATAAATAAGAGAATTTCTCTGGGCAATAAATGAAAGATATTGGCATTGGCTGACAACTTATTTTAAACATTGGTATCCTGAATTGTTTTACTTTTAAAAATGATCATTTACATGATCAGTGATTAATAATGAACTACAAGCAGTTACTTTAAAATGCTAATGATCTTTAACTGCAGAGCAGTTAGAATAGCTTGTCAAGGTTGTCATGGATCAATCAGAAATTTCTGATCCCTAATGTAGAGGATATCCAGATGTGGCTTGCCCTCTGCCTCTGCGCGAGGTATAAAACTGCACATTTGAAGTGTGTGCTCCATCCAGTGAGCGCGTGAGAGGATCAGACTGTGTCAAATCGCCACATCTGCCATCAACGGAAACACTTTCAGTACCTGGGGGTCTGTCTGTCACCCCTGCTGTCAGCCAATGACGAGGTGAGAGCCTGCAAACTCCTTCACTCAGGAATACAGATAGCTGGTATGAAAACCCTCAGCCTGTGTGTAGGAACGCCATATTTAATAAAAATAAATTTAAAAAAAAACCATGACCAGAACCACATGCATGTTACTAAACTGCATTAATTAGCAAGCCAGTTGAGCTTGTCTTTTCGCCTCACGTCCTCTTGAAAGCACCTGCAGCATTGAACTCAATGTGCCACAGAAAAGACAAAGCGAGAAAAACAAGAGGGTGAGTGGTTTGAGAATAGATAAACCAGACAGTGACAGTATAATGACAGTTGAGTGTAAATACCTACGGGCGTGAATAACTGAAGAAATACGAGCCAAAAAGTGCATAGGGACAAATAAAAGAGAACAAAGAGCGAAAAAAATCGTGAGGCAAAGTAGGACAACAAAATAGATGGTGTGACTGAAAGACAAGCAGGCAGATTAACTAAAGAGACAGCAGAGAGAGTGTAAGCAGGAAGAACAAAAGATGAAAGGATGAAATGAAAAAGGAGAGAAGGGCAGACTTGGAGATAAAGAGGGGAGGGAGCGTTAGCACTGCGCATGCTAAAAAAGGTGGCAGACTCTTGCCAGCGCAGTGACCTAGTCACAAAGGACTGAGAAATTTCCACGTTGACCTGGACACATTCCTCCAGGCCTCAGACGTTAACCCACGTCTCACCTCCAAACTGTACTGCAGCATTTGACCCATGAAAAAAAAAAAAAAAAAGTACCAGAATGGCACCGAATATACAGATGCTACAGAAAGCATGCAGTTCATAAAGCAACATTAACATTTCTCATTCTGAGTGCGTGTTATTTACAATGCACTGTGAAAGCAAAGTGCTACAAATCTCTGAGCAAACACCTACAAGAATTTAAATATCAGGTGAAGTGCACGGCGATACCAGCTCTGAATCAACAGCCTGCGCTGCCTGCAGAGAACTGTGGATTTGTGTGCTGAGGGCCCTGCAAAAACATTGTGAAAATATCAGGGCAAGAAGGGCTCTATTGTGTCGTGGAGGCAGAATGTCGCTCTTATCCTCGTGCTGGTCTGGGGGCATGGGGTGACATCAGCACAAAGACAGAAATGTAATGTGAGGCATCTCCAAAGCTAGCTTTAAGGCTAGACCACAGGCCTGTCTTTATACCCATGCACTCACTTTTCAACAGCATCTGATATTCAGGATGTGACCAACTGATGACCCTTCCGCTTGTTGCTTACTAAGTCACCAAACTGACTCAGAAAGGGTGAACCATCAAAGTTAAAACTGCATATTTGCTGCTTTCACACAGGCCCACAGTTAGCAGATATCTGTGTGGTTAATCACAATAGAATGATTCAAGGAAGAGTAATTCAATTATTGTGATGGTGCATTGACGTTTCGATCGGACCACAGGCTAAAATGGCTGACCAAGTGTTCCTGACTGCTGAGTGCCATTAAGCAAAACTGATCAGTAATGCACAAACTACAGAATCTGCTGCTTCTTTAGGGACGGCTCAGGAGGTGGAAAAGGTCATCTAATCTGAAGGCTGGCGATTGAATCTCTGGCTGTTCCAGTCTGCATGCTAAAGTATCCTTGGGCAATATACTCAACCCCAAGTTGCTCCTGATGTGTTCACTGGAGTGTGATTGTTAGATGTAGGAAATGCTTGTATGAGTGTGTGAGAATGAGACATTCTGTATAAAGCGCTTTGAGTGTTCATGCTGAGTAGAAAAGCACTATATAAGAACCAGTCCATTTACCATCCACTTAAAAGCAGGAAGTTTCCTTACCTTTTAAAATCGTGTCCTGAAGATACGGCTGCCTCAGGCTTGGTCTGAAAAACATACAGAATTATTGGAATAATATCACTTTAAGCAGGTTTGACAGCATGTAGTGAAATTTGGAACATGAGTTATTAAATATGACTAAGGATTCCGGGTCATTTATCTTTAAAGCCAATCTGAATCTACCCCTTTATTTTATCACATTTATATTACAAATAACAGCTCTTTAGATACAGATCTGTAGTATTTGATTTTTAATTGAGCTCCTTCAAATTTATTTCTATGTAACTGAACTCCGTTTGTGTAGTTTTTAAACTCAAGCCATTTTCTATTTGAGGTTTTCTGCTTTTACACCATTTTATTACAGGCTGTGTTTAATGTTTGTAACGGAATGTATATTCTGACAAAAATGTCTACATAATGATTCCGTTTGACCTCACATGCACCGTTATTTCAAGATCCTTAGTTCTCTGCTACCAACCACACCGTCTTTCAGGCATTTCGTTGTACCGTTTGCACAAAGCCGGTTTCTTTTGCACTAGCGCTAAATTTGTCTCATCTTAAAAGGGAAAAAGTCAACAGCACAAATTCAAACCTGCTACACACAATGGCAGCTTGCATGGGAATTCCTGAGGTCTGTTCTGATCCATTAATGTATGCTGCGGTTGAATGCCATCAATTATGAATGGGAAACACATGAGATTCAGTTGGTACAGCATCATGGGGCAAGCCAAAGGACTGTAATAACTTGGAGATTTGTAGCATTATCAGAAAACATCTAACGCAGTGAGGCATAAGTCAGCAAAATATTTGGGCGGTTCAATTCAGAGATTAGTGAATAATGTCAAGTTCACTTAGGATATAAAAGCCAATCTTCAGCTTAAGCAGGAGCACAAAGCAAACCTGCTAAAACTGGGTTATTGTCCTTAAACCTGTCATGCATGCTCCTGTGGCATTTTTGTGCAGCTGGGGTCACTTCCCCTTAGGTCCCAGGAACTCAGGAGTGTGTTGACCCTGCCAGTGAGTTTATACCATAAGCAGACCCATATAGCTTCTCCTCCAGAGCCCCTGATCACGAGCCTGCTGAGCTCCCGCCTCAGTTACGTAAGATTACATAACACCAGGTCTGTCTGAGTAATATTTCATAACCGGGGGGGGGGGGGGGTCCCACTACACGGGGCAATACCACCAAATCCTCTCAGAAGTGGAATCAAAAAGGTGCTTGGCAGCTTTTAGCAAAGTTAAAGGGGGAAAAAAAAAGAATTTAAAAACAAATACGAGCAGGTTGAGGGCTCTGAGGAGCTTTAGCCATCTTATCCATTTCTGCATTTTTGCCATCAAGAGCAGACATGGTTCCAGCAAAATTCTGACATCAAAGGCTTTTCCGCCCCTTTCATTTTCTTAAGAGCTACAGTACAGCGGAGGTCATGGAAAGGTTGACCCAGGGATGATACTAAACAAAAGCACCCTCCCCATTTGGCTTATCGCAGCATGCAATGATGTCTGTTCATGAACGTCATATCACTGCACACAAATTGATTCAGCACACATTTAGACACGGATGATTACCACCAAACTAGGGCAGAAAATGTTATCCGATGCTCTTGGCTACACAATTAGCTTTTTCTATTTAAAAAAAAAAAAAAAAAAAAAGCCAGCCTACAAAATGACAGGGCTGTTTTGAATCAAAACTTTACAAATCACGTAATCTTAATGTGCAAAAGGAGATTACGATTTTAAACTGGATTTTTTTTTTTTTTTTTTAAACTCGCACAAAGTATTTCTGGGATTATCGTTTACACATTCACATCTAAAGAACGTCGACACAGGAACACACGTATGCTCTCCCTTGGAACGATACCTTGGATTTAGATAGCAACTGTGGCACAGGATGTGTGCCGAGATAACAGAAGGCTATGTAAATAAGAGAAAGGAAAAAGAAAAAGCAGGCACATGTATAACTGAGGAAAAGGAAAGCTGCCAGGAGATACCCAAGGCTGATACTGCAGGTGAAAAAAGGTATTCAATGCGGGATGGACTGCAAATGGACGATAGAAGACTTGTTATATCCTGAGCCTCAACTATCTGACTGTACTTACCTCACTGCCTTTCCATAAACTTAAAACACTTCAAAAGTCATTGCGGTCAAATGCGACAGGTTTAAAAATTTAAACAAAACTTGGTTTGCCATTTCGCTGACATTTTAATGCTAAAAATCGCATCTTGGACTGGGTTTTGTCTTTACAGGCTGCCCAGAGAGATTGGGGATACCCGGATGGAAGATGGGATAAAAAGGGGAGTGCAGTATGGGAGGAGTGAAACATCTAATGAAAAGAACACTGCAGTACTTGAATTCTCTTCATTTCTCATTTAACCACCTTAGCTTTCATTTCTATACATTTTATAAACTAGCAGCATGGCACAGTCGCTCCTAGAATATGAGACGCGAAACGTGATCGAGCAAATCCACGCATGCGTAAACACTGCCGGCTCCATTAACTCTAAAAATCACACCCTAACATATTACAACACACACATGCACAGACACACACATGACTAACAGTCTCACACATGCCTCCTTTTTGAGTGCTGGCCTCCCATTCTGGGGCCTCCTAAAACTGGATACACTGTGATCCCTTTCCAAAGCCCTCATCTAAATGTGAGCAGAGGTAATCCTTGAAGGAGAGGCAAGGAGAACAGCAATAACCCACGATAAGGGGCAGAAGGGGTAAAAGACAATGAAAGAGGGCGAGAGGTGGAGCGTGAGATGGGATAGACAAGCAAGACGGTAGGATTAGCAACCTAGGAAATACATTTTTTTCAGAGGAGGAAAAAACAGACTTAAAAAAATGAAGTGAAGGTGGGGGGGCGCAGGAAAGAGGAAAGAGAATATGGGGGAAAAAGGACATGTACATACAGTATACTCACAGATGAATGAGAGGAGAACTGATGAAAAATCATGTCAGAAAACAAAATCAAATGCAACCACAGAGTGCGAGTCTGAGTTTGGAGAGAAGTCCAATTTCTTCTCATTCTGGAGTTTTTTTCTCTTCTTTTTCCCGCGATTTGTCAATTCCTATGCAGCCGTCCCTCCTTCCTAAGTCTATCCCCTTACTGGTCCTCCTCTCTTCCCCCTCCCGTTTTTCTTGCCAGTACCGGTACACTCTCCTACGTCTCTTGCTCTTTCTTGCCTTCTCAGACCATGCTCTCCATTTTCCCCCCCTCATTCTTTGCCTCTGTCTCCTTCATGTGTCCATTCAGATATGATCTTCAACCCCTCAGCTTCCACTTCAAACTGCAGATAAGATTTTCTACATAGAAGGTGAATATGGAGTTGAAAGAAAAAGGAAAAAAAAATACTGCAGAAGGGGAGGGAAAAAAAAAAGAACTGTTTACAGGAAAGGACATGGCATGCAGTCTAATGCAGGGACAATCCACAGCCTGCATTTTTCGGGGGTGCCACGCACAGTGAGGCGGTGGTACCACTGCTATACATGAGGGTATAAATAAAAAGAAATACAAGCAAAAGAAAAAGGCAAAAACTGAGCTTACTGCAGTCGGTCTCCAGTGAAAGTGAATAGCATGAGGGAAATGAGTGGGAAGGAGTCCGGGGCGTGTGCATGTGTGTGAAGAGGTGGGAGGGGAGAAAAAAGCGAGCCAGAGAGAAGAGAGAAATCGAGAGACTGGAGGTTAATGGAGGGAGGGATAGAGGAGGAGTGTGGCAGTGGGGAGAGGAAAAAGGAGGGGGCAAAAATAGGAATACATTTCTTTTACACTCGCTATATTCAAATTTTATGGTTCTCATTTTTTCACAGGGGTAATACCTTCTTTCTGTGGGGAGAAAAAAGAAAAAAAGCTACTGTGCGCTTTGTCTGCAGCTCCTGCCGTTCCTTTTCCTGGTTTCCTTTCTGCTTCGACTCTCCTCTATTCAGCCTATTTTCTGCACGTGCACTTGAACTCTAAATCCTGTCTGCGTTCCCCCTCCCCACCGCTCGCTCTCTCTCCAATTGCGCATCTGTGTGTCTCTGCCTCTCTCCCTCTGTCCTCAGCGCAGGCTTGAAATAGTGCTTGCAGGCAGGAGAGCAGCGAGGGGAGGGAAAAGGAGAGGGCGAGGGGGACAAAAAGGGGAGAGAGATGTTGAGAGGGGGAGGGGAAGGAGCTTAGGCTTGACACAGAGCAGAGCTGCTGTGTATGTGTGTATGAACATGTCTGCACATTCATAAACACATTCACCTAGCTTTAAATTAGATACAATGTTTCTACACACTGGTTCTAAGAGGTTAGCCTAAATGCTACGTAGGACATGACTTTAAGGACAACGAAAGCAACAATTCTCTGTATGTTCAGCACTTTGTCGAAGCTTGAAACAAGTGTCATCCGAATATGCATCGGTTCGAAATATTTGAAAAAGGATTCGATACTCATTTTCCGCAGTATCTATACACCAAAGCGCTTCCTCACTTTCTCCTCTTCGACAGTTCTCACAGCACTGCCTGCTTAGCCCCGCCTCCTCTCACTCCAAGTATACAAATTTTATAATTTAGTTACCCAACTTTTACCCCATTGATTTTCAGGCTACTCTTTTGATTGGTGGAGATTTATGCAGAAGAAAGTGCTCAAATAAACTTTAGTTTACAGTGCTGGTTTTCAGCAGAGCAGGTCTGCATGTAGCCTGCAGTAATCATCTGTCCATCTTCTGCTTATCCAATTCAGGGCTGAGCATCTATCCCAGCTGTCGGGGTACACCCTGGACAGATCGCCAGTATGTCACAGGGCTAATATAATTTTGGGTTAGGGTAGTGTAGTCATTTATTTTGACTTTATCTTTAACGCATTTAGTTTTAGTAGTCTCACTGGTGTCTGTTTAGATTTATTGTTCACAAGAGTTAAACATGTTCATTTTTAGTCTATTAAATGTGGGGAATCACATTTTGGACTGGAAGACAGACTAAAGGAGCGCAAAAAAATAAAAAAATTTAAAAAAGCCATCCATGTCCACTGAATGACCATCACTGAACAGAGGTGGTGGCTGTCAGCTGACCAGCTGTCAGCCACCTACAATGCTGTCTTGAGATCCCTTCCCAGGCACCTCAAACCCCACTCACACCTTATTTCAGGTGACCTCAATAGGTCACATGAGTAGGGAAAAGCCTCAGATTTTGCCTGAAACCCCTGATGGTAATGACCTGCGCCTATTTTCACACATTCATGTGCATCACATTAATCATGTGATGCACATGATTAATAGTGGGTCAATGACCACCTCCAAAGGGGACAACCCCCACTAGGGTTTAAATACCTGGGACTCCATATTTTCAAGTCAGAACTGAAGCCTCTGGGATGAGAGGTGAAACATCTTCAAAACATCTTGCCCGTTTCCAAGCTCTTAAGCTCATGTCGCTTAGATTTCATCTTTTAAGAGTCTAGTTTAATTGAATTTCAGTTTATTATTAAAAAACAAATACAGGATGTTATGTCTGCTTAACATTTCGAAATTTGCAATACTAGGGCTGTGCCACACATTTGTGATCATACGGTATAAATTTCTACTCTATAAAGTGTCATATCATTGCTGTAGTGTTCATATTCCTAGTGCACACAATGAGATAAGCCCAGGCATGTCAGAGTGAGAGCCATTTGTCACTTCTCATGATTTAGTGAAAAGGGAGCTACTTCAGCCTCCAATGAAGCGCAATACTGTACAAAATATGCAAGAAAACTGGCCCTGCTGAAGGTGGGGGTTGGGGGGGTTGTTTTACCACTTGAGGCAAACGCACTGAGTACAAGCAGGGTATGAAGGCATGCGAGGAGGAGATACTCGCCAGCTGGTGATGTGCAACCAAAAACTCAATTACTTGCTGTAGCACTCGCTAGTGAGAACCCATATGATGCAGTTACATGTAGCCATTTAAATCAGCTGGTTGACCTTGATATTTTTAAATTAGTTAATAAAATACATCTTTAAATATGCAGTTACACTGTTTTGTAATAGTGCAACATTGTAGAAAAGTCTCAACCATAGAGCAATACTGTCGTGTCACCAGCTTGTAATGTTGCAAATTTACCAAACTATGATGGAATGCACTGCTGACATTACTGTTTTTAGGGTAACTTTTTACTCACTCTTGAAAATGCAAGGAGCTCAAAAATCTTTGCTCATTTTATTCACCTTTACTTGAGAATATGCAGCTTACTGTGAGATTGCACTGTTTAATGGCACTTAGTATGCCTTGATAATTTCAGAGGCTAACACCCTTGCTTGAGGGTGTTAAAGCTGTTATATTTATCTTGTACTAAAAAAATAATTTATGCCCTCGGTGTAAGAGTTCAACTACAGTTAAAAAAAAGTATCGTGTCACTGAAAGTAGTAAAAACAATACTTCAGACAACATACACCATAAGAGCTGCCAGCAGTGTTAGTCTTTAAACCATCTATTGTTCTTTTGACTTATCAAGTTAAACAAAGCCTGATGCCTTCAACCTGTTCATGTTTTTGAACTGAAACCTCCTACATGACTGAAAACTTGTTAAATGTGAGGGTTTAGTGCCTTTTCTTCACTCCGTTTTTATTGTCTAATCAATTAAGTGGCTTGCAGCTCAAAACTAATCTTCATTTTAAACATAAGTGCAAGTGTGTAATCATGGTGTCATTTACACTGTACTTTAAGATTTTTTTTTTTACCAGTAGAATACAAAGTTAAGCTTAATGCAACTAAATACATGAGTATAAAATACTGTATACAGTTATTTGGCTTCTAATCATTGTTAGGCTTTCGAGCAATGTCAAATAACTAAAATTTTATTATTCAACGTTTAATTCACAGGTTGCCTGTAACAGCCAAAAGGGAGGGTGACTGAATAAAACAAATAGGATTGTTTTACTGGTTATAACTATTACGGTGCCAAGAATCACTCATCTCCAGACACAACCACATTTGCGCCAATTTTGAGTTTAATGAATGTAAAACTTCTAAATCTAATACATTTTCTCTCAGCCTTTAAAAAAAAATGCATTTTGTAAGCTGCAGTGTTTTTCCTTCAAGCAAAAAGCACACGCTATGCAGTCACATGAGCTCTATTTAGCGTGTGACGGCCAAATAAAAGCAACACTGACTGTATGCGCATAAACAAAAGTTCACGGCAGGTGAAATTTTTAAAGGATACTCACCCTCAGCTGCTTCTTCCTCTCCTCCTGACTGCACAGCACTTTATTGAAAAGCCCTTGGAGCCTGATAAAAACAGAAAACAGGCCGAGGCGTAAGAAAGGTGCCACAATAGCACCCCCTGCTGGGATGGAGCGGGACTACTTCATGAACAGCATCCTCATACTGCAAAACTTTTTTTTTAAATATTGCTTCACCGCCTTATTTGCCGGGTAGGGTTAAAATATAAGTGGAGAATATTGCCGTCAGTGTTACTAGGGTTTAAAGGGTGAATTGCGCTGGGATTTTAAGCAGCAGGGAAGGTTAATTCAGGATAAGGCATCATCCTTTCCAAACGAGGGCAGTCTCCCTCCATCCCTCATCCGCATCTTTTTTGCTGCTTCACCGCAGTCACTAAACTGGGGCTCCATAACCACCTGGCTGTCGTCTGTGGGCCGTATACAAAGTAAGATATTCTGTGATGCTCGATAACATGAGAGCTGCATGCATGAGTAACAGAGAGGGGCGCAGCGACTCTGCCCCGCTTTCAATTACTTTGGCTAGGCTAGCTTCTGGCTAACGTTAGCAGAAATGTTCCGACAGCGGTCATTTTCTGCTCCTAAAGCCGCAAACAGCGTGTCATTTTCAGCTCACCCCTGTCTCCAACTGTCCTAGATGCCCAGCGTCACGGTGAAAGATGTCAACCAGCAGGAGTTTGTCAAGGCGCTGTCAGCCTTCCTTAAAAAGTAAGTAATGCGCCACGACCTGTCTGTGCTCTGATGACTGGCTGATGGCCACCTGTCAGTCACACAGGATGGTGGGGGATTGATGGGCGAGGGGCAGAGACTCAAACAGTTGCTGAGCTCCCTGCAGCTGCGGTGCAGGGAGAATTACAGGGGTTTAGGACGGTTTATTACTGAAGTGAGGGTCACTTTTTTTTTTTTTTAATTAAAATGCTATGTTTTCCATATATCTTGAAAATTGACTTTCTTGGAATTCGAGCCTCCTCCATCACATTTGCCACATTTTCTAGGTTTCTTACCATAACATAAAAATATATTAACCCAACACATGGTCTTTCTGTAAAACTGCAGATGTTACTTATCTGAAGACGAATTAAGGTTTTATATTTTAGTGCAGAGGTGGACCCAACTACCAAAAGAGCGAAGCAAGCAAAAAGCCAGCTTTTATTGGAAGATAAACCTGTCCATCAAAGTAAAAGGAAAGGAACATACCCAGAATGCATGAAGAGAAAACGTGGAACAGGCACTCAGGAAGAAAAGCAGAGTACAAATACAGGGCCTTATATACACACAAGGCTAATTGCAAACAAGACACAGATGGGATCAAAGCACAGGTGAAGACAATTAACTAGAGGCAAAAAACAATGAGGAAAAAAAAAAAACAGGAAGTAAAACCAAAATAACACGCATACGTAAAACAGGAAATAAAAGACAAATAACTAACACTGAGACATGAAGACGGGGACCACAGAAGGCATAAGGAGAAAATAACACTAGATGCAGTTACACAGTCTGGCTAACTTTAAATATGTACACTACTGTATGAGCGTGCTTAAATTGAAATATCCTTCAGTGAGCAATAAAATATGAAGGTCTTACCTTGAATCTCACCTAAATGACAAAGTTCTTAATGGAGACTGTCAAACCTGCCTTATTCTACACAGTGAAGACATTTTTTACCATTATCATCATGTGTATGTGTGGAACAGATCCCATTTATATGCGTCACACTGTATGTCCTGTCAGTTTATTCATCACATCACCCTGCTAACTGATTTCTCAGGTCTGGCAAACTGAAGGTGCCAGAGTGGGTTGACACTGTGAAGCTTGCCAGGCACAAGGAGCTTGCCCCCTGTGACGACAACTGGTTTTACACCAGAGCAGGTTGGTTATGTTTCCACATGTCAAAACATCCACATGCGGCTGAAATGATAAATAATCGTGAAAAAGTGAATGAAAGTCACGAACCTTTCAGGCTCAGTCCTCTCTAGTGTTTGGATGTGCATGCAGCCCCCCCACCCCCCCTCCATCTCAAGCTGTTTTAATTATTGTTCAGACAAAAAAAAATAAAAAATTACACACCGAACAATTACCCAAACAGAGTTGATTACAGTAAACAACATGGAAAGCAATCATTAGCTGAATTGGCTCAGTGAAATGAAATGTTTAATCATCTCCTCTTGTGTTAATAATATAGCTGATAAAGTTTGGGTCCAGGAAGCCTCATCTTTAGACTCAGATCTCTCAGCCCCTCATCTCTGCCATTCCTGGCATCATCTGTACCTCTTGTACTTGTGAGCTGAGTAACACAGACGGGCCTTTCACTGTGACTACCTCAAACCTGACAAAGTGCAGCTTGCTTAAAACTGGGTTTTATCATCTAAGTTTTCAGACTCCAAAATTTGAAAGCACGCTTTTATTCATATCTATAGAAAATAGCAAAATTGTCCTCTGGCTGAGGCTTTTTGGCAGCCCCTTTGTGGCATCTGGACCTAGTTTGCTTCCATCGTTTTCCCCTGATATAACAAATGATCTTACAGCCTCTGGTTCAGATCCACATTCAAATTTCTCTATTGTTGTCCAATAAAAGGATTCTTTTAGGGAAAGTGAGTACATACAAAGTACTGATGCAGCAAATTAATGACTATTATTATTATTATTACTATGTAATAGTAATCAAACCGTAATAATTTACGGTAGTGACAAAATCCCAAGGCTTTAATGATACCATGGTTTTAATGTGTAGGCTGGATTAATCTGCTTTTTTTAAGTCTGTCTGTTTACGTAGTTTTGCATTATCTAGTGTCATGTAATGCAGCACCTTTGCTTTGTGCAGCACACTGTGTTTCCGCCTGGAATAAAATTTGCTACATAAATAAAATTTACTTGCTACATACAATAAAAACACATGCATTGCTCACTGTTGCATTTCCTGTGGATGTTATATACTGAGCTATATTAGCTCTATTAAAGAAATTTGTTCTTTTTCAGATGATAAAACAAGTGCATACTGCAACATACTTACACTGCGTACTATATGTGTCACCAGCATCCACAGCCCGTCACCTGTACCTGCGAGGAGGGGTCGGCGTGGGCTCCATGATCAAAATCTACGGTGGGCGTCAGAGGAATGGCGTATGCCCCGCCCACTTCAGCGTGGGCTCTAGGAACGTGGCGAGGAAGGTCCTGCAAGCTCTGGAGGGCCTCAAGATGGTGGAGAAGGATCCCAATGGGTAAGAGAGGTGGATGCTGAAACACTGTGCCTGAGGCGGTGACTTTAACAGAAATGATCGTTTTTTATTTTCTTAAACGTTTGTGCTTACAGCGGTCGCAGGCTCACCTCTCAGGGTCAGAGAGACCTGGATAGGATTGCTGGTCAGGTGAGTTGTTGGACTTTAAATAGATGCAGTACATGATGAATATATCTGTGCATGAAGATTTTATAGTTTTTTTTTTCTCTGTACTGTGCATATTATTTCTGTAATTATGTAAAGAGCTTAATTGAACAGCGTTTATGAGAGTTGTTATTATTTTATGGTGATTTCGGTGAATGTGTTAAATTAAACTCTTTAAAGTGGACCTGTTATGTTTTTTTTTTTTTACATCACTGTATGTTTTCTCTGTATTACTGTAGAGTAACACAGTACAGCACAGCAGCCCCACCCACATGCTGCTCAGACCTTTTGTTTGTGAAGAAATCAAGTAGAAGAAAGTTGGTTTAAAGGGAGAGGAGCTAAAACAGCCTTTATTTCCACACAGGGGCTGAGGCTCCGTATAAGACAAATAAAGACTTTTATTTACTATTAATTATGCAAAGCTACTCTATTACAGTCAAAGAATAAAAGCTGGAAATTAGCATAACAGGCTGACAATTCAAAATGCTTTTTAATTAAAAAGCTAAGAATCCTTGGCAGATCCTTACATTGCATTCACTTTGTTACTCTGTCAATTCTAAAGCTTTGCAAACCTTAGCCGAGCTGCCGTGTCCGATTCAACACCTGGATCTTTCCGGGAAAAGACGTAAATCCCTGAGAGGGTTGCATCAGGAAGCGCATCCAGCGTAAAAAATCTGTGCAAATCAAATGTGTGGATCCATCCTCTGTAGTGACCCCTTGTAAATAAGTAGCAGCCAAAAGAAGCTTTTAACATTCTGCCTGTCAGCTCCCCTGAATGTTTTCTACTCGCGAATGATCTTTCCCGCTGAGGAGTGATGCATTTGAGATTGTTTGTACATGATCTCATGGCACTTTCCAAATTGATGGGCAGCAACAACTGCTTCTCCAAGTCTTTCTCCCTTAGCATTGTGTTAGCGCACCCGAATGCTCCAGACCATCAATCTGGGAAAGTTTGAGATCATTTACAAGCAATCTCAAGTCCGTCATGTGCTTTTACAGAGGTGCTCACACTTACAGATGATCAGTTAATCAAATGCGTTTGATTAGCAGCACCTGGCTGCTCCTTTCTCCTTTAATTCCTAACGAAGCAATAAGGGTGTACTTAGTTTTTCACGCCCTGTTTTCCTTTCACCATGACTGTAGATACTTAGGAAACTCACAGAGTGCTTCAAGCTCAACAGAAATGAATTATAATTATTGCTTAACTCGTTATAACACTCTCCAGATGTGTAGCATGCAATTGGAGTGGCTCCCTCTGGTGTTCTTTGTGATGGCAACAATGTAAAACACATGATAATATTGGTTCTCTTGTAGTCGTGTATGATATTTATAGGTGTACCTAAATACTGCACGCCTTGTGAACAGAGAACAGCTTCTCTGCTTGTTATGGCAGCATGACCGTCCCCTCTCCTCTCTCTTTATTTCCCTCTGTGTGTTCAGGTTGCCTCAGCAAACAAGAAACAGCGAAGTTTACAGAGCGCCATCTGAGGAAATCACTTAAGAATCCAGAGAAAAGGAATGCAGTTATGCCTCGCTGCTTATTTACTCAAGTTCACTCGCCTCCCATATCAATCCAGTGCCGACAGCAACCGAGCACAAAAGGCACTCCATAGCGATGCATGTGTCTATAGTGCAGCGAGTGCAAATTAAATATACGTGAATGCTTTGCAGCAGTTTGAGGTTAGCGGTGGCCTTGTAACAGCGAAACACAGAGCGGACACAAAGGCACTAAGAATGTAATATTACAAAGCTAAAGCATGTTCATATTTTTGCCTATAAATGTGAAGCTGTGAAAAAATGTGAGACTCGATGTAGAAAAGGAAAGAAATGCAAAGAATTCCACAGTTTTATTAGTTTCCAACTTGTGTTTGCAGAAGAGTATTATTATTATTATTATTATTATCATATGGATTATACAAGATGTTATGAATAAACCAAGTATGAGCACCGATTATGGTGTTTGAATGTCAGTTTTTACATGGATCTGGAAGTGACTGTGGCTGTCTTTAGTCGCTGCTCATGACACTGCTGATCCAGCTGTTGTAGCGGCACACGCGGACATAAACGCTGGGGTGTCCCCTTCGTGACGCAGCCATAAACCCAGGACACGACTCCCTGCAGCCGGCCGTTACACACCAGAGGACCACCAGAGTCTGCCTGCAGACAGAGACAGAAGAAACCTTTGACATCTGTCATGATGAAACACAAAGTCAAGAACCATCAGTAATAGCTGCAGTTGCACCTGTAACCACCTGACAGGGATGTGACGAAGGTGAGAGGATGAACCTCATACAGGGCATCTGCAGGTGTAAGCAAATCACATTAAAGTGTTTAAAACCACTTTATTTTAGGTTATTAAGACAAATAATTTACTAAAAGAAAAGAAGTTGAAACCCCTTCGACATGCAGCGCAGTTTTGCTTCATTAGTTTCCCAACTTTAAAGACTAAGAGAAATCTTTATTCCCACTACATTTCTCAGTAAACTTGAATATTCTCATTTCTGCAGAAGGTCGGCTAGCAGGGCTTTCTCTTTCTCTTTCTCTTCAAAATGCCAAAGCATTAAGCTGTTAATCTTGGAATCAGAGGTGGGTTATTTATAGATAAAAGATTTTTCTGAGTGTAAGTGATGATATATTTTCTGGAAAATCAGTTAGGAAAAAAACATGCATTCAGTGAATTAAATCCCAAACAAACCAAGACGATAGCTGATGCAAAATTCTAGTAAAATGTAAAATTCTCTCACTGCTTAAGCATTGCACACAATCACCTAATACACAGGTGATAGTTATGCATTGATAGTTTTTCAACATCTCATCACCGATGTGATAAAACCACCGTGTTGACATATTTTCTTCATAATTACTGATCACTTGAGCTAAAGTCCTTATGATGTCTCTGAGCGCTGCATTACTGTAATTAAAAATCCTCCTGAGTATCTGAGTCAGGAATGGCAGAAATCACAATCAGTTGGTCCTTTTGTAGCCCCTCCGTGTGCCAGAGTGTCTCTGGGTGAGACAGTGAAGCCAAAGTTACTCCTGAAAGTAGGCAAGCACCCTCACCTCTCATCACTTTCAGCCTATCTCCTCTCTTTCCCTCTGAACTGTAATGTAATTAAAGTATACCATTGAGTAATTGTTTTAGCAAATTATAGGCCAATTTCCAACCTTCCTTTCCTCTCAAAAATCCTTGAAAGAGTAGTTGTAAAACAGCTAACTGATCATCTGCAGAGGAACGG
>JAVDPK010002699.1:356090-366332 GCA_034780415.1 Cichlasoma orientale | reverse complement strand
ACAAAGCGCCTTGAGGCGACTGTTTGTTGTGAATTGGCGCTATACAAATAAAGTTGAATTGAATTGAATTGAATTGAGTACTTCAGTAAATGTACTTAGTTACATTCGAACACACTTTAAATAGGTTTGTCTCTAACAATACTGCCGGAGCTCCCTCTTTCATTCAGTAAGAGAGTGAGAGCAGAGGTGCAGAGAACATTATCCTTCTGATGCTATTAGAGTGTAAACCTGCACCAGTGATGTGTAAAAAGAAGTGCACTCAATGCACTGAGTCTCAGACTTCATGCACTGCTGGAAGGTGAAGCATACTTGTGTAGCACTTTAACTCACTGGGCAGCTGCTGGCATCTCCATGCATGAATCCATGTTGTCAGTGATGAAGAGGGGGTAGGTGTTCCTGCAGACTCTGTCATCGATGATGGCCTGCATCAGGCACGCAAAAGAGCATCTCTGAACACACAACATATCAAACATTCAAGCAATTGGACTACAGCAGGAGATCATACCAGGTACCACTCCTGCCAGAGGGGCTGAGGGGAGAGAGACAGGACAGAAGACACACTGTGGAAGAGAGCCAGAGAAGAATAATAACACATTAATAAATGCAGAGTTATGTATAAGCAGAGTAAAAAGAGGTGAATGAAAAGAAACACAATGTATTATCTGAGAGCGAAGTGCTCTGTTGGGGTGATATGGTGATATATGAGGTCTTTAAGATCAGATGGGGCCTGATTACCATCTGACCTGTTTTTTCTCTTTCCATGAGATCGATCCAGTCCTAACTGTCCTATAAATCATAGGAAATTCATTTACACTGCTCAGAAAAATTAAAGCAACATTTTTTAATCAGTGTATAGCATTAAATCGATCAAACGTCTGGGATATTGATCTGGTCAATTAAGTAGCATTATGTAGCTTTAAGTATGGGGGTTGTTAATCAGTTTTAGCTGCTTTGGTGTTAATGAAATTAACAACAGGTGCACTCGAAGGGCAACGATGAGACCTCCTCTAAAGCAGAAATGGTTTTACAGGTGGAGGCCATTGATATTTTCCCCTCCTCATCTTTTCTGTTTGTTTCACTAGTTTTGTATTTGGATAGGGTCACTAGCATGAGGTGATACCTGGACCTACAGAGGCTGCACGGGTAGCCCAACTCCTCCAGGATGGCATATCAACACATGCCTTTGCCAGAAGGTTTGCAGTGTCTTTGACCACTGACTGGCCCCCACACTCACCTGACCCAATCCTCTGGGACATTATGCTTCAGTCTATCCAACGCCACCAGGTTGCTCCTCACGCTGTCCAGGAGCTAAGTGCTGGTCCAGATCTGGGAGGAGATTCTCCAGGACACCATCTGTCGTCCCATTAGGAGCATGGGCTGACGTCAGGCATGCATACAATCACGTGGGGGGCATTTAAACTACTGAGTATCATCTTGAGTAGTTGCAATGAAATTTCAGAAAAATGGACTTGCCTGCCGCATTTTTTTCCACTTTGATTTTCAGAGTTCTTTGAATTCAGCCCTCTGAAGGTTGGTAATTTTAATCTCCAGCAAACAATGTGCATTCCTTTCATTCCTAACACATTACCCAGTCCATATCAGTATAGATATCTAGCAGGTCCCCCCCCCCCCCCCATCTTCTCCCCCACGATCTTGACATGCAATTGCTAGATTTGATATTTCTCTTTGCACCACCAACAACTCATATTTTAGACAATACCGTTTTCCACAGAAATGCATTTAAATAAAATAATCAAATTCATTTACATTCTCAGTGTTAAGAAAAGTGGCAGAAGGAAAGCAAACTCTGAACAAAATTTTATTGAACATAAATTAAAAAAATTGGAGGTAAAAAAATATTTAACAGGCTTAGAAATTCTTTACACAAATATGTACAGGAAAGGATCCATCATGAGCCGATACAGTAACAAAGATTTGTGTGTCAAATTCAATTTTGAATCCTAGAAAGTCCACAGCAGTCAGCCTAAAGTCCCAGATCCTTTTCTACATCCAGTGGCGGGGCACGGTTGCACAATGGAGTTTCTTAAAAAACAAAACAAAACAAAAGCACGAAAAAGGTTCCTCTAAGTGTTTAATAGCAGTAATATTACTTCTTACTATCAAAATGTAATAATTAGAAAGCTTAAAGAGCAAGGAAGCATTTTTTCACCAGATGTGTTGTGTAAATTAAATTAAATCTCGCTTCATTCTTTGAGGTAGTAAACCCGTGGGAGAAAAAAAAAAAAAAAAAAAAAAACAGGAGGAAGAGGGCGCAAAACAATAATTAACAAATTGGACATCAACTCAAGGAATAAGCTTCAGCTGTTGCCCACAACCAGAAGGCTAAAACCTCAAACACATTTACTTCCATTAGTTTGCTGAACATACAATTATTGTTGAAATGTACAATAAGATTTATAAGGGCTTGTGCAGGATAAAGATCGCTCTTTTCCTTTTGAACGCTGCACCAAGGAAACTCTCCCTCAAAGGCCTTAAAACACACAAACTGCACCAAGAGAACAAAGAAAGACTGTAACAGTGGGTAAAAGCATTCAGCTCACAGCATCCGTGCCGGTACAAATAAAAACAGAAGGTTTCGGCTGACTGGACGACCACAAAGGTGTGAGTCATGCTATTAAAACTAACTTGTGGAACAAATGTCATCAGCACCTAAAATATTAAGTGAATAATAATATATAATTCACTTAATTGAAGTCCCTGCTTACGAGAGATGTGGAATCCAGAGTTAAAATGTAGCTGCACTGCCATGTTCACACGGATTTTGTTCTATAGTAAAAGTGAGTCCTGTCTGCTGCCAGAGAAGGCTGTGCCATGCTAAGGTGCTGAAGAAATTCGCCTCCTCGTCGTTCTCTGTGACCTTGTATTTACAGAGACAGACAGCGGAACTTGGGTTACTTCAGTTAATAAGTGGCAGTAATCATCTCCTGGCTGCCATCTAAGCTCCAGTTCCAGCAGAGGTCGCTGGCAACAATATCAGCGATGTGAAACTGAAAGAGCAAAGTGGATGAGATGGTGAAACGGTATATAAATCTATCGTGTGCGTGTGTACTTCATCCCCAGCTTTGACATATGGCTCTTATCTGGTATCTGTCCTTCACAGGTCTGTAAATTAAACTTCCAAACACTGGATCAGGTCTGTGTGCGTTAGTGACCTCCATCGTATGGCTACATCACGCCTTTAGCATTTGCCGTCTGAGCTGCATCAGATAAGATGGCTTTTTTTTTTTTTTGTCACAGGACATTAGTGTTAGTTCAGATAGCGGCGGCAGCGTCTCGCCCCGCAGTTGCAGAGGAGCTTGCTGCTCTCGTCCTCGATGGGGAATTTGTAGTCGTAAGTGAGCTCTTCGCCCCGGTAGATCTTCCTCAGCGCGAAGATGACGATGTGCTTGCGGCCATCCACGTTGATGACGCGTGAGTAGCAGTTTGGCTCGCACGAGTGGTTGATGAAACGGGCTTCGTTGCCTTGCATCGTGGCGTCCACCACGTCGAAGTCGTCGATGCGGAACATGTAGCAGCCGATGCCCTGGTGTAACATCGAATGATAGAAACACAGTTGTTACGTTCCCTTTTCAAATGCTTACGGAAAAATTTTGAACATTAGTACCGTAGCAAACTCCAAACAGCCATTTAAAGAATGTGCAGCAGTCTGCCAGTACAGGAAGCCAACATCATTTTAATGTGAGTGTGTCTGGCCACACCAGTTACTAAAAGCTGCTCACTTCAGCTCAATGCTCAGTGATTTTGCTCTGACAGGCAATATTTAAAAAGTTGAAGCAGAAACTCTGATGATTTCCAAGCGTAACTGACCTTGCTGTCATAATATTTCTCTCGTTTATCAGTCAGGACAGCGCGAATGACAGTGCCGGCGTACTCGATCACCATCTCTCCAGCCTCGATGTTCCTTTTGCAGAAAAGTCCACGGCCATGAATTGGAGATCTAGGAGGTTTGCAGGTGAGAAAATTAGGAATTTCACTTGGTTTCTTTTGGACATAATAAAATCTGAAGGATTTTATGGCCATTTTTCAATACCTGTAAACTCCTACTGCTTCTTTTGAGATTTTTTCCAGGTGCCTGAATCTCATTGCCATGGGAAGCTCAGTGCTGGTAGCTCGCCTGGTAGAGACACAGCAGAGTAAGCTGTCAGTACTGACGTGGTAGCTGCGCAACTTGATCGACAAAAGCGATACAAACTGAATCACTGACCTCGAAGATTTGAGCGGGAATTCGTCCTCCTCTTCATCAAAGGGACCCACTATATCAGGTAGCTCTCTGTGCTGCGATGCCAGGAAGTTGAACATATCAAACGTTGCTTTCCTAGTTAGAGAATCAGGGGAAATGATTTGTGATGTGTCGTAACAAAATAGTCAAGACACAGAAAAGCAAATATAATTCTTCACCTTCAGTGACGCGACAAGTTTTTAATAGCAAAACCTGTAGTAAGAAAACGTCTGTACCGTGTGTAGACTTCAGCTCGGGCGCAGCCGCTCGGGTTGAGGGGGAGCTCCTCCTCGATGTCATCGCATCGGTGGAAGCGGAAGCGGTGGCGTTTGCAGTATGCGGCGCCCTGCAGCTGCTCCAGCAGGAAGATGACGGCGTCGTGGACGACACCGAGCACCCGCGGCCCGCTCATCCCACCCAGAGGCAGCTGCTTCAGGTGGAAGCCTGCCCGAGCTTCGAGGACGCCGTCAATCACTGCGCGCCACGCAACTGAGGGGGCAACGAGACCAGGAAGGTGAGAGAGAGACGGGCAAAGATGAACACACTGCTCAGACTACTCGTCTTTCACATGTTCACAGCGTGAGACCGCACAGAAAGATGTTTACGTGCACAGCTGAGCTGATTCTTTTGTTTATGTTCTTATTTATTCCCCTTTTTATGCCATGTAAACACATAATATTACATTATAAAAAAAACAGAAATGCTTTAAAGTTTTTTGAATATCTCTGTGGTCAAAATAAATCCTTCCCCGGCAACAGATAAATATATCAGCCACTGGCGTAAGTAAAAGTCATCTTACTTGCTGATATAAGTTGAGGCTAATATTGGTCGATGCATTGGTCTACCTAAATAAAATTTTAAATTGACTAACAGTAGAAACACCAGCAAAAGAAGTACACAAAAGGTAGAGAAGCAGCTCCTACCCTCTATGCTGTTAGCCTTGACGCTAAAGCCGTCATCGCTGGTGATTTCAAAGCGCAGGTGAGGCTGGTTCATGTACGTCCTCGCTGTGGGTTTAGGTGGAGGTGCTTCTTCTTCTGAGCTAAAACCTGCACAAAGTAGAAAATAGTGTTGTATTTAACCACAAATTCCCAGAAAACAATGATACTTAAAGATAATCAAAACTATATAATAGGATGTAAGAAGGTACAAAGGATATAGCATCTGCAAGTGTTTTCTAATAACAGATTAATTAATATTGAAGCCTATTTAAGACCCAAACCTTTACTGTTTAGTCACAAACCTGAATAAGGGCCCCACTCAGAGAGGTCTCCGTGCCGAGCGCTGACCCACTTTTGTGTCATACTCTGAATGTAGCTGTTGATTTTTGTGGGAGAAGATGGACTCTCATCATGAAAACTCCTAAACAGAAAAATGGATTTTTGTCAAAATACTGCATGTTGGAGGAACAAAATTATCACTTTTAAAGTGCTCTTTCAAATTTATTTTCTTTTATTTTCAATCACTAATGTCTAAATACAGCCTGACACTAAGCATTTGTTTCTTTTTGACTTTATGGCAAAGGAATAAAGTCTCTAAAAGAGCCCAACCTGGTGGGTGTAGGAGGAGGTGGTGGAGCAATGATCCTCAGCGGCTCCGGCTTTGGCTCAAGGTCCCGGTCCAGATCAAGAACATCTTTCATTGTTGGAGCTTTCATTCTCACACCGCTCGGTCTGTTGAAAGAAATCAAAATACATTATTGTCTCTTTTACCATCTTTTCCTCTTACAGCTGCTAAAAACCAGCTTTAGTTTCTCTGCAGCTCTGAGGACCCAATTATATAATGTCACAGTCTGGATGCGAAGCTTGACAGTTCAGGAAAAAAGAAATGGAGCTAGAGCTCAGGTTTTTTTTTTAAATATTTCTTTTTATCATGTTGAATATTAAGACCAATGCAAATGTTAGTTTTTAAACTTTATGTTCTCATTGTAGACACATTTTGAAATCTTATTACCTGGCTTCATCAATGTCCTCCGCCTCACTCGAGGGATCCTTCAGGAAGTCGATCTTGGATTTCTTCCTGGAAGACCTCTCAGACACTGACGACACTCTCTTGACTCTCACCTGGGGGCGCGATGTAACAGGCGTCGACTCATTACCGAGGCCGCTGGGAGACTCTGAACGACCAGCTGACGACTGATCCGAGTCTTCGACATTGGGATACTGGAACGGTCTTCGATGTTTGGCCTTTGGCTGTCGAGTATTGCTGAGAATGATGGGTTTTGTTTTGGGCGTGTCGCGGTGACTGGCCATTGCTCTATCAATAATAGCCTGCGCTGTGCTTTCTTCAATATTGGAGAAACTAGTTTCAGGAGGGCTGTGCACATTGACAGCAGCATCCGTGGGAGCGGCAGCAGCACTGCTGCTTTTCACGGGCACCATTCTGACAATGATCTTCCTCTCGGATGTTGGGAGGTTACTGGTAGGAGAGGTGTTTGTGGCAGAAGGGCAGGGGCGAGGCTTTATTATGACACGAGGGCCGGAGCGCTGCAAAGCGTTACCACTGTGGAGAATCTTGGCAATCTGGCTTATTTTATTGTAGGCTGGTGAATCTGTACTGAGAGGCTGGTAAGTGTTCAACTTTGGGTCTTTGATTAGAATCTGACCTTGGCGGTTGACCAGCAGGACCTGATGGGTAGGAGCCTGCGACTGGGACGAGCTAACTGCCCCAGCGGGATTCTGAGTCACCACCTGCTGCTGACTTTCTGGCTTGGAGTTTCCCAAGTTTATGGCAATAGTTCTCCCCCATGCAGCACCTGCCTGAATATTTAAAGCATTTAAACCATTGATCATGACAGGGGAGGCGATCGGGCCCATTGCAGCATGAAAAGTGGCTGCAGGGGTGGAAGTGGATGCACTTAGTTCAGGTCGAGGGAGTAAAGGCAGTTTGTGTTTAGTTTGCGTCTGGGGGAGTAACGGTCTCATCATCAAGTGCTTGGGGCTCGACGGCGGATGCTTTGTCTTCACAAAGATGGTTTTCATCTGTGCTGTGGGAGGTTTTTTTGTTTTAGCCTCCGGAGAATAATCAGGATCGTTCAAATCATCTTTAAATCCTTCTGAGTCAGCTGACGATGTGGTGTCTTCCCCATCATCAGTTACAGGTTTATTTGGATATGCTATGGAGCCATGATCAGCAGAAACAAAATGGCCTGTAGATGAATCCAAGAACACTTCATTTTGAGGTGGGAGTGTTTCAGAGGTCATCAGGACCTCTTCTTCCTGAACCGACAGGTCGTCCTTTGTGTAACTTGATTCCAGGAGAGCACAAGGTGAGAGACTTTCTTGAAACACTGGTTCAGTTTCTTCTTCAACTGTTGACTTCGGCACCGTGTAGATCGACTCCAGCCTCTTCAGAGCTACCGTTAGTTGTTTAGTTGGTGTACTGTGATTGGTGTGAATTTTAGCTTCCTCGTTTTCTCCTTCTGCATCCTGAGCTTCATCATCTGCCTCCTCGCTTTCAGTCTCTGACCCGCCGTCTGCACCATCTAACTGCGAGATCGACTGAGCTGAAGGAAGCTGACCTGAGGCGTCTGAGCCGCTCGCTGAATGATCACACACCACTGTGCGTGAAAACTTAAAATAATGACTCGAGTCGTCTTCTTCAGAATCAATCTCCTGATTATCTTCCTGCATTTCCACCTCTCTGCCGCCTTGCGCCCCGCAGTGAAGTGACACATTCTCAGTCAGTAGAGCCTCATCAAACTCAAGCTTAGCATTCAGCATGGAGGCCACTGCTACCTCTGTGTCAGTGTCAAACACAGTATAAGGAAGCTCCTGAGACATCAGGTGTGCCACTTCCTCCTCCAGGTTATCAGGAGCAAGTGAGATCCCATTTGTTGTGGCCACCGCTGCATCTTCTGCCTCAGATGATGCTAAGAAGTCTTGGGGAACCTCGGCAGAGACTGGAGTGGTAATTTTAAAGTTATGTCTCCCTCTGGGGGAGTGAGTGATGGCTCCTTGCCGAGGTGACAGCCCAGTAGAAATGCTGGAACTGGATCTGGGAGGGGAGCTCCAGACCGGAGATGTAGAGTTCTGTCGTGAAAGGGGAGGCGATACCGATCCAAAGTTCGCTGATTTTTGAGGGGAGCTGAACAGGGCACATCGGGAGTGGACTGTACCACCAGAACGAAGGGTCATCGGTACAGACGGGTCACTCTCTGACGGCGAGGAGCTGCAGCGGCTTCTTGATGAGAGCCTTCGAGGCCGCCGTGTTTCCTCCAGGTCCCTCAGTGTCAGGATGTGATGTGATTTGGGTAGAGCGGACCCTGACAGCAACAAATAAGTAAGAGTGAAATAGGGTTTAGATAATATTCAAGATTTTATTTGTGCAATAATTACACAACTTCTCCTAAAACTCCACTTGCCTGGCGACGGTAGTGGTCGAGATGATCCTCCTGCTGGTCTCCTGGTTTGTGTGTAAGCAGGGCTTTTAGACCCAGGTGTGTTGTGCAGCTTAGAGTTGGGTGATGGGGTAGTGGACTTTATTGGGCTGGATGACGAGCTTAAGAGCTCTAGAGGCTCCATATCTGGAAAAGATAAAACAATGTTTATAGCCACAGTAACACTATTCAGTGTCTCTTTCACTGCTCTCATCAAAGCTGTTGAAATATTGGAGATCTTGCTCACCTCTGTGGCGACTGGGACTATGGACTATGGTGTGGTTCTCTTCATGGTCCCACTTCAAATCATGTTCCTCACCAGGGAGAGGAGTGCTCACTTCTGTCACCTTGCAGGTGTACTTACAGCGCCTGCGTGGGTCCACAGTGCTCCAGTACAACCGTGAACACCTAGAAAATGAATGAAGGAAGAATCTAAGTTTCAAGCTTGTTACTTTTCTCTTTTTATACAGTAAACTGAAAAATTAGCAGCATGTCTAGTAAGCGCTGACAAGCAGTTTGCTTGGACTGCTTTATGGAAAACCAAAAAGCTTGAATATGATTGCACAAAGGCAACAACCACTTACTGATAGCCTACAGGATACAGCATCCTCCCATTTGACGACAGCTCTGACAGAACGCCAAGTTTCTGAATCTGAAGAGAGCCTGGAAGTTCGCAAAGAAAATACATGATGAGGTTCATCACACCAAGACACAAAGCAGTCGTATTTTTATTCCATATAGACACACATACCACATTACAGGAGTCAGCAACATGAAACACCAAGATATTCTCACCTATGGTCATGTTGATAGTTTCTGGCTCGAGACCCGTGAGGAACTTTCTTCTGAGATTTATCCCATCAAAGTCCACATACACCCGCCGGGGGACTTCAAAGCCTTTACCAGAGACGATCTGTGAGGAATCACAAACAACAGTCAGTATAATGAACTGAAAATCTGAGGAAGAAAGAATACTTTTACTGCTTTCAAAAAAAACATACATTTATAACTGTGACAAAACAAAAATTCACACCTTTGCCGTCACCAGTTCCCTGTGTTTGGAGCAGTAAACCTTCCTGTCCTTCTGGAATACGCAGTGCTGGGCACGTGCACACATGAAGTGGAAATTACTCTGACAGGTGGCGAGACAACAGCCCACGGTGGCTCCTGACTGTCCACAGCGATCACAACGCTGGAGGAAATAAAGGAGGAGGCTTCAGAAGGATCTCAGGACAGTTGTCACAGTTTGATTTGATTCACAAATGAACGCTTTTGCTCTGTGGGACCACTTATTATCCAACTGAGCTAAATTACTTTACACTCAATTGTCTGCATTACAGGGTTATAAAGCTGACATCAAGGGGCACTTTTTAAGAGAAATTCTGATTAGACCGCTATTCTATGTGCAAATGTCTGTCTGTGGTTCAGTTTTTGTGGTCATTACGCGACCACTTTTGACCATGGAGATGACATCAGGGTTTGTTTGCTGGGTGGCAGGATAGCGTCCATGTCTTTATCCCAACACAGCCGACATGCAGCCATTCAATTTATACATCACAATACTGCAGAGTCGCGCTGCTCTGCAGAGTTATCATTGCTTCGCTTGTTTGCATCTTCCCATCAC
>JAVDPK010002699.1:329793-352853 GCA_034780415.1 Cichlasoma orientale | reverse complement strand
ACGATAAATAAAAATTGTCTGCCTCATTTTAAGTTATCGTACGATTAATTGATTTATTGTTTATCGCGACAGGCCTAATCACGATGATTTAACACGATTACTCACGGACCTCCTGCTCGATAATTAACGGTAATTAACACATAATGCAGCTGCACAAGCATAACAATGCCGCTGGCCACTTACGTAGGTTACATTGTAATTAATTGTTCAGGTCATTCTTCTAAGCAACTCTCAGAAATCTTACCTTTCCTGTGGAGCAAGGTGCAGTCAGGGCAGAGGTCCTGCTCGTGGTTCCACGCCAAGTCCCACGTCTTCCCGGGAGTCACGCCACAACTTTTACACCGAATGCACGTCATACACACCTGCACGAATACGTATGGCCATGATGTACACTACATGGAGTCTTGACACTTTCCCACAAATAAACGGAATATATTCCTAATTATTTTAAGGCTGGTATTGCATTTACCCAGGGTAGGCTGCAGTTCATTGGTTTAGGGTATGTTGGTCCCAAGCAGGAAGGGTGGTAGGATGTTTGGCATCTCCTGCACTGCAGAACAGGCTATGAAGGGAAAGAAAAACCAAGGTACATGAATTATGGGTAAATACTTGACGTGTATCACAAACTGACAAATATGTCCAAAAAATAAAAACATTTAAAAATCTCTTAACAAGGCCTTGTGATACTAAGGTTTCATGTTCAATGGGAGGCAGTGTCTTCAGCTTTCAGGCCCCTCTTTTGTGGAACCAGCTCCCAGTTTGGATTTGGGAGACAGACACCCACTCTATTTTTAAATTAGGCTTAAACCTTTCCTTTTTGATAAAGCTTATAGTTAGGGCTGGATCAGGTGACCCTGAACCCTCCCTTAGTTACGCTTAAATAGGCCTAGGCCTCTTTTCATTCACCTCTTTTTACTCTGTTTATACACCACTATTATTTATTATTAATCTCTGGCTCTCTTCCACAGCATGTCTCTTGTCCTGTCTCCCTCCCGTCAGCCTCAACTGGTCATGGCAGATGACTGCCCCTCCCTGAGCCCAATTCCATTTCAGGTTTTCTACTCCCAATATCAAACAGCGTTTCTTTAGTTTGCTAACTCCTCACATGGCTCTAATGCTGCAGACGTACAAGACAATGCGCCTCGGCTGGCTACCTGACGCGATAGTTCACTCCCCCTTACGCTAAGGAAATAAGAAAGGGAGGGGTCAGTGGAGAGCGCCAGAGGATGGCAAAAGGAGAGCGCCTTTTGCCATCAAGTCTCTTCAGTAGAGAGACAGAAGAAACGATAAAGCCGATAAATAAAAATTGTCTTCCTCATTTTAAGTTATCGTACGATTAACTGACTTATTGTTTATCGCGACAGGCCTAAAAAATGCAATTAATGGTTTAAATGACTGTTTAGACAGTTTTTGACATTGTCCATTAAACAGGCCTAAAAGTTAACTTGATAGTCGAGTGTTTCTTACTTTTAAACTAGTCTGTTAGTCTAATTTTTTTCCTTGTTTAGGTGACTAAGAAATTAGTTGCCAGGAACATCCCTAATTATTACAAATGACTCCAAAAGAATCAATTGTCAACTTATATAATTAAATACAATCCTCTTGAATTACACATGTATTTATTTATTTTTATAAATAAAAGTACTGCCACGGTGCATCCATACCTTTGTGCTCTTGCTTCGACGACCGCATACGTGACAGAATTTGCAGCGCCTGCAGCACCAGTTCTCCTTGTTCTCCTTGAGGGGGCGCTCCTCAGGCGAGAGGCAGAAACTGTGGAAAGGCTCACAGCAGATCTGACAGAAGATCATCTGACGGAAGCGTAAAAAAATACAAATTGTTACTACTGATACTGTGAGCCACAAACACTCGGATTTACTAATCTGAACTATGTATATGAACTGTTCATTTTGTTTGCTTTTTAAACATCAGTGAAATTTAAATCAGAAATTACTTGCATGAGCACTGCAATTATTATGCACACTTTGCATACTTCGCCAAACTATTCAAGCTTCACATACCTCATGTTGCCCTTTACTGGCGCAGAGCAGACAGACGGGCTGAGGCGTGGTTGGGACAGAAGTGAGAACACTGAGGCCGCCCATTAGCCACACATTCTGAACTGCACAGTCCTCCTGGTGGACACACAGCATATAGCAGCACAAAGAAAGTGATCACAGCTTGTTTTTTTTTGTTTTCCAGAGGTTTCCAGGTGCTAGTATTTCATTAACCTTTATCAGGTTTATGAAAATATGCAGCTGTAACACAGCTGTAGCACCTTACACATGCTGTAACATTAAACATTCACCCTGCTTCCCTCTCTTCATGTTACACTAATTCACACAGCATGAAAATTGTGACGTTTGTTTTAAAAAACTCAAAAAATGTGCTATTCATAATCAAAATACTTTTACTCTCAGTAGGGAGAAACAAATGCTGATCAAACCAATCAACTGTATATAAAAGATGGCAACAAAAACCTATTGTAATCCATTGCTTTTTATACTTAAAAACTTCAGATTCAACATTTTGGAAATTGACTGCTTTTTAAGCTGGATGTGACGAGCGAGGGGTCTCGCTCACGCCTTAATTCATACCCTGCTTTTTCATCTATGCTGTTCTAAACAGGACAATAACTTACAAAATGAATACCATGCTGTTTCAAAGAACATCTGAAGCTGGCAACTCAGACTCTTAACTAGGCAAGTGTTCGCTGCGGTCAGAAATGAAGTGAGCAGTAGGGTCATTTTCCCACAGAGGTCTCAATAAAATATCTTTGTGCAACTGGCCACTTGTTAACCATTAGAAAGAAGGCAGGTTAAAGATGCTTTATAAAAGGCGGCCATAACTTTCCAGTGTATGACTGAAGCCCACAGACATGACCCCCACATTACATTAATCTACAGAAATTTATCCGGTAAGTTCTGTTATATTTTACAGCTATGCAGGGATCCAAAGGTAGAATAAGTTCTCCTGAGTGAAAGTGTAGAAAATGTTGGTGCTGAAAGGTAATATACTGTAAAATGAATACACACCCTGGTGAGCTCCAAGACAAGCATGTTTCTGAGACTCACCTTGAAGTCTACACGGATCTTGTACGTGTTCTGCGAGAGGCCCTTTTGGGGAAATCCGTTAGTTAACCCCGTCGGGGTGTTCACTGATGTACACTCTGCAGGATTCTGGGAACGAAGGACAGAGTGTGGGTCAGTTGCTGGACAGTTTTGCAGCACTGTCTCTTTTAAAGAAGAATCCGCCTTGTCCTCTTCAACCTGCTCCAGTCGTCGCTGCTCCTGCTCCTCTTGAGCGTCCTCCTGTAACTCTGTGCCTGCTCTGACAGTCTGAGGGAGCCCTGGCAGAACTCTGCTCAGGGTTTTATCTGTCTTAGCTTTGCATGTCTCTGTGTGCTGCACCTCAGACTCTGGACATCCATGAGAGCACAGCTGTGATGAAACTTGTTTCAGAGCTGAGTGCAGTTTGGACTGTGGATGATGCTGAGATGGCGATGACACAGATTTGTGCAAATGCATGGCTGGCTGCACCATGGACTGGGGCAAACGGTGCAAACGTAACAGCAAAGATTTCTCTGGTGAGTCTGTTATGGGATGGGGTGAAAGTGGAGAAGCAGGCTGCATTTCAGGCTGGGACATTTCTGGAGAACACTTTGCAATGGGACATGATGAATGGCAACTAGTGGGCTGTGTTACAAGCTGGGACAAGAGTGGATGTGACTGTGTGATACACTGATCCACATGTTGGGGCAACTGCTGCGGCAAATACACAGCAGGAGCCTGCAGGACAAAGTCAGGCAGACGGTATAAGTGTATTTGTAGCTGCCGCTGCAGCTTCGGCATTGGGGTCCCGGATGGCCTGGGTTCAGTGAGAGTTTCTCTGGGCTCCATCCCTTCTGCGCTCTCCTGTGCCTGTGGAGGAGGGGACTGCCTAAGCCAACCAGCAAGAGATGTACCAAAGTTACACTGATAGTAGTGACATGCAGCGGCGGCGACCGGCAACAGCCAAAATGACAGAAAAAGGAAGGAGCACTGTGACTTTGAGAAGATTGTTAGCCAGGAACGAAAGTTGATAAAATGATGCATTCACAGCACAGATACACACACAGAAGTGTTAAGTGTTAAAAATACTTGACTAGTGCGCATTAAGTGCTAGAAAATTGCAAATACAAAACTAAGCAACTAATATTTTGGGGAAATTAACAAATTCAGCTACTACAAAATGCACACACCAAAAAAAAAAACTTTAACAAATCTGGTGTGTAAGCTGTTCACCCAAAGAGTGAGCCAGGTTGAGGGCAGCAGAAAAATAGAGGTGTTTTCATAAATTATGGATTTACATATTTCCATCTCTACACTTGGAAATTCCTATTGTGTTACATGCAGAACACCCCCCCCCCCCAAAAAAAAAAAAAAAAAAAAAAAAAAAGATCCACAGTGGAATAATCTGGCTACTGTAATGTCTACAAGTGTTGCCAGTTAGGATTTATTTTTTTCAGTGTTTCTCTGGGCATAAAATAACTTGTAAAAAACAAAACAAAAACAAACAGCACTACTAACTTGCAAACCATCAAATGCAGAATATCTGTTCTCAACCTTGCAGGGGTAGCGAGGGATTGCAAAGAAATGCAGAAGATTCAAGCAATGCAGAACTCTTACTGATAGCTCATTCTTTCAAGCCAGCACAACAAGGTTTGACAAACAAATGATTTAAAAACTTTAGCTTGATCAGCTCCAGTTTGAAAAAGTCAAATGCCAGTAAGCAGAAGCAGGAGTCACAGCCAAAAATCATACATCTCAGCCTGAGTAATGTTGCAAAAACCAGCCTTTCAGCTGTGAAATGAGGTGCGGGGAAGCAATGGTGGCTTTTTATACATCTGCTGTGTTGACTATTAAGGCAATGGCAGTCTCAAACACCCTTGCTACAAAGAGGGTCCTATTACCATTCATTTATTTATTAATAAACTGTTGTACTGAAAGCTGAATATTATATTAGTATTTCCCAATTTAAAAGAAGCACCTCCACATTGAGGAAAATATTTTGACACAGGAATCTTCTTCAGTGACTTCCTGCAGATATTTTTTTTTAAAGATCACCATTAAAATGCAACCTGCAGACTCCAGGGAGTAAAATACATAAGAGGACATCACTTTTCTTCTCCATACCAACATCAAAACATAAGCCAGGATTTTCATGCATGGAAAATAAGATAGCCAAAAGTTCTAAATGACAAAAAGGGATGTAATTCCTCAAATAGAATATTGTTCATGGTTCTACCAAAGAAAAACATGCTAGAATTTATCATGAACATACATCATATTGCCAAAAGTATTCACTCACCCATCCAAATAATTTAATTCAGGTGTTCCAATCACTTCTATGGCCACAGGTATATAAAACCAAGCACCTAGGCATGCAGGCTGCTTCTACAAGCACTTGTGAAAGAATGGGTCGCTCTCAGGAGCTCAGTCAATTCCAGTGTTGTACCGTGATAGGATGCCGCCTGTGCAACAAGTCCAGTTGTGAAATTTCCCTGTTACTAAATATTCCACAGTCAGCTGTTAGTGGTATTAAATCAAAGTGGAAGAGACTGGCAATGACAGCAACTCAACCACGAAGTGGTAGGCCACGTAAAATAACAGGGCGGGGTCTGTGGATGCTGAGGCCCATAGTGCGCAGAGGTCGCCAGTTTTATGCAGTCAGTCACTACAGATCTCCAAACTTCATGTGGTCTTCAGATTAACTCAAGACCAGTGCACAGAGAACTTCACGGAATGGGTTTCCATGGCCAATAAACTGCATCCAAGCCTTACCTCACCAAGTTCAGAGCAAAGTGTTGGGTGCAGTTTTGTAAAGCATGCCGCCACTGGACTCTAGAGCAGTGGAGATGTGTTCTCTCTCTTCTCCATCTGGCAATCTGATGGATGAGTCTGGGTTTGGCAGTTGCCAAGAGAACAACTGTAAAGTTTGGTGGAGGGGAGATTATGGTACAGGGTTGTTTTTCAGGAGTTGAGCTTGGCCCCTTCGTTCCAGTGAAAGGAACTCTTAATGCTTCAGCATACCAATGTTGGACAATTTGCTCCCAACTTTGTGCGAACAATTTGGGGATGGCCCCTTCCTGTTCCAACATGACTGCACAGTAAAGTCCATAAAGACATGGATGAGCGAGTTAACTGGCCTGAGTCCTGATCTCAACCCAATAAACCATCTATGGGATGAATTAGAGAGGAGACTGCGAGTCAGGCCTTCTTTCAAACATCAGTGTTTGACCTCACAAATGTGCTTCTGGAAGAATGGACAAAAATCCCCAAAAACACACTCCTGAACCATGTGGAAAGCCTTCCCAAAAGAGTTGAACCTGTTACAGCTACAAAGTAGGGCCAACATCATATTAAACCCTATGGATTAAGAATGGGATGCAACTGGAATTCATATGCGTGTGAAAGCAGATGAGCGAATACTTTTGGCAATTTAGTGTAGTTTTATTAATCCATAATTTATGAAACAGAGTGCGTGCAAAGTGTCCAACATAAAGCTGGAAGTCAGAAACAGAAGATCAGTGAGACTTCAGAGAAATATTCATCCCAACAGAGGTGATTTAATTGAGAAACAGTGGAAAAATTGAAAGTGAAATTCAGAGCTGGGTAAAGGACTATTTGGAAATAATTGTTTACATTGTGACTGGATTGTGAACCACTTAAGTTACACTGGCAAATTTACACGTCTAACCATATTTTGTATCATTTAAAATAGGAAAAACAAACCCCTATCTAGGAATACTGACAGCTATAAAGGTAAAAACAATTTTCCAAAAGTACCATTTGACCCAGGCTCCATTAGGTGGTCTGTTAGTGGTAAAAAGGGGAAACCTGTTACCTTGTAAGCTCTGGGTCTGCTGCCAGCTCCTCTGGAAAACAGCCGGCGCTGCTTCCCTACATCTGGGTCGTCTGCCAGTGAGCCGCCATCTTGAGAAGCAAGATCTTAAAAAAAAAAAAAAAAAAAAAACAAGACACGCAAATCTAAGAAACACTGCTGACACAGTAAAGGCTTCAAACAATACCAGGGCTTAGAGCAAGGAAAAATTTGTGCCTCTAATATTTAGATTTTTGGAGTGTGTGGCATGGCAGAAATATATTATTTATTCTATACTGAAGATGTTTATTCAAACAAACACTGATTTTATTTGTGCCTGTGAACACGACTGATGATTAGCCACCTTCAAACAAAGCAAGTGGGGGTTCTCCCCCAGGAAATTTTGAGCATGAGACACCAAATTTTCTGTTCTTTTCATGCATTTTCATTTCTAATTGTTTTTTTTTTTTTGCATCAATTCACAGCGGAAACGTCTATTCACGTAAAAGAAAATACAAAATTAAGTACAATATAATGGGGCACAGGTATTGCTTTCAAATTTAGATTAAATTTACTTCCTGCTGAGTGAACACATGCACAATGTAAATGGGGAAGAAACTAGTTTAAAAAGCTTTGGTCACCTTATCATGACATCATGAAATATTTATTTAGAACTGTTTAAGCCTTTATTTTTGGCAGGACAGTAGAGTAGGCACAAAGGCAGGAAGTGGGGGAGGGGCACAGGAAATGGCCCAGGGCAGAAGATTTGAACACAAGCGCCTGCATTAGTCAGTCTTAACCCGGTGAGTTATACTGATGCCCTAAAATACTCTAATACATTTGGCATCTGCTCCTCCTCCTTCCTTCCATCAACCCGCCGGGTCTGTGCCAGAGGTATGCCAGGGTACTTTGGTGACAGCTACACAACTTTGTGCTGCATGATAAAAATAAACCCTGAATGCATTTTGTCATTAGGATCAGTAACTGTAGTAGCTCTAAACTTTTTTTTAAAACTTGGTCTGCGACCAGAGGAAACCATAAACTGTCCAATCACCAGCTTCAATCTGAGTGTCATTACATTTTTAGATAGAAGTATGCCAGTTACCATGTGGACCACACCAAAAATATCAAAACCAACTGCAATGTAAGAAATTCAGCACTTATTTTCCCTGACATCTTTCATTATAATCATCCGTTGGTGTTTCTGTGGCTAAACAGCATCGAGTATCGAGAACCAAGGCTTTAGTTACCTTGGTTGCTGGCAGCAGCTACATTTGGCTTTACTGTCAATTTATCTGCCTTATCCTCTTCTTCTTCTTCATCTTCTTCTTCCTCCTCCTCCTCCTCCTCCTCCTCATCTTCAGATTCAGATTTAAGCAGGCTGCTGTAAGACCGCGGCGTGATGTTACGCAGGGACTGCTTCCTGACTCCAAGCGCCATCGAGGACGTTCCCTCGGCTGCCCTTCCGGAACTCCAGTTTGTATCGTCACTGCTTGACGCCGAGCCCAAAAACCCCTTCGGCTGGACTGAGAAAAAGGAGCCTCATGATTAATTATGTGCACAAGCTTTTATATTGGAGTAATAATTCAAACTTATTTAAGTCAACAAAAAAATAAATATTTATCCAAAAATAAAAACATACCTTTAAATGGTCTCACAACCCGCGCCATTTTTGCTTTTTCAATCCGGTCACACTTCTTATATCTATGAGCAGGGAAGAAAAAAGGAAAAACTTAAATATGTGTCCAAGGTTAAGCTCAAGTGTAGCCATCTATAAATTTGTTTAACTCAAAGAGTCAACTTGCCTTTATTAACTGAGTTCTTTAATATGCGTTACTGAAAAGAAATAAGTATTTTTATGTTTTATGTACAAAATAAATTTCTAAATCTACAAGGTACATTGTATTTTGGACACCAATTAAAACACTTAGCAGGGTACATCTTTAATTTGTCAATCAAAAATGTGAACGATTTCCCCCTAACATGCTAGCTGGATGACTCCTGTCTAAAGAGCAATAGTTTGGAGTTGCACTTATTTGGTGTCTGTGTATGAACACGCAGCTTTTAGGCTGGCTTACTTAAAGTAAATCAAATTATCTTCCTCCAGCCAGGCTCAGTCAGTCAGTATTATCAAATTATACTCTATAGAATTTGATAATATCCAAATCTAGCTTTGTTGAAGATGATATGCAACATTATTCCAGGATACCAGACATTACCTCGAAAGTACATATACATGAAAATACATGAGTTGAGTACAATATATTTTAGTGATATAGCTATAACTGCCAGCTCCTTTACTGTGAGGGTTAGCAAATAATTTGAATGTCTTTTAAACATTCACTAAAAGTGTGTGAGAAGGGTCAGGCTCTCCCTGTAAGGCACAATAATCCAAATCTGTGATTGGCTTAACTTACATGCAGCACTGCCTCTTGGTGTTTGGCCCCCCAAACTTTGGCTTGTCCAGGCAGTTGACGCACTTAGCACAGTCTTCTTCTATCAAGCAGCCTTTGCAGCGTCCACAGCGGCGGGAACGCACTCCCCCACGTGCATATTGACTCAGTATCTTCCTTTTCCTGAACTTGTGGCCCTTGCCCCTCCCCCTCCTCCTGCGCTGGATGCTTTCCTGAGAGACAACCCACTGGGTCCTGCCCTGATCAGTGATGTCATCGTCATCATCTGCCACATCTGCAGGCGAGAGACAGAAAGGCCGGGTAAAAGAGCCATAGGACACATTTGGATCACCATTATGTGCATGCGATGTGCTGGGGGTGACATCTTTGGATGCCATAACTTACTATTCAGCCTGCAGATCTAACAGCTTCCACTGGAGATTTACTGGACTGCTGTTTCATAAAGTATTTTTGATTTCTACAGCTACACTCCACTAATGGCTGCCTAATGAGTTGACAGTCTGTGCACATCAAGGCAAACATTTCTAGAGCCTAACCAAAACAAAACAAAACAAAAAAAAAAGAACAATGTGTCGCAAAAAAGGGAAGAAAGGTCTGCACACCATTTTGCTCTACACTATGTACCATGTCACCAAAAGATGTATGTATTGTATGTATTGTGATTTGAAACAATTTTTGATATTTATTATAACTGATGGTTTTGCAGAAAAACTATTAAATATGTTTTTCCCTATACGATTTACATTTTAGCTTACATGTGATTCGATTTTTAATTATTTCTTCTCCAACCTTTTTGTTCAATCAATACTATTAAACTCAGACACTTTTGTGTTATATACATCTGAAATAGGATGGTGCTTTGTGTATTTTTCTGTAATGAACTGCTTTAACATTAAAGTGCATTGGACACTATGTAACAATGTTTTGATTGTCACTGCAGCATTGCGCCTCATTCATCGAAATCTATGCTTCATCAGTATTTTCTTACCTGAATTTATTCAGTCTAAATTTTGAATCTCCTTAGACAATAAGTAGCAGCAGCAATGGCAGATACTAACAGCTGTAAGCTTTGAGCTGTTTTAAACATATTTTAATCATCTTATCATTCATTAAAACAACTTCAATCCTTGCTGAACGTCCTCACTTAGCATCTAATTTCCTGGTACCATCCCATAGAGGATAGAGATTTTTTCACAACTATCACTGGTTTCTCATCCTAGGCTGACAGACAGATGCTCCCTGACCCATTTTCTGCTTTTTCTTACAGGCTGTCAGTGTTTTTGCCTTTCAACTCTGAGCGTCATTCTGCTAACATGTTAGTCAACAGGTGACAATGATTTTCTGCTCTTTCTTCTCATTGACAAACTGCTTGAGGAAGATCCTGTAGATGGAAACTTTGCTTTAGTAAGAATTTATTAAGGAATAAATTTTTACTTGGAGCCCAACAGTGCAGACCTTTCTTCCCTTGTCTGAGGAGTTGGAAGTCTGGAAATGCTCTATGATAAAAATGAGGTGACTGGATGAAAATTGGAGACAAAAATCCATTATGGGTGGAAAATCCCTTATGTAACCCTTTTCAAACTTAATGGCATCCTCTGGAATCCCCAGTTGTATTATTTCAATGCTACTGCACACAAAAGAAATTACTTAGAAGTGCGGACTTGTTGCAATTTTAAATAAATAATGCATATGAAATAAGCTTGTGAAAGGATCACTTTTTGGTCTAGATGTAGTGTTTAGTGAGTCCGTTTGTCAAACAGTACTTCCTCACCTCATACTGAGTGATGCTCACTTGACCAGTGTTGGGTATAGCTTTCCAACAGCGGTGGCTAATCTGTGTGTGACAAAAGATATTTTTGCTGGCAAATATTTTAGTTACAACTACATTGAGCTAAGAAAAACAGCAGTTTGTTTTTTTTTTTTGTTTTTTTGCCTTGCATGTTAATTTTGCCAAAATCGATCAAAATTATGCTTCACTTTTTTTTTTAAATTATTTTAGGTTGTGTGTTTAGAAGTGCAGAAGCTTCACTAGCCAGATTGGGAGAATATTTTAGCTCATTTCATTATTATTCTTTCATTTTAATAAAATAGAGCACCTTTTGCCAAATCTCCAAAAAAACCTGAAGAATTAAATCCCAGTGCAGACGACACTAATGAGCTGGATTTAACAACAGTTAACCTACCCGAGAGCACGGTTACATACAGTACAGCCATCTATTCTGTTACAGTTTGTGTATGAAGTGCTAATCCTGACAATTCCAGGGTTGTAGTAACTATAACAACTTTACCTAAGCACCAGCTGATGGTGTAACCCTACGGGTATTGTGATGCAAAAAAATAAGAAGGATATGAAATCCAACATTTTTACACAACCTGTAATTGACATTTCTCATAAGGTTACCTCAAATTTCTTTTTTATACAACCTATAATAGAAATTTCTCTCTTGCTGTGTATGTAACCATAAAATATGCTGGAATTGACATCGACTCACTGGTGGTACAACATTAAGGTGGCACTGTTTATCCACATTGTGCTAATACTGGACCACATAACATCCAAACTCTGCAAAACTAACCTGAGTAAGTGGATGGAAGGATTACCAGATGCTAAAGTCATAACATGAGGCTCACCACCTCCTCCCTGGAGCTCACAATAGTGCCAGTGTTTGCTGCCGGTCTGACAGAGCTGTCATAAACTCTGTAAAAAGGACTGAACAGCACAATCCGCTGTGGTAACTCCTAAGTCCTAACAGTGAGCACATCCAAAAACATTTAAATTGAAATAACTGCGACAGAAGGCAACAAATATTACAAAAATAAATTTAATATGAGACTAAGCCTTTTAGACTTAATATTTTAATACCTTCTAAGGCTTTTTTGGAAATTGATTTCAAAGCTTTTTCTTTCACGGCCTGTTGATATCCTAAAATAAACTCTACTTTCTATTATTTGTGTGTCGGTTTCTGTCATTTCAACCACATCCCAATCAGAAATAATGAGACCGACTGAACAAGAACATCAGCAATTTCAGTATATTCTCCTCATGCCATCTGAAACTATGTCAGCGCTGCCTTCTGTGCTGCATTTACTCATAGGTTGCTGTGCATCTCCCAAGGAAAGGGCATGCACCTTTTGTCATGCAAATTAAGTTTAGCTTGCATTTGTTTTGACCATAGACTGTAGAAAAGACAGATAATAAAGCCAGTGGAAGTGCCTTAAGCCTTCATTCTTTAATAACAGCCACTAGGGGGCATCCCTTGTAGTTGCAAAAAGACTGCCATGGGAATGTGGCTCACTGACTTGACCTCAGTAAACACTTTCCTGACAACTTTATGGACTCAGTCACTCATTTCTGTTCATAGCAAAAGAAATATTAAGACCATTTTGTAAAATCTGGTTATTTTACGTTTCAGAAAAAAAAGATTATCCAGGGTAAGCTCACTTGATGATCTGTGAATAACAAATTATTAGCGAATGAGTGTGTGTGGTTTCTACAGTCAAATTGCTCAGCTCAAACAAGTGGGTGACATTCACAGCCATCTTTTATACCGTCTATGGTTTTGACACTGAAAATATAACTTTTGTGTCTCATTACATTAACTGGCTAAGATACAAGTTCATCAGTTGGTAAGAAACACGGCTTATTAATTTGGGAAATGTGAATATTGTTTAAAGTGTGAGCTCCTTTCTTTCTTAGCCTTATAAAAAAAAATTAAATAAATCACTGCACATACACAGTGCAGAGATATCTTTAAAGGAAAGTTAATGTCTCCATTCTGCTTAAAAAATACACATGGCGGTGGACTGTACCTTCAGCTGCGGGAGAAAAGGTGATGCCCTCTCTCTCATGAAGTGGCAGAGCACTGAGTCTGGGAATATCATCTGGCACCATGGCACGAGGCTGCCCCAAAGCTACTGCTGCTGCCCGGCACACGTGTTTGATCCTCGGACCCCCAAGAGGCTGTTCCTGTATACAGAGACAGAAGAAATACTGTGAACTTTGATAATATCTAGATAATGGCAAATCATAAAAGTATCCATCCATCGATCTTCCGCTTATTCAATTCAGGTTTGCAGGTGGCTGGAGCCTAACCCAGCTGCCAAAGGGCGAGAGGCAGGGTACACGCTGGACAGGCTGTCACAGGGCCAATACAGAGAGATAGACAACCATTCACACATACACAACACACAACAATACAGAAAATTATTTAATAATGACAAAACAGGGAATTTTATTTATTTCATTAGTGACTAAGTAATTTATTTATCTTAAAGTTGCATTAGAAATAAAGCTTGGCCTTGCCAATTGATTATTGGGAGGTCATGTAAAAATCAGTCAGCTCTAACCCATATGTAATTACAACAAATTAAGTGAACTGGTGCTTTAGTCATTTATTCAAACACAGATAAGCAACATAAAAATGCACATTTATTACCTGGCGAACGACATCTTTGGGAGGCAGGCCAACTCTCCTCCTCCTCCTCCTTCTACTCACTGGCACTCGTGTTTCTCTAGAGCCCAACTGTTCGGACAAATGGGAAAAAAACAGGTTTTATGTAAGAGATACTATAACATCAGCATCTTATTACAGCATATTAAATAAATGGCCAAGCTACATGCATTCCAACTGATAAGCCCTAAAATTATTCTGATTTCACTATTATCGTTTTCATAATGTAATGTCTGTAATAAGTGCCCATTACAATTGTTCAGAGGTTTCTCTGGAACATTTTTGTGCTTTATCTGAGCAATCCAAATAAAAATATTCCATTTATAAAGATAATAAACAATTAAGGATAATCAGAGCCTTGAGAAAGCAAATATTTTTCTGCTAATAAAGTCAGTAATAAAAGATTGTTCAGTTATACAAGTTTTGTCTTAATACATCACATTTGTGACTGCATATAAAAAAAATGGGCACCCACCAAAGAGGTTTTGGTCTTGCAAAAAAATAAATAAATAAATAAATTACCAGAACTATTTTAAGTGGAATTTAATTTATTCCAGTTCATCATAAGGTTAAATTGATAAAATGCAGAGACTTCTGTTAAGTGAGATAATACAGATGCTTTGCAGACCAATCATGCACACGTGCACAATCACACCTCAAATGCCCACTGTGAGCCACCGGGAAAACCCTGCATACAAACTGTTTTTCACCAGCACCTGGTAGGATATAATGTGCTACTCTGCCAGAAGGTGGCAGTAATGCATCTACAAGCTGTTTGCTGTAACAATTAAAAAACAAAAACAAAGGAAAAATGTGCTGCTAACAGGCATCAGATGGCTTATTTAGACTTCGGAATCTTTGAAGAGTCTACACTGTAACCTGAGTCTAAGTGGCCGATGTCATTGCCAGTATTTATGGTAGTGTGTTAACTACCTTGTAGTTCTGTACCACTGTTTTACGTGCCAAAAAGTAGCCAGAAATGCATAAGAGGAATCAACGATACTCAACAGGCAACCTACAATAGCTGCGGGCCGCGTCCACACAGCACGTGGTTACATTTCCATAGAGGTGCATGTTAGGTTACAACATAGTTTACGTCGTAGGGTTTCAGAGGGATTTGCGGTTATGACATACCTATGGTGTTGATCTCCTGCTGAAGCATAAATCTTCAGACAGGTAAAGCGTATGTGGTGCTCTGAGTTAAAATGCTACTTTACAGGCAAGAGAATGACGCAAAAACAAATATGAAGACAGCTGTCAAAAATAATGTCTGTGCAGAACGCCTTAAAATAAAAGTGAAAATTAGGTCCCAGGCAAAGTCGGAATATCACAAGACTGCCACACCCATGCACACATTTGAGTGAAGGTTAGAGGTGGAGGCCAATCTTCAAAGAATAGTTGAATAATTTCCTGTGAAAACTGGACGGTACTTTTGTTTGAAATGCCCAACCTTATAATGAAACTGAGCAATTTAATCAGCAACTAGTCATTTCAGTTCCCAGAATTAAATATAGTGCATCTTAAACCATCTACAACGTGCAGTCATGAAGACTAAGCTGAATTTCCCTATATGGTCATCTCAGATGAAACCAGTGCTGGAGGCAGGGCTTTCATGCTCAATTTGCAGAAGCCAATTAGAACAAAGTGGGCTTTTAGGGAGGGGAGCTTAAGCTAAAACTGCCAAAGACAGGATGAACTAAGGGACAGGATGAACTAAGGGGCAGTCCCCCCCGAAAAAAAAACTACAGCAAACATGAGAAAAGCATTTCTTACCTGTGACAACTTGAGCTGCTTCTGCTGATCAATCTTGATGAGCTGAACTTTGGCTTTCTTCAGCAGGTGGAGCATCCTCTTGTTGGCTCCACTGAGACCAATTCGATGGCTGGGCCCACTGACTTCTGGTCCCTCACAACTGTCCCCTGTCACATTTGGTGCTTCCTCTGTGCCAAACCCCATGAAACAAAACAACTCCAGTTAGAAGATTTACAAGTAAACTCCTCGTTACTGAAGAACAGTGGTTCCTAATTCAAGAGTGCTGCAGCTCACTTAAAAACCAGAAAATCCCATGCGAGCCCACTCCCTCCCAGTCGTCCCACAGCGCCATGTGTGAAATTTTCCTGGCTAGAAGCCTGTCTTCACTCATCAAAATACAAGAGTAAGTATTTTTCTTGAAAATTTGATTAAAAAAAAACAAAAAACACAGGCTGTTGACTATAAATTGTTAATACTCCCCAGTCATATGTTAAGTGCTAATGATATGTGACCCACTTGCCACTGGGACACAAACTTCAATACAACGGCAGTAAATTTAGGTCAGAGTATTGAGCAATATAACAAACTAACCACCTCCTATTACCAGTTTTAATTCACTTTTTATAAGAACAAATGCATTTTTATAAATATGTAACTCTGTTTCAAACTGAATGTCTGTTATAACTGCAGCCCCCTCCCCACCCACCCACGTAGTACCCCTGGTGGGCTGCGGGCTACACTTTGGGAACCACTGCTGTAGAATATAACTATATTGTGAAACAATCACATTTGTTACTTTTTTTGACTTAATATACTTAAATTTACATGAATTAAAAAAAATATATATATACTAAATGTGGACCTTTTCTTGCCCATTTAAACTGAACTCTGTAGTCATTTTTTGAGCTACAGAGAGCAATCACATCACAAGCATTTCCAAAATCTCTGGTAAAATTATGCTGCAATATCATAAAACATCCTTACTGTTGTTGCCTGCATCTGTATCTTCTGACGGCACAGCCAAGGGTGCTTCTACGCCAGTGTTGACCACTACGGCTAGCTTCCTCACAACACCAGGTGAGTCCATCTCCTCCATCATGAGCTTGGGCCTCCGCCTCTTCCTGACATGAGAGGTCAAACTGTTGCCATGTTGTGCGTAATCTTCCTGAATTTCAGATGGACTTTTCTTTTTCTCGGCCAGTTTTAAGGTCAGTTTCTTGAGGTTCTTGTAGAACTCCAGGTGGCTTGTGCCTGGACTGGGCCTCGATGAGATTTTTGACACTGCTGATGAGCAGTCAAAAACAGATCTAGCATCGCTGTCCGACTGCAGAGAGTTGCCTTCGTAGCCTGCCTCATGAAGGGATGCACTTGTTTTTCCATCCTCTTTCTGTTGACTTTTCAGCCATGTCGTCAGAGAGCCCTTTGGAAAAGGGATCATTTCCTCATCCAAGAACCTCTTTGGAGCTTTAATCACTCGTGAAGACCGTGCAGTCGTTAATGGAGTGCAGGAGTTACTGGAGCTCTGGCCTACTTGCTCAGAAAATGGTTTCAACTTATCCTCTGAAGAAGTGGCATTCTGATCTTGGCTCGGCAGCTCATTCCCATCCTGTGCTGCTGTGGCTGGAATGGGCTCCGGCTCGTAGGTATAAAAAACACGCCTAGTACGATTACGACTGAGTTTTGGTCGCTTAATGAGCGGAAGATTTTTTGTCTTCCGCCTGTAACCAAACACAGATTTGCGCTGATGTCTTTTGTGTGCTCTTTTTTCAGAGGTCTCTGCACCTTCACACTCAAGGGGCATCGCTGCCTCTTCTCCACTCTGGGCGCCAGCCTCAGCTCCAGCCTCAGGAGAGGCACCCATCCCTTTAGCTATTCTCTTCTTCTGCCGTTTCTGAAAAGATGCGAACGGCGGGGGAACCAGTTGAGATGTGCGTCGGGCCTGCCCAATTTCAAAACCCTTGATGCGTTTCACAGACCTCCGTGTCGCAGACTGCTCTGTATCCAAGTCCTCTGACACCTCGCCTTCTTCTTTGACTCTCCTTTGAGTTTTTTCTGTGCCTTTCGCTGCTGCTGTCACAGCGTTTGCCGATTTATCTTGTTTGGTGCCACCAGCTGAGGTAGTGGCTGTTTGATTTTGCACGCCTGAATGTGCAGTTTCTCCTGCTTTTCTGATAATGTCACTTGATTTTGCACTGCTCTGTGTACCTGAGGCCTGCTTGTCTGCATGTTTGGCTTTTGCAGCAAGAGCTACCTGCTTTCCCTGTAGTTTGATTACATCCTTTGGTATTTCTTTCTCTTTTTCTTGGTTCTCTTTAACACCCTGGTCTTCTTTAGGAATTCTTGGTACAATTTTTCCAATCAGAGCCGGTTTTGGGGTCTTGGGAATAATTTTTCCAATAAGAGGCTTGGCTTCTTTCGAATGGTCTGAAGCTTTAGTAGACTTTTCTTGGCTGAATGACGAATGAGGAACAGCAGCAGAAGTCTTTTTGGGACAAACTGTTGTCGTCCCAAATCCAGTGAACTCTTCCTCCTGGAAAAAAAGCAGATAAAGCACAATCTTTTAGTTGCATAATAAAGCATCTGGACCAGAATTCATGTTAACATTTTGTGTTGTCTGTCACACAGACAGGATTGAACCATGTCTGTCATAACCTCTTATTACCTGTAATTTTCACATTTTATTTTCAGTGATAATGAGATATATCTAACGGCATTTGATTTGCAAAAACTACTTGATCATGACAATGAACTACATATATTTATTAGGGTATGGAGGGGGGAAAAAATGAACAGAGACACCAACTAATTTTTATTTTCCCACAGTGGTGGTGCCAAACACTGCAGCCATCATGCCTAAACACTTAAGTATAACGTAGACAGACTTAAACTGGATGCTTTCTTGAGTCAGGAAAGACTGCTGAGGAGGCAACGTGTAGTTTAAAGCTACCAGCAGCACTTCAGCCAGCAACATTTCATAGATGAGCCCAAAAACTTGTAATGTAATACTTGTATTTATAAAAATACACCACGTTGAAAACTTTCTCATTTAGGGAAAAAAAATCAGATGTAAAATACATGATAATACAACCTCTTTTGGACATTTAGAAAACAGATCTGCTTTACCTCAGCTTCTAAAAACAACAACAGGTGTCTGAGACTGCATACCTCTGCAAGGCTGAGGTGCATATTTGAGCCTCCGGATCCAGAAGGATATCTGGATCTGGATTCTAATATTTATGCAACAGCATCAAGACAATGTCAGACATTTCTTTCATATTTCATTCTTTTTTTTCCCCCCTTTCAAAATATGATGCAAAATGTCCAATTTTAAAACAATGATTAGTAGGTGCTCAGTTTTCTTTGAATGTGACTGGGTGTTACCCATTTAACCCCAACTGAAGTTTGAAAGTTAAACTACACACAGTCCACTACATCCAGAGACAGATTATAAAGACTACAGCACCTTCTCACCTATTTCTGTCTCCATCATGTAAAGATCAGGAAATGGCTCTGCTAAAACTACAGTCTAAGACCAGCACCGATGTCTACTCTTACTCAAGCGTTGCATCAGTGTACTGTAGTTTGGATGCCCCAAATCAAACAGTCTGTCAATCTGTTAATCAACCATAAATAATGACTTGGGTCATTCTCTCCCTGTGCACATGTACCTAGATATGCTTAAAGATTTTCTCAACAACTGAATAATTTGAGACAATTTTAGCCCAGTTCTTCCCTAAAATATTCATATTTTTATCCACTTACTGAAAACATAATGGCACACTCTCTTTGCAACATCTTTAGCAGAGTTTGGAGTTCATGCACATTTCTACCCCTGATGCAAAACTTGCACACTACATTAAAGTGAAAGCAAACTCAAACTGCAGTTACTCACATGTATCTTTACACTCAGAATAAGAGTCCACAGATTTATCACCACTGAAACTTCCCTAACGATATCTATTCCATAACTGCAGTGCACATGTGTATGAGATACTTTAGTTGAGCACCAGCACCCACAAGCTTTATCATGAGCCATGTGACCCTGTTACAGTCCACTCTAAAGGGATTGCATCAGTAAAGTATGACTGATTGCAGACGGTGAAGCTCCCATGAGTACATCCGATATGAGATTATATTATTATCACCATACGCCCTGACAGGGGCTAAAATGAGACCACTAGGTTTTTACAATACCTATCAGCTGGCTGGAACTGCAAAGAGTACACTGAAAAAACCACCAAGACATCATCCCTGTCCATTCAATTCAATTCAGTTTTATTTATATAGCTCCAGGTCAGAACAATAGTTGCCTCAAGGTGCTTTATATTGTAGGGTAAAGAAAGAAACCCTAACAATCAGGGAATCCCCCTGTGAACAAGCACTTGGCAACAGTGGGAAGGAAAAACTCCCTTTTAACAGGACGAAACCTCTGGCAGAACCAGGCACCAGTAGGGGCTTGAATGGTTGGTGGATGAGGGGAAAGGAAAGAGAGCAGCGAGAGACAGGACAAAAGGCACACTATGGAAGAGAGAGCCATTGTTTAATAACTGCTAATGATTAAATACAGTAGTGGTGTATAAACACAGAGTGAAGTGGAAACAGTCATCATGGGAAGCCCCCAGAAGCCTAAACCTACTGCAGCATAACTAAGGGATGGTTAAGGGTCACTTGATCCAGCCTTAATTATAAGCTTCATCAAAAATGAGAGTTTTAAGCCTAATATTAAAAGCAGAGAGAGCTTCTGTCTCCCAAAATCCAAACTGGAAGCTGGTTCCACAGTTGAGGGACCTGAAAGCTGAAGGCTCTGCCCCCCATTCTCCTTTTAAAAACTCCAGGAACCACAAGTAAGCCAGCAGTCTGAGGGCAAAGTGCTCTGTTGGGATAATGAGGTGCTATGAGCTCTTTAAGATATGATGGGCCTGATTATTCTAGCTTTTGTATATAAGAAAGACTAAATGTTGTCAATGCACCTCTGAAGTAGGTGAAAGTGTTTCAGAAACCACTACCCTGATCCACTCCTTAATCCACATTTCTTTTAGACTGCATTTTTAATTAATTTTAATATCAAATCTACACATGTCAAGTAGACGTAAACAAATATGTACTTTTTGACAAAGTAATGTGATTTTGCTTGCAAAACCTCTGTATGTAGCAAAAACCTACTTCTGGTGGAACATGCAAGAGGCTGGAGCTGGTGGGTGTAATGAACGTTTTGTAAACTAAGACTGCTCTCACTTAGTGTTTGGCTTTTTTTTTTTTTTTTTTAGCCTGGTTCCTTTTTATTATTATTTATGACAACGCTGAGTTTACGTTTGTTTCCCTTCCTGTTGCATCTCACTTTAGTCTTCCGTTCAAAACACCGAGCAGTCAGCTGACCTCTCCGACGTGGAGTGCGCTGTCCCCAGAGTCAGCAGCGGCGGCGGCTACTAACTACGACAAGATTAGCGGCACAGGGTGGGAACTTCAACTCACTAAACCGCATCGAGGGGGTGGGTGAGGGGGAGAACAAACAAAGAAATCTACTGGCTTCCACAACAACAACAAAAAACAAAGCACTCACGTGTGGTAAAGTTTCCACACAATTCCTTTTTTTCATGCAAACAAACTCAGCGGGGCACAGGTTGACCTCCGTATGTAAACGAGTGTGCAGCTTCGATACGATCGTTTTAAAACAATGAGCTGTGAATATGTACAGGAGTCATCACACTAGTAATACCCACCTCTTAACCTTACTAAAGCACTAAAGGCAAAAGGCAAGCTGCATCTGCGGTTTGGGATCACTGTTTGCTAAAACTAAGTGAAGCTTACCCTGCAGGCAGGGGCTAGCTGCTGTTTGCTAGCTACGTTGCAGTTAACTAGCTGTACGTCAGTTAAAATACGCTTAGTAAGGAAAGAGACCCTTTAAATGCAGTTCTTTTCAAGTAAAATGATATTGTTCGTCTTATAAGGCCCGTCTAACTGACAAGCTATGGTTAGCTTATTTACCTCCTCACTGTTACTGGAGTCGAAACCCGCATCTCTCCGCCGCCTGTGCTTCTCCGCCACCCCGAGCAGGCGTAGTAGGGACGGATCCTCGCTTAACGCGAGGCCGATGTTGACGGGCCTCGGCCCTCCGGTAGGCAGCTCGCCCTCGTCCGAGCCCAACCTTCCGCGTCTAGTCCGCTTCTCCGAACGCAGCCTGCTGCGAATCGCACACGGCCGGCCGGGAAAGCGAGCCCGGGCCGGTATCTGGGTACTCAAGCCCCCGACAGCAGCGGGAGAAGATAATCCGCCTCCCGATGCCGCCATTATTTACTACACAACAACACGGACAGCGCGCCAGCAGAGAGTGGCTGCAGCGATAATATGAGTGGCAAGATGACTGCTTCGACGCAAAGGCGCGAGATAGAAAGAGGCGCTGGTGCATCATGGGAAAACGAACTTTCCGCCCCGGGATTAATGACGTGCCCACAGGGGCGTCAGGGTGCCCCCCACCTTATTTTGCACTATAAACATAGGTATAATAAATAAATAAAGGTGCATTGCAATGCAATGCAATGATCTACAAATTATTTAAACCCTATATTTTAATTAATTATTTGAAAGGGAAGGTTTACAAGATGATAGTGCGACCTGCTATGATGTATGGTTTGGAGACAGGAGGCCAGAGATGGAAGCGTGGAAGATGCTAAAGTTTTCATTTAGAGTGACCAGGATGGACAAGATTAGATATTAGTACATCAGAGGGACAGCTCAGGTTGAGCAGTTTGGAGACAAAGTTAGAGAGGCAAGGCTGAGACAGTTTGGGCATGTGCAGAGGAGGGATAGTAGATATATTGGACAAAGGATGCTTAATTTGGAGCTGGCAGGCAGGAGGAAAAGAGGAAGATCACAGAGGAGGATCATGGATGTAGTGAAGGAGGACATGCAGAGGGTTGGTGTGACAGAGGAGGATGCTAGCGATAGGGTAGGATGGAAGCAGATAGACTGCTGTGACAAGTCCCAAAAGGAACCAGCCAGAAGAAGAAGATGAAGAAGAAGAATGGCAATCAATCAATCAGTCAATCAATCAATAAATAATGTCCTCATGGTCAGTGGCATTGCTTTTAGAGTCACTCAAAGATTGGTTATAAATGTAATAATGCCAATATGTGATGTGAAAAGTATATTGTGTCCACCTATTTGTAGTGTGTGATAGTTGTACAGTTGTCTGGTTGTGTTTATAACAGTGCCAAGTCACTCTTGAAACATAAAGTTAAAGAAAGGATCTAATAAATCTAAAAACAACACTTTGGTTCACTTCTTTCCGCCCCTGAACCCCACACAAAGTGGTACAGCTCGCTGAATTTTATTCAGTTACACACATCAAATTTGGTTAAATAAAAATGTTCTTTTACTGTATACCAAAATTACTCTATCTTTGTAGATGGTAAAAGAAACATTTCTATAATACCTAAGATTAATTTACCTACACAGTCAGGATCTTTTTTTACCTCACCCCCAGAGGTGGAAATAGGGTATTGATTTTGGCATGTCTGTCTGTTTGAGAAGAGAAGAGAATCCTTTATTTGTCCCACATTGTGGCAAATTTATGGTGTTGCAA
>JAVDPK010002699.1:319599-329693 GCA_034780415.1 Cichlasoma orientale | reverse complement strand
GAGAGAACAATACTACAACACTCATTTATATACATTTAGTGAAATGAATGATTATTGCACATGACATTTATTGCATTTATTGTTAACTGCACATGAAAATTATTGCACTTGTTTAGTTTAGGTGCTTGTTTGCTATCAATATTACAACAAAACTAGCAGTCCAAAGTTGCACGAAAGATGGCCAGTGACCCCTAGATCGCCTGAATAATTTTTTTGCCATAATTGGCTCAAGGTCAAAGGTCAAGTTTTTCTGAAAAGCTTGTAAATGTGATAAAGAATGTTCAAATTCACACCATAGATGCATCTACTAAAAATCTTGGATGAGTTCAAATCCTGGGGGTGCCTAGCAACCCTTCTTAAAGCAGATTTCATTTAGAATTTTGTTAGACCTAATTTAGAGAAAATACATAATTACAATAAAACATCCATCATGCATGGAAAAGCATGTTTTCTGTCCTAAATAACCTACAAGCTGTATGTGTATTTACCAGCTTACAGGTTAAGTTAAATGATAATGACAGATAAGTACAGATATCTATTATTTTAAAGCTGTAGAATTTACACAGTGCTCTGGCCATTTACTCAAGTAAAATATTAATACCTTACATAAAAAAAGGTAGTCAGGACGAGCCAGTCTTGCATTCAAAAGCAAGTATCATCAATAAAAATGTCCTTATAAAACCTAAAAGCACTAATCTTGCAGAATTGCCCCTATCAGTGTTGTAAATGGTGAACCATGCTGTGGAGTACTGAAAGCTAAGACACAGGATCATATTTTGTGAACTGAGCTGCTAAATACTAAGCTAAATAATGTATTAGTGTAAAACTCTCCCCTCACTTTTCTCTTTGTTAGGCCTGTTCAACTGCCAATCACATGGCAGCAACTCAGCGCACTTAAGCATGAAGACGTGATCAAGATGAGCTGCTGAAGTTCAAACCGAGTACAACAGTAACTCAAATAAATACTGTTTACAACCAAGGTACGCAGAACAGCGTCTCTGAATGTAAAACATGTCAAACCTTGAAGCAGATGGGCTCCAGCAGCAGCAGATCACAGCGGGTGTCGCTCCCGTCAGCTAAGAACGGGCTATAATTCACATGGGCTCAACAAAGCCTGATAACAGAAAGTTGGAAAAATGTTGCCTGGTCTGATGAGTCTTGATTTCTGCTGCAACATTCAGACGGTAGGATCAGAATTTGGTGCAAACAACATGAATGCATGGATCCATTCTTTTACCACATCTTCAGTTCACTCACACACACAAAATGAAACAGACAGCGCAGAAATTTAAGTACCATTTAATGCAACAACTTTTGAAAAAAGATAAATAAAACCCCAATACTGAATGTTCATTGGCAGAGAATCTTATATGCTGCTGTACTGTAGTATTTTGGATTACATCACTTATAGGCCTTACACCCTCTGAGCTCAGCTAAAATACAAAACATTCATACACTCATAAGAACTAACTTGTTACTCTACAGCAAATATAAAACATTTCAGGTAGCATATAGGTTATATGGACAGCAAAACATATACAGTCTGCAGCACAGGAACCAACAGACACAGTCCTTCAGCAGAAAATGATCAAATAGGTTGTTTTTCCATGCTGGGATTATGACTTACACAGTTAAGTTTTATGATAACTGACCTCTGGTGGCCGTGTGAGTAAGTGCACGTGTGCTGGTGTCAGCACCTTTAGATTAAGAAGAAGTCAACCCACTGAAAACACAGAAAACTGAGATTTCAAGCACGTCTTTAACATTTTAAAAGGATTGTTTTCCTCGCCCTAAAGCAGCAGTAGCTGTGCCTAAATCAGATTTAAGCAAACAGCAAAAACTTTAAAGCGGACTCCAACTAAAATCTCCCGGTGGACAGTTGGGCGAGCCTCTGCCTCCGAATCCAGAGTGTGCTGCTCGTTAACAATGCAAACCCTGTTATGTCATTCCAGGATCGCTTACGCTGGCAGAATTAGTGAGTAAGAAGAAACGGCATGATCATTTACTTGGAGCACTATCTGGTACATAGAGGTCCATACAGTCTTCTTTCAGCACTAACATTTTGACAATCATTTAAACTAAACATGTAGGGACGAAGTGCAGTCTCTTCCCTTTATATTATGTATTTTCTGCTCCCTCGTCTCCCTCAGTGTGGGTGTCCTGATGAGCCTTTAGGGTGCTTTCTCTTGTAAAGCTCTTTCCACAGGTGAGGCAGGTGTATCCAGAGTTGTGAGCCCTGGCCACATGTGCACTGAGCTGCTCAGGTTGAGCAAAGCTCTCATCACACTGTGTGCACGCATGAGGGCTGTGCCTTCCCTTCTTGTGTGCCCGCAGGGCTGCAACAGAAGGAAATATGAGATCACAGTCTGCTTTGGGACAGGGAATCTGGAGCTCAGCGCAGGAAGCTCCCTCTATCGGAGGGTCATTGTGTTCCTTGTGGTTCTCTGCTTCCTCTTCTTGTTTCAGCTTCTTACTGTCACCCGTCACCCCTTGAGCCGCATGCTTGGGTTTACGCCCGCGTTTTCTGCCTTGCGGCTTAGCGTCGCAGTTTACCTCGCTGGCAAATTTCTCCTGGTGCTGCAAGAGCGCTTCTTCCGTCTGGAAACTTTGATTACATTTGTAGCACTGGAAGGTGTTGAGGTCATCAGCCTGTTCTGGGGGCTGGGGGTGCACCGCGATGCGATGGCTGCGAAGTCGTGACGGACTGGGGAACGAAGCGCCACAGTCCCTGCAGGGGCACCGTCGTTCTTTGCACTCGTGTCGTCTGTGTTGGTTCAGCTATAAGATATTTAAACAGTCAGAATCAGTATACTGTAAACCTACAGCACAGAAAACAAGCTTTAAAAAGCCAGCTGTGTCCACACCTCTGTGAAGGTAAAGAAGCTTTTCTGGCAGTAAGAGCAGTTGAAGGCCTTCTCCTCTGTGCTGTGGGTGGCCTGATGCTTGCTGAGCTCCTCGGAAGAGGAGAAGAACTTCTCACATTTGTAGCATGTGAAGACAGTATTACTCTGGAAAGTGAGAAGAAAACTAATTTAAAAAATACATCTGTACACGTTCATGGTAATGAATAATTAGTCAACAGAAATTTAATCAGCAACAATGTGGATTCCCAGAAAGTTGATTCTGTTCACGTTGGACGTAGCGTTTTAAAGTTTACCACAGTTGGATAATGGCTGAGACTAGCACCACTGACTAACAATGGGCCGTGAGTTCAGGTTCATCATCTTTAATATGCAAATTGTCCTGACCACTGATGACCGCGAGTACTATTCACAGAGAGTTGGGGAATGGCTGCAATCACAGCACTGTCCTCGGTTCAGAGATGGTCGTTCCCTCAAACCAGCGATCCTCACTGCCCAGGATGTGCACATCCTCATCACTGAAGGAGTGGCCACTGGCCTGTAGGTGTAAACAGACTACAGAGTCCTGGACTGATGAGGTAGCACTTCTGTGTTGTGCCATCCGCTTAGCCAAAGGTTGTTTGGTTTTCCAGGTGTATAATTCACAGCAATCCTCGTGGCACTTCACTGCATCCACAGGATTACTCTGTTTGTGCTGGGGGACCCGATCCTTGGGGTGGATTAATTTTTGGATCTGAAAGCCACAGAGTTTTTTTGGTTTTTTTAATATAAAAATGTGTATCAGCTGTTCTGATACTCCTGATACATACAGGGTCAAAGGGCCTTTATTGATACGGTGCTCTTCTGCTTCCCTGGCCGCCATGTCTATGGGGACAGTAGGGCTGCGCAATTAATCAAATTTTGATTTTGATTTCAGCTCCTGACTGGGATCAGGGGTATTTCAAGGTACTGACTGTTCTTTAAGTATAATAAATGTGTGTTTACAAAGTCAGTGAGTAATCACGTTAAATAATTGTGATTTCACTACTGACCATTATTTTTCCATAACCGAGCAGCCCTAGGGAACACTGTTTGTTCTGTGCTGTGGCATCCTGATGACACCCCTTCAGTGGATGATTGAGACTCAAACCTTAAATACTGATCTGTATGAGTTGGTTTACAGTACACATCGACTTTCAAATGTCCCCTATTTGCATATTAACGATCACGAAACTGAGCTCACGGCTCATCGTTAGTCAGTGGTGCCATTTTCAGTTGTTATGTAATTGAACTGTGTATAAAGTTGGGGAAACCTGCAGCCAGCCGATATTTTCAGAATTTACTGGTTCCAGCTTCTCAAATGCATAGACTGTATAGAAAAGATGCGACGCACTGGATGTGAAGCCTTGACACAGAAAGACACACAGACACAGAAAGCAGTCATTCCTGTTATACTTCTTTGAAGGCTGCTGCCTGGGGCATGTGCGCAGTGCAAAATAATGTAAATTCTCTGCAGACAAGTCCGTACAGTCACACTGACGTCAGCACGGGCCCTCGCACTCATCGTCTCATGATGAAATTTACATCACTCAGACCCAAGCGGACCCTTGTGGACTCATGAGTCCAGAAAGTATAATGAAAGCTTCACTTTTCAGACCTGCGAGTGTCATCCATCTTTTATATAGTCTATGTTCAAATTTGCTGCTTTTTGTTTTCTATACCAAACTCACTGTAACTGGGTTTTCTCTGTGCTAAACATTCAATTAACATTATTACTTAGGTCTCATAAATTCAAAGAAAAAAAATAATCCTGGAGAGTAATATCACACATTACCCTAATAATCAGGCACACTGTTTTTCCCCACCTGCTGCAGCTGCTGCTTGTACTGGTCCCGATGACTCTTCCTCATGTGTCTCTCCTTGGCTTTGGAGTTACAGAAGGTGATGAAACACTGGAAGCATTGCAGACTCTCATGGTGATCTGCATCACAGTGAGAACACAGTAAGGGTGGACTGATATGACCGTAGAGCATCAAAGTATGCCAGCTGTTATTGTTGTTGTGACTGTGGCAATTAGAATGAAGCGTCACATTCTAACAATTACCCATGGATATAAAGTGTTATCTTACAGGGGGCGACCAGTGGCTCGGGCTTGATCTCCGCAGAGGTGGACCTCATGTCATTTCCAACAACCACTTGCTCTATCTTCATTTCCATGCTTTCACACAGCACCCGGTCGCATAAAGCTGCAGCACACACGGGAGAGAACACACGTTAATCAAAGCTGCAAAGCTCAACCAGCTACAAGAGATTGCAATAAATAATAAAACAAGGCTCCCACTGAGTTAACAGGGTGCTTCAGAAAGAAGGGGACTCTATATAGATATTAGAGCGGCTAGTATAAATATAAGAAATATAAAAAAGCAGTTCACGTTAGGCCTGAGCTAACTACTTAACAGAAGGTTGGAGGTAAGGGATGCTGAGCTGCAACTAAAAGCGACATGGTCGCACCGATACATTCAACCAGTACTATACTAATACTATGCAGCCGCATGGTTACAATAACGCTGTGCGTTTGCACGATAAACGTACATTCATGTGAACAATTAGAGCTTTGTAAACAATTTAAAGACGCCCTCTTACCGTTCAAAAGCAACCACTGACCGAATGAAACAGCGGAGGAAACGTGCCAAAGTCACGTGACACGAGATCGCCCGCTATCGCGAGATTATTAAACTGCACCTTCGCGTGTATGGTACCATTTTATTCTCTGTAATTGAACTGCCCGAACATCCTCTTCTCAAACGTTATTTCCCTTTCAGGTTAATAAAATTTCCACCCACCTGTAGGAGATTTATTATTGCAGGTTTTGTAGTTTCAAAACACATTATTTATATTTTAAGCTGTGTGTAATATTGCTTAGATGAAGAATAGGAATAGTGGCATGCTTTTAGTGCAAGGAGTTAAATTTATTTAAAAAAAAATATTTAAGCACCAGCTAAGAAAATATATATATTTAAAGATGAGACTACCCATCTAAAAATCCATCCATCCTCATCTGCTAACCCTGTTCAGGGTCAGAGGAAACCCACGCAGACACGGGGAAAGCATGCAAACTCCACACAGAGAGAGCCCCAGGCCAAGATGGAATCAAACCCAGGCCTTCTAGATGTCATTCCAGCTGTGGGGCAGTAGTGCTAACCACCACGCCGCCCCCATCTAAAAATTCATCTATCCATTCTCTTCCGCTTATCCTGTTAAGGGTTGTGGGGGGGCTGGAGCCTATCCTAGCTGTCATAGGGCGAGAGGCAGAGTACACCCTCTACAGGTCACCAGCCTGTCACAGGGATAACACAGAAAGACAGACAACCATACACACTCACATTCACACCTATGGGCAATTTAGAATCACCAATGAACCTAACCCCAGTAACTGCATGTCTTTGTATTGTGGGAGGAAACCGGAGTACCCAGAGGAAACCCACACAGACACAGCGAGAACATGCAAACTCCTCAGAGAAAGGCCCCGGCCAAGGTGGATTTGAACCCAGACCTTCACGCTACCGTGCTGCCCCACCTAAAAATTATTGTTATTATTATTAAGAAGGTCTTTCTTCTTTTTTCCTACACATAAAAAACAAAACAAGAAGTCAAATGTTTATTAAAGTATCATAGAACTTTATTGGTAATATCATCCCACAAGGCAGACACATCAATGTAACGCTTATGAAGAGTTGATAAGACGGCATGTTATCGTTTCTTTAAATAATCTGTGAAAGACACGCACAGAGTTTTGGGCACGTGATCGACAAAAATTAGTTCAAGGAGTTGAAGGAGCCATTCAAGCCCTGGCCTGTTGCTGCTGCTGGAATTCAGCAATTCGGCTTTCCATCACAGGCCTGAAGTGCCTGATCAATCCCTGGGAACAGAGAGGAAAAGGTGTGGGGGGTTATCCTGCTAGACTTAAGGCAGAAAACAACCAGTGAGCTTTTCAAAAAAATACAACATGTAATTACTGAAGGAAAACTTGAAGAGACAAAGACTGATATGACAGATTGTTCCTTTCAGGGTGGATGAGTTAGATGGAAACAGTCAGTTATATGTTTACATGAAGACATGACATGCATTTACCTGCACGGGCCATGCCGCCCCATCACCCAGGGCACAGATACTGTGCCCCTCGATCTGCTTACTGATCTCCCAAATCATGTCGATCTCTGCTGGCCGCGCATCGCCACGGGCAAAACGCCACATCATCTTATTCATCCAGTCCACTCCTGCAGAAACACAAGAAACACTCACAATTTCTAAATTTACTGAAGGTGGTGGAGAAATATTAAGGCGCGCACAGAAAACGGCGCTGAAGCGGCACATACCCTCTCTGCATGGTGTGCACTGGCCACAGCTCTCATGCTTGTAGAATTCAATCAGGCGGGCGATGGCTCGAATAATGTCAGTCTGCAAAAGTAAACCCGCCCACCGGTTTAACAGCTGTTTGCTGGTTTCTTTATACATTAAACATACCGTAGATGTAACAAATTTACCGATTTGTCCATGACGATAAGAGCAGCGGTGCCCAGCCCAGTCTGAGCCTGAATAAGGCCATCAAAGTCCATCAGCACCTCTTCACACACATTCTTGGGGATGAGTGGTGTTGAGGAGCCACCGGGAATTACAGCCAGCAGGTTATCCCAACCTCCACGGACCCCACCTACCAGACAGATGTTTGTTTCAATTAAGTTAAAAAAAAAAAAAAAAGCACTTAGGCTGTGCTTAAGCTAAGCTGTCTTAATCTTTCCAGTCCATGACCTCCTTCATGCATGCAAAAATGTCAAGATTTTTTACATTTTTAGGATATTATGCACCTGCATGTCTCTCAATGAGCTCTTTCAGAGGAATAGACATTTCCTCTTCTACTGTGCAGGGGTGGTTGACGTGCCCAGAGATGTTGAAGAGCTTTGTGCCGGAGTTTCTCTCTCTGCCAAAGCTGACAAACCACGAGCCTCCACGACGACAGATGGTGGGCGCCACAGCTACGGTCTCCACATTGGCGACAGTTGTTGGGCATCCAAACACACCTTTAAAACACAGCAAAGGGAGTGGTACTGACATTTGAGATGTGCTTTTATTTGGCAAGAACAACGAGAGCCCTGCAGTAGAAGCAGCAGCGAGGAAAATGAGGCGTATGAAAACAAAGCAAGTTTTTATTTTGACTGCCAGTCTGTGGTCAGTAACTTACCCACATCTGCAGGGAAGGGGGGCTTCAGACGGGGCTTCCCTTGCTTTCCTTCTAGGGACTCGATAAGAGCGGTCTCCTCTCCGCAGATGTAGGCTCCGGCACCACGCATCACAAACACATCAAAGTCATAACCAGAGCCGCAGGCGTTCTTTCCAATCAGCCCAGCAGCGTAGGCTTCATTGATAGCCACCTAAGAACCAAAAGAGACAATATAATGCTTAATCTGGATGAATTACACAGTCTGAACCTGAATAAAGTTATCTTGACCTTGAACTTGACCGTTCAGCTACCAGCCAATGGGGAGTAGTTATACCTTGTTTTTTTTCCTTCTTCTTTTTAAGTTTGAAAGTAAGAGGATGGCTGTTGTTTTGCTTTTCTGGTGTAACTATTAAGTATGAAACTCAAAGAGATATGCTAAATTTTCATTCTAGCAGGAAACCCAGGTCCATTAAAAAGTACTGACTAGAGTAATCTTTGAATATAGTGTTGGTATAATGTGTTTTTGGTTTTTTTTGCATTTTCTCTATAAACCAAAGATCCTGGAGAGGTGTACGATCATTTTAAAGATTTAATCTCAGATGTTTCTACCTGCAGGTTGGAGGACTCGTTGTAGAACTCTCCTCTGATGTAGATATAAGCAGCACGGGCTCCCATGGCCCTCCCAGCGATGAGGCAGCCCTCCACCAGCTTGTGCGGGTCATTCCTCATGATCTCCCTGTCCTTACAGGTGCCCGGTTCTCCCTCATCTGCATTCACCACCAGATACTTTGGCCTAATGTAAGAAAACAGAAGCAAGTCAATGCAACATTTTTTTTTATATTCCCCCTCAATATATTCTCCCTCAGAACTGTCACAGTGGTGGACTTTATCTGGTAAAATGACTGCAGAACTGAAGCAATCCAGCTAAAGTTTAAGACTTTGTGAGTGTAAATCTGTCTGCGTCCTCACTGACCGACCATCGCTGGGCTTGTTCATAAAGCTCCACTTCATGCCTGTAGGGAAGCCAGCTCCACCTCTCCCACGAAGGCCGGAAATCTTGATCTCATTGAGAATCCAGTCGACTCCTTTCAAAAGAATCTCCTTAGTTTTGTACCAGTCACCACGCTTCAACGCCCCCTTCAGCCTGTGGCACAAATATGAGAAGGTCACGACTGTGTTTTTGTTATTTGAACCTCTCGCCTTGCATCAAAACCACATGAAAGCACAGAGAATAACGTGGAGGTGTTACCGCCATTCGTGACGACCATAAAGGTTGGTGAAGATTCTGTCCTGATCTGCCAGCGGTCCAAATTTTGTTTTCTTGGGAGCATTCTGCAAAAAAAACAAAAAAAAAAAAACAGCAAAATGTTACTCCAGCTGTTAAGATTTCAATATGCTTTATAGTGGTTTTAATAACACACAGATCAGGTACCTGCGCTGTGCTGTTGTAGCGTGTGATAGCAGTCACACCGCCCTGACTGACAGCAGCTGGGGCGCGGGCCACCCCGCTCACCACAGCTCGAGACAAGGAAAGCATCCTTTCTGCAAGAAGAAAAAAACAAAACAAAATTGAGGCTGAACCATTTTCATTTCCAAACACTGATTAAGCAGAAAAGAAAGCAGCTGCGCAAATACAAAGAGCCTCTGTTTAATCTGCTGTATCATTAAAAAGGCGCCCCCAAACCAATGGCTGAGGTCACGATGGCTATATCCATGTTTTATATACAGTTGGTGGTCATAATGCATAAAAATACACTTTATGGGTAATTCAGACTAGGGCTGGGCCATATCATATCATTTACGATAATACCGGTAAAAAAAAAATCCTGCCTTTAAACTTTACCATGATATGCTAATTTCATGGCATAAATACGTCACCCCACCACGCAGCGGATTATTTTCACGTGGGTCATGCAGTGTTGCCAACTTAGTGACTTTGTTGCTAAGTTGCAAAAAGTAACTAGCGACAAATGTAGCTAGTTTTCCAGTGACGTCAGAGAGTTCTGGAATCCTGGAATCCTCCGCTGTCGCCGTGT
>JAVDPK010002699.1:304027-319499 GCA_034780415.1 Cichlasoma orientale | reverse complement strand
TTATTATTTAAATATGCCAATAGTTTATTTTTGAGCAATTTCTCATGTACATCTACAGCTGAATGTTAAAAAAAGTGTCCATGTGACTCAGTAGTGCTTTTTTGTTTATACTTTTTGCGAAGTAAAAATATAGGGCTGGGCGATATGGACCAAAAATAATATTTGGTCCATATCGCCCAGCCCGAATTCAGACATGGGGTCATCACATAGTTTGTCCAGCAGGAGCGGCTCTGTCTCCACTGCTTACAATAACTCTGCAGCATCACAGCTGAGCAAAGTCGAGCTGCCTATACTAGTCTTACAGCAGTTTATTTCACAATGTAGTGAACAATGACCCTGTGAGCTCCCTTTTCTAACAAAAGTCTGATAATGCATGTGTATATATGCAGTATAGACATATGTCAATGTCAATTTCATTTCTATAGCACATTTAAAACAGGATTGTTAACCAAAGTGCTTTACAAGATAAGCTACAAAATAAACAAGATACGATGATATATCAAGACCAGTATTTTATTTATTATTGGCAGGGTTTTACTCCGTTTCACTGTACGAGCTACTCTCTGATCACCATAATCTGCTGTCCCTCTCAGCTAAAAACAACACAAATCACGGACTGAAAACACCTCAGCCTGAGGTTTATGAAATGAATGCCAAGCACAGAGCAGCGAAACGAGAGCTTACATTATATTTCAACACCGTAAACTGCGATTAACTGTCAGTTTTGGCAGACATTAGCGCGATGTATGTCTTGCAGAGACCCAGAGCTAACCAGATGTGATGTTATGTCAGAGCTAACAACAGAGTTAAGTAACGAAGGTGAAGGCGACCGCCAGCGGTGTTATCAATCGTAACACTGCAGCTGGGGTATTTTATCTCGCACACCTGCGAAGAAGCAGAGTAATTACTGGGCAAAACTGCAGTTCTGCTTCGCTGTAGTGTGATGACAGGAGTACACACCGCTGACCTCCATGCTGAGACAGCCACAGCTAGCCTGGTGCTAAGCTAAGCTTGGCTAGCAGTTAACCTTGTAATGTCAGAATACAAGGAGCGGGTTCACTGTGCTCCGTGCAGATATCACAATAAAAACAAGGAAATATGCATTAAAAACTGAAATCAAATCAGCCACAAATGCACTGAAGTAAACCAGCAGACAGGCGGTCCTCCTTACCTTCTATGTCCCGAGTTTGTGAAATTTAAGTGGAACAGGAAGCAAAGCACACGGCCCGGATATAATCACGAGGATCAGAGGGTTATTTAAAAAAGCTTTCATAACGCCAGGCATCGGCCCTTATCAACGATCACTGCGAGTTTCTGTGCGTTTTTTATTTTATTTTAAATGTAAATGTTCAGAAATTAGACTTGATCGTACTGTTCCCTGCACTTTATACTCAGTCAAAACGACCAACTTTAATATCATCTACTGAGCTTGATTTTTTCTAATTACATTTTACACTGTTTTATTTTGCTCTATTGAATTTGACATATTTTACTCTGTAATGCCACTTTATTGTATTATGTTCTGCATTTTACATTGTGTTTATTTTATTTATTTAAACGTATTGAACTTCTTGAATAAATTCAGGTTTTACATAACAATCTGTTATGTATTTTATTTATTTGTATTTTTACACATTTATTTTACATTATTTTTTTCCACACTTAGCACAAAAAAGTAAGGAAATATGTGTTTGGTCAATTATTTGTTTGTTGTAACAATGCTTCTTGGCAATAACTTTTATATTGTTGAAAAGCCTGTTCATTACGTCTGTAAGGAAAATGCATTTGTGGGTTGAGCACCATAGATGAGTATGTGGACTGCACCCTTGAAAAACTTGAAAAACAGCTTATTCTGCTTATCCAGCTTCTCACCTGTCCCTAGCATCCTCCTCTTTCACTTGAGTTCACTGTTACTACAATAGTGATATTAATTAATTTATATATATATATATATATATATATATAAATTCCCCACTTGCCCTGTGGCAGGTTTTTGTCCCCCAAGCTTGGGTCCTCTACCAGAAGCCTGGGAGCTTGAGGGTCCTGCGCAATGTCTTAGCTGTTCCTAGGACTGAGCTCTTCTGGATAGAGATCTTGGATGTCATTCCTGGAATCTGCTGGAGCCACTCTCCCAGTTTGGGGGTCACTGCCCCGAGTGTTCCGACTTTCACATCTTCTCTAGCACTTCTCTGAGCTCCCTGTCCTATCTCCCTGATTACCTCATGTGTGTATGTTGTCTGTGTCTTCCTCAGTTCTTTATGATGTCATTGTCTTTAGCGCCCCTACGTTATGTTTCCAAGTTTGTTCCTATTTGGTGTATTCCTGGATCCCGACCATCCCAGTTTATATTTCGTACATCTACCCGGAGGGAACAAGCAAATAAAGCTGAGTTTTTGAGTTCAGTTCTGTCTCACAACTACAAGTCCTGCCTTGGGGTCCTAAACTAGCCTGCCACACAGCAGTCCATATGGTTCAGGGAGGAGCAGCCATTAGCTGTGACTGGTTGGAAGTGTGGGGAAAGAGAAGAGAAACAAGGAGCAGAGGATTAAATAATAAAAGTCATAGATTTAAGAATATTTCTCAGCTTTATGAAATAGTAAGTGAAAATTAAGACAAAATAGGTCATGACTATGATGTACAAAGTCATAATAATATACATTTTCAGTACATACTGTGCGACTTTTTTATTTTTGGTGGTGGAAAAGAGCTTCCACTGCATTTACTTTCTTAAATCAGTATTTCATCCATTATGGTGTGGGCGTGTATCTGAACTCATTATACATGTGCACAAATAATATACTGCATAGGCAAAAATACACGTTTTATATTTATGCTTGGTACAGATATTTGTATTTGACATCACTGATATGAAGATATTAATCAGAAAAAGAAGAAAAAACAGAAAGATATAAGTACTTTGGTTAAAACTGTGTTAAAATGTTTTTGCATCAAATGTAAATGTTCAAAATCAGGCTGTTTTAAATGTACCTGAGAAAAGTACACAGTATCAATCAGAATTTAAATCAGCATTCAGCCTATTTACATTTGTCAAATCTTTCTTTGAGGCAAAAACAGAACATAAATAAACTTATAATAGCAACATTTTTAATGTTAAAATAGAGCTGTGGCTTTCCTACACCGACAAGTCAAACTGCTGTGAAAAATGCTGGATGTACAGTATATACAGAATATAACCTCAGAAGAAACAGTTCAGTTTATTCGTACATATTTACAAAAATAAAACTTATAAATTAGCACCTGACATTTACCTACTAGTTAACCTATGGGGACTTTATTCTCATTCATCAGTTTTACGTTATAAATATATGTTTGCAAATGATATGTCAGCATTTCAAGAGGGACACAAAGCCACTAAAATAGTATGCATGGACAAAAAAATACTGGGTATAAATTATAGAATGTAGATTCTTCATATGACCTGTGCTGCTGGTGAGGTTTGTCACAACAGCAGTGATGTGTAAACTTTGTGAAAGCTGTCTGTGCACAACTGGAGATATTACATCACTGCAACTCATCATCTACGAATATCAACACTAAACCAGAGATCCAGAGATTCCTTGTAAATTATGCAGTGACTCTTACATGAAGAATATACATAAACATGAGCACATATTATACCTTATTCAAATTCAAGTAACAAAAAAATTAAATGAACTAAAGGTAGAATATTTTCACCGCAGTGCTGCAAAACTGTAGTAATAAATTAAAGTGTCTCTGTTTGTCCATCAGTGTGCTTAAATAAAACATATCTTTGTCATGTGCAGTTTAAATGTAAGAAATATGCTCCACGTTTCTGGCTGGAGCCTCTCTAATGAGGGAGTCAGTCATCTGGGACTGGCTGATAACTCGCTCTTCGCGCAACACGGTCCAGTCGGTCCACGGCCACGCTCTCAAACGCCCTCCTCATCAGAGGGTGCTCCTCCAGGACCTCGCTGAAACTGTCCGCGCTCAGCGAGTAAAGACGACAGTAGGTGTCAGCCCTCACGCTGGCTGTGCGTCGTCCCTGAGTCAGCAGGCAAATCTCTGAAACAAGAAAGTTTAAATATTTTAGAAAATATATATTTTATTCCGCATGCCAAATGAGAAGAGTAATACCACTGTCGTGTTTGGACCCTAAATATGAACCAGTACCACCTGATTACCTTATCATTATGATATCAAAAGCCTTTTCTCTAAAAAGAACATGGCAGCATGACGTAGGTTTGCAAAGTTGCATCTGAACAAACTGCAAGACTTCTGGAACAATGTCCTTTGGACAGATGAGACCAAAATGAAGATGTTTGGTCATAATGCGCAGCACTATATTTGCCAATACCCACACACAGCATATCAGCACAAACACCTTATACTAACTGTCCTGAACGGTGGTGGAGGGGTGATGATTTGGGGTTGTTTTGCAGCCACAGGACCTCAACCTTGGGCTGTACATCGCACTGCCTTTTGTGTATTCTCTCTTGTATTTGTTCAATAAATAATGATATGATGTAATATGTCATGTGTTATTCATCTGAGGTTGGATTTATCTCATTTTAGAACCGGGTAAGGGCCAAACTGAAAACAGGATCAGCAGCAAATTTTATTATACAACAGAAGTAGCACAGAGAAAAGTGTGTCACAGATCCTCTTATATTTCTGTTAGGGAACCTTGTGAAGGTTGAGGTCAGTAGCAAACGATTTACCCCCAAAATATGCTCCATCGCTGAGCTTAATCTCCTTACTGCCGCGTGGGATGATGGTGACGGTCCCATGCTGGATAAAGTACATTTTCCGACCCAGCGTTCCCTCTCGTATAATAAAATCTGCTGGCTGGAAGACTTCAAAACGCAGCTTGGTTAGGATCACCGTCACAAAATGAGGGTCAGTGTTGGCAAACAGCGGCATGTTGGCCACGAGTCCACGACAGTTATAGCTGACAATCTCCTGCAGGGCGGGGGGAAAAAACACAAAATAGAGATTTTAAGAGGATTTCTCTGCCAATTTCAAAACAATGGAATTCTGCAGTTACATGTGTGAGACGTTTGTCAGATGTAAACCATTAAAACACAAACAGTTGTAAAGTTCTTCAGTTACCTAGTTCTTCCTCATCTTATGATAGTGAATTGAATATTTTCATGAAGTATTTTGTTCTTGAAAAAAGAGAATCATCAATCAACAATCACAATCATTGTTGATTAGTTACTGTCTGTTAATTAATCGCTTCATGTCAAGATGAAAGCTATATTATGAGGAAGTCAGGAGAGGCAGAGAAGTATGTGAGGGTGGTGCAGGATATGTATAAGGAAAGTGAGACAATAGCAAGTGTGCAGTGGGAGTGACAGATGGGTTCAAGGTGGGGGTGGGATTATATCAGGGATCAGCTCTGAGCTCTTTCTTGTTTGCAGTGGTGATGGACAGGTTGACGGATGAGGTCAGGCGGAAGTCTCCGTGGACTATGATGCTCGCAGATGATGTGATCTGTAATGAAAGTTGGAAGCAGATGGAAGAGAGCCGGGAGAGGTGGAGGCATGCTCTGGAGAGAAGAGGACTGAAAGTCAGTACAAGCGGGACAGAATATGTGTGTGTGAATGAGAAGGAGACAGGGGCAACGGTCAAGTAAATGAGTTTAAATCCCTTCAACCATCCAAAGCAATGGACCGAGCACAAGAGGGGTGAAGAAGAGAGTGCAGTGGATGGAGATGAGTATCGGGGTGATTTGTAACAGAAGGATAGCAGCAAGAGAGAAAGGGAAGCTTTACAAGATGGTAGTGAGACCTGCTATGATGTATGGTTTGGAGACGTGACACTGGCACAAAGACAAGAGGCTGAAGTGGAGGTGGCAGTATTGAAGATGTTAAGATTTTCATTGGGAGTCATCAGAATGGACAAGACAAGAAATAAATACATCAGAGAGACGGCTCAGATTGAGACAAAGTTAGAGAGGCAAACCTGAGATGGTTTGGACGTGTGCAGAGGAGGGATAGTGGATATATTGGACAAAGGATGTTGAATATGGAGCTGTCAAGCAGGAAGAAAAGAGGAAGACCTCAGAGAAGATTCAGAGGACATGCAGAGGGTTGGTGCGACAGAGGAGGACGCTAGAGAGAGGGTGAGATGTAGGGAGATGATCCAGTGAGATGAGCCCTAAAAGGAGCAGCTGAAAGGAGAGGAAGGTCGAGACGAGATGTTTGAAGATGTCCTCTTTTGGTCCTTTTGGCTCTAAAAAATTCTGATATGGATTTCAACTACATTCTCACACAGTTACAGACCAGCATCTAAATTGAATAATCTTTTTGCATTTTGTGATATTCAGCGTGTTAATATTGGAAAAATTATTTTATAGACAAGAACAAGAGTAATGTTAACTAGCGCCTAAGTTATCTGATTCGATGTGTTCCTATTTCATCATAAACTGAATATATTTTGGTTTTGGACTCTTGCTTAGTTCAAAAGACATTTAAAGACATGGAGCATCACGGACTCTTTCTGACATTAAAGTGTTTATTATTTGCAGGCTTATTCCATCCTTATTATTCATGTTCATCTCTTAATAACAAAATGGAGAGAGGAAGCAAGAATCGGTAGGTAAAGACCAAGGTTTTATGAATGGCACACCTCCTTGAGCGGATCACTGAGCTCTCCAAGGATGTTGTCCTCATCGAACATCTTGCCTTGGAATCGTTGCTCATAGTAGTCATGGATCCTCTGTCTTAAGTCTGCTGGCAGTTTATGAAATGACATGTACTGCTCCACTTGTTTATACTGAAAAACCGTACAAAACACACAGTTATTCACATGTTCCACCATGTGTTTGGCGAATTATCTCAGAGAACAATAATTACATATTCATTCCATTTGTTTCATGGGCTGTTTCTCCCGTTTTAAGTGGATTACAAACTCATTTGTAATGGGCATTAGGAGATAGTTATCCAAAACAAAGGTGCTGCCATTTGTTCATCATCTGCTCTGCTTTATCTTGTGAAAATCCCCTGGAATGGGTCACGGTAAGGCCACAAAATCCATTAGATAATACGCATATTCTCTAGGCATTTGGCACAGTCTGTACGAATAAAGTACAAGCAAGTAGCAAGCCTGTGATATGAAACATGGCTGGGATATTAAACCTCAAAGCCAGAATCACATTAGCATCCATGTGAGGCTCCTGGAACATATTGCCCGCAAAACAACTGAAGCTCCAGGTCAGAAGTGGACACGATTACCTTCTCTTGATACTGCCGATGCGATGCGTCCAAGGACTGGACCAAATTAGTTGCGTGGCCGAGGAACATGGCATAGCAGGTGGCCCCAACTACCATGCTGATCATGGTGAGCCAAACGTCACTCATGCCTTCTGGGGGGTGGGCACCGTATCCTATGCACAGCATGTGACTCATGGCCATAAACAGAGCGTAGGAGTACTGGATGTGCCACGTAGAGTTCTGAAAAAGGTAGAGTAGCAATGAAGCGAGGTGAGACAGGACACACAGTGAGGAGATAGTGTCTACAACTTCAGGGAAATACAGACAGCTGTCAGTTGTTTCACATGCAATTAAATGTTTTATATCTTGGAAAATGCACTTTTTTGCCTTGTGTTAGGCGAGAAGAACAGGAAACAAGTTTAATTTAGTGGTGCACATGTTCTGATAACTTATTAATTTCTTTATATTTGCTAGGAAAATGGAAATGGATGTAGCAGTTTACTGAAATCTGCAAACATACGGAGACATACAGCATATAAGGCAAAAAAACAGAGTTTGTATAATTTAATAATGTTGCGCACCGGGCTCTGGGGAGGCCAATCCACGACTGATAGTGTTCCATTGTGTGTTTTTCTATCCAGGTATGCTTTTACTGCACTGGCAGTGTGTTTGGGATCATTGTCATGCTGAAAAATGAAGCAGTTGCCAATTAGATGCTTTCCAGATGGTATTGCATGGTAGATCAAAATCTGATAGTACATGTCTGAGTTCATAATTACATCAACACCACTGGCTGAAATGCGGCCCCAAGCCATGACAGACCCTCCACCGTGTTTTACAGATGGCTGTAGTTGTGCGTCTCTCCTGATATCCTCCATACTGATGCCGCTGATTTTCAGTCCAGTTCTTGTGTAATTTGGCGTACCTCCCTTTTCTCCCTGTTTCCCTTCCTTAAATATACTGGTTCTTATCCATATGAGCACTCGAAGCACTTATGCAGCATGTCTCATTCACCCACTCACACACACATTCCTACAAGCACTTTCTGCATCTACACACAATCACGCCAGGGGTTCGGTATCTTACAGGTGCACAAACAGGAGTGTTTTAGGTGTGGTCCTGGTTTCAGCTATGATTTTTATTCTTTCACTAAGCCTGCCCTGTGGACGACATCACTGTGATCTGACATGTTTTCACTATAGTTGGAGGTGTGGTTTGCATGCCACTGTGTTAAGTTTCTTCGTGTCCTTCAAACAATGCCAACTGACACTGAGCTGATCGTGCTGGAATTGGAGCTAATTAATATTGAATAGCAGTTACTTTTACTGAAACACAGGAAAGATAGAAGATGTTGAACCCGACTGAACCTAAACAGAGCTTGGCAGAGCTATGAAAACAAGAAAATGGCACTTTTTAAGAATCTGGGTATCGTATCAGCAGAGTGAGTGCATACCCGAACATACTGAGCTACTTCTTTAAATATTTTACTTTCTTTTCATTGACCATACTCACCACCATATTGTTTTTAGATACCCAGCAGTCTGGAGGAAAGTCTTGCAGCATAGGCACCATGAAGGTCAAGCAGCCATCCCAGTGACACAACAGCAACATCATGCCGATCAAGTTGACTATACGCACCACAGCACTGGCCAGGTCATATGTCATGTGGAAAATCTGACAGAGAGAAAGTCATATTAGATGACCAAATTTTGATATTTCTGTATCTCCTGCAAATGCGCTCTTCCCTGCCTTTGCATTACCTCTTCCCACTGGTGGATGTATCGGATGAGGCGAGACAGTCGGAGAAGACGCAGCAGACTGAGGATCTTTGTGAAACGCACAATGCGAAGCGCACGAGCTGTACGGTACACATCAGATGACTCGTGTCGGGATTCGAGGTCGACGATGAGAAAGATGTAGTCGACAGGAATGGAGGAGATGAAGTCCACCAGGAACCAGGTGCGGAGGTAATGAATGCGGATCTCTTTGGGGTCCAGGATGATGTGGCTGTCCTCTCCTAAAATCCCCGTACGGAAGTTGAAAACCAGATCCATGAGGAAGAGTGTGTCAGACAGGACGTTGAAGGTGATCCAGGGCATGGTGTTCTGGTCTTCGAAGAAGGTGATGCCCCAGGGCAAAATGACAAGATTGCTCATCATCAACAGGAGCATTACAATGTCCCAGTAAAACCTGGAGAGAAGAAGAGGGGTGGAATGTTGGGTTCAGGGTCACAATCTTTACGCAAACTTTAAAGGGACATGTTTTTATTTAGATACTGTGCAGATTTAAAGTTGTGAGCACTACAAACCCATCTACTCACTCCTCCCAAACAATGGACTGTAAAAAACAAAACAAAAAACAGTTGCAATTCAAATACACCTGAAGGAATATTTTCTTAAACCTTTTGAAATAAAACTGAAAGACTACACATTCATCACAACTTCACTGCTTCATCCACTGTAGCTCTGTACTGTGACTCTTACTGTGTGCAGAGTGCTGACACATCACAAACAAGCATGAATACACTGTTTAGTTTTATAGAGATCAGCATTTGTTGTTGATTGAACACTGAAGAGGTGAAGCGAATCAAGCGCCCCACTGCTTTTTTTTTTTACTTTAATCAGGGTTGATCAGGGTCACATTTATACCTGGTACTAATGTGATCTGTATCTAAAAACATCATGCAGATATTAATATCCTGTGTGTAGGCTTTGCATTTTTCTTTGTCTTCATATATCATATACAGTACGCAGGGGTTAAAGTGGACTGGAATGATCCGGAACAGTGTTCTGATACCTTCAATTAATGAGTAATTAAATGTAATAGTCAATTTAAAACATAATACTTTCAAGAGATCTAATTCTGGGGATGGCTGTGGCTCAGGTGGTAAAGTGGATCGTCTACCAATCAGAAGCTAGGTGGATCGAGCCCTGGGCAGGCCGCGGTGTTCACGGTCAGTGTTAGGTTACATTAAGGGTAGCAGGCATCAGTTTAGATTTAGGCTCATCTGTCTGCCTTTATCTTGCTAAGTTCAGTTAAATCCACAAAGAGCAGTAAACCTCAGCGCAGCAGCGGCACAGATCAGCTGATCACAGCTAGTATGCAAAGAAAACAAATCTACCGGAGCTCACAATACAAATTGTTTCATGTTATTTCTAAGTGGTTTGTTTTTTCCCCACGCTGCACCGCTACACCAGATATTAGGGTTCCTCCACCTGCCAAATCCCGCTTTAACTAAGTATGCAAACCGGTCGGTTCCTTCACGGGCTGGTCAACAACAAGATGGTGCATGTAATTTAAAGGAAACTTATACCATGTAAGTGAGTTCTTTATTTTTAGATTGCTTTCTGTAAGGAAGGAATCACTACCTGCTGGTAGTACTTGTTCCTGTTCTCTGGCAGCTTAAGATATCAAGAAGAGATTGACTTTTTATCTAGCAGGGTAGGGTTTCTCTTAAGGATGTGATCATGGTGTATGGCAGCCATTCCCAAAGTCAAAAGTGCTGCGGTCCACTTAAAAACCAGAAAATCCCATGAGGCCCTTCCCCCGGTCGTCACATAGCATCAGCCAGTGAAATGATCTAAAATCTTAAATCTAGAAGCCCATCTTCATTCTCATCGAAATACAAGAGGAAGTGATGCATTTTCTTGAAAATTTGATTCAAAAAACATAAACAACACAGGCTATAAATTGCTAATACTACCCAGTCATATGTAAACTGCTAATACCAGTATTTGACCCACTTGCCACTGGGACACAAACCAGTCTATGTGTGTTAGAGCTTGCATACATTGTTTCAGATCCAGATGGGATATCTTGATTGCATGTGCTGTACACTTACACTCATTACTGTCTCCCTCTTGTCCCATTTCCCTATAGCTCTCAAATGCCTCGTACGCCATCAGAAAACACGGGCTGGATTTTCTTGCAGATTGTTTCCATCAGCTGTCAATCACTACGGGTCTCCCTCACTCTCAGTGACTCTTTGATTACAGAGGCACAGAAAGAGAACTTGACGCAGACCAATTTTGATTACCGTCACCCTTCAGTGATTGCAATGTGAACCCTGTGAGATAAAGCAGATAAAGCTGTGATTGATGGGCTCTTCGCTTGTGTCCTTGTCCTCGCTGTCTACGCGCTGCTTTACATGAGGACTTACTATTATTTCTCATGTTGCAGCAGATTAGTGGCTGCTTGCTGCTATTAACTCCACCAATCTGGAAGGCATTATAGCTGCTGATGCTATAGACGGAGTCTGAGTGAGTGAGAGAAGAGCAGAATAAAATCTGCTGCATCTAAAACTGTTAGACAAGCTTTTAATAGCAGTGAGTCTAGGGCAGGAGCAGAAATACATCCTGATAGCATTTCAGGTTGAATTTGGACAACGCAAAGAGTTCCTGGCTTATCAGCTAAGTTCAGTTTGTACTTTACTAAAACAACAAAAGTTACTTTAGTTAGTAATCAGAGTATTATATTGAAAGAACTGTCATTATGTGCCAGATAAATTAGGTCCATGTACTTGCTGTTACAATAAACAGGCAGTAGTCATCTTCTATCTTTTCTGCCTGCCTTTGTGTCTCTGGGGATGTTATATCTGGTCCAAGCCCTGTTTTTTTCTCCATTTACAAATGCAGAGAATTAAAAAAAAAAAAAAAGCTAATGAAATGCTAAGATATTGTTACACAATAGCTGATAGATACCCAAAGCAGCAACACAAAAATGCCAAAAACAGCCACTCGTCTAGCGGCCCCTAAGGCTGGCTCCAGAAGTAAGCTAATCCCCACAGACTCCCATGTTAAAATGTTCAGATAAACTGCATTAAAATGCATGCCGGCATCCTTGTGCAAAAATGGTTTTGGCCTTTTGTGGGTAGGCTTAAAGTTAGGGTGTCCCTCACCTCCAGCGATTCAAGTCACTGACCTGGACATCGCCACTGTATTAGTGCTCATGGTATTAGTCGAATATCTACCTAATAATACAGCCTGCTGTTGAGCCATAACGTTTGTGCATCAGTTTTGGTGCATTGAATTTTAGAATTTTATTACTACACAGCACAGATTTGTGTGTCTGTGTGTTGCACCAGTGCAGTTTATGACATAACCATTTTAGGTAGCATTAGCTGCTAACTTGGTCTCTGCCAGCCCATCCAAATATAGTACTCCAAAAATATTAGCATTCAGACTACAAGCAGACCACAAATGGAAACTGTAAGGCTTCTGGTACTAAAAATCTTTGCCTTTGCCTACAGATTAGGCATATTCATATGCAGATATTTGCTTATAAAGACTGAGGATGTTGGTCTTTATAGTGGTCAGTCACGTTTCTCCAGACAACAACTAAATTTAACAACTAACAAACATCCATTTTTATCTAGCCAGGGTCATAGTGGAGCTGGAACCACATTAGGTTAGAGATGGGGTACACCCATCCAATCACAGATCCAACACAGAGATACTGACAAATCATTCACATACACATTAAAGGTCAGTTGAAACATGGAGGGCAAAGCACCCGGAGGAAACCCACACAGGCACAGTGAGGACAAGCTTCACAGAAAGACACCAGCCAACCAGCAGGTTCAAAGCCAGGACACAATGCTAATCAAGGCACTAAACAAACAAAAGCCAGTAACAGCACAATATTATTTTATGACAAAATGCTCACAAAACTAAAGACATTTATATGTCTATGTCATACGCAGTTCTACTTGTGTTTAGTGCACACTGTAGCAGCAAAACCTTAGCATCTTTACTATTATGAAAACTGATCAGCATCACCAACCAATTATACTAGCTTTCTAATGGATCTGCAATGCAAACAAGAACCAGCTGTGTGACCTTAACCTCTCAGCCCAAACTCTGCTTTTCCAACTCATTCATTTTTAAGAGGAAGTTGGAGCATAAGGTTTAAGAAGAGCAGGCCTGCGCTAATCCCTCCCTCAGCTGTCTGTGTATTATTGCATAATAGAGTAAGATAGGAATTATAGGGATTCTTATGGGCAGTAATCCCCATGCATGGGTTTATCCTCTCTGTCTGGCATTGGCCTGATGTTAAAAATTCTTTAAATTCGATGGGCTATTAGAGAACTCACCGACAGATTGCTTGGGAATCACTCCTGAGATGTTGTTTAACTCTGAAAGTTGAATGATCAGACAAATCCGCCCAAACAGTGAAGCCAAACTAGATTATTAAATTACTGGATGATTTTCAATCGGATTGGTTAAATCATGACTATTGATGAATGCAGTTCTCCCTCCTCATGGGAAGAAAGGGAGTCACAAGGGAGTGATATCATTAATCCAGATGATCTTGTCCTATATACTGTATCACTAATCAAATTCCCTCATCGCCTTATCATGTGCTGGGAACCATGACATCAGCTACTGTCCTGCAGTCTGTCCTTGGAATAACTGGATGTGAGTCCTCAATCACAGGCTGTGTTTTGGGATAAAAACTAAATGCTTTCTAAGGAAGTCTATGAAAAATATTGAGGAACTGGGGGCATTTTAAATTGGAAAATGTCACTGACCAAATTTCTGTAATGCATAAACTTCCCCCACAAATTGCACTAAAACAAGAGGAAATTAGTTTGAGGGATTTCTCGTAATTACCTGAAGTCACTGTAGGGGTGTATGATCCACACTCCAAAGCTCTTAACCCTTTCCTGCTCAGCAGCAACACCTTTGTGGCTGCCGAACATGCGCAGGGAGAACTTGTTGACCCCGGGCTGCAGCATGGAGCCAAACTGCTTCTGGAAATAGGTGGACTGTTCCTGAGACACGTTATCACCATCTCCCTCGCCCTCTCCGTTGGTGTCCAGGAGGCCATCCGGATCCGCTGTGTAGTCGTCATTGTGAGTCTTGACCAGGGAGAAGAGCGTCTTGCTCACATCGCTTCTCTTGTCTGTCTTTGGGGAGGGAGTAGGAGGTGGGGTTGCCCTCTGGGACCCAGTTCTCCATCTGGAGAAGCGGAGACTGCTCCAGTTGCGGTACCTGGACGTCTCCGGTTTGTGACCTGGGCTTTCACCTTTCTGGCCGTCTAAACTTCTGGAGGGGCTGCTCATTTTTACACTTTGAATTTGAAGATGAGGGGGGCAAGATGAAGCAACGAGGGGGGGCTATTTCCCCCCTGACTTGGCTTGTTGGAGCCTGACTGTAAAGTTCACTTACTAATAAAGTTTAATGCATAACACATTTTCCATTTTTCGTCACAAAAATGCATAAAAATAAAAGAAAAAATATAAAAGATCAAGTTATGAATATAATTCGCTGCTATACTTAAAAAAAAATCATAAAACAGCTACTAAAAACAACATTAAATACCTGGAAGTCACCGTTTGCTCCACTGAGTGCCACAAACACATTGCAAGACTCAAAACCTTATCAAATAAAACATCCAGTCTTTCTTTACGTGAGTTTTCACGGTGTAGATCCATAAAAAGTTTCCTTAAAAAAGTTATTTCGTGTGATAAACGGAAAAAATAAAACTTCAGCTGCGGGCTACCCTGTCCTTCCCCAGTCTGACCGTGAGAGGACAGACGCAAATTGACAGAGAGGGCTCAGTAGCCTTCAATAATCGGCTTGTTGGAATAACTGAGTCCAATCCACTCACCTCTCTCCGCTCTCCTCCCTCCTCCTCCCTGCAGTAGAAGTGCCCACCCTCTCTCTCCTCATCTGAGGCGAATCCCGGGACGGTGATGCAGCGGCTGCAGGTCGTATTGCGCGGTGCGCGATCTGGATTCTCCAGGTCAGTCAGCAGAAACCGAAACTTAATGAATTAATCATTGGTGGTCAACTGGTGTCAGAGGTAACATCAGAAGGCGCGAAGTTGCTAAAGTCATGGCAACTCGACTAGAATTTCCATACCCATCACTGCTTTATCTCATTTTGACAGCAGGACAAAAAAAAAGCCGAGTTTTTGAGGCACAGCCGCTTTATTGTGGTATGAACTCCTTATTTCTGGATTTAAGAGTCTCAGAGTTCAGTGATGAAACGTGTACCTTAAAATTATTAAAATTATTAATTATTAAAATTATTTTAATACTTTGTCCGATGTTTTAATTTTAATTTGTAATCCATACGTAAAAGATGCAAAAATTTACTATTTTAACCAACTGTAACCATGGAGACTAATTTTATGTATTTATTTTGGGAGTACATGAAAGGTTTATTTTTCATTTCTGTCCAATGTACATGCAAGACTGTATATATATATATATATATATATATATATATATATATATATATATATATATATGTGTGTGTGTGTGTGTGTGT
>JAVDPK010002699.1:282024-301095 GCA_034780415.1 Cichlasoma orientale | reverse complement strand
AGTGGTAGGCGGAGTAGACCCTCAGGTATACCCGCCAATAATGGAGGAAGACTTCTTGGTGTATTTCTCAAATAATATGTTTGCAGTTTAGACGGACGAAGACTCAGAAGTGTTAGGCGATCATAAACAAGTAGAGCAGAGCCATCAGGACAGCACAGAAGGAGAATCAACAGCAGTAGACAAAGGAGTCCTGGGAGACGGAGACGGCCTGCCGTGCACACTGGCGCCATCTTGGAGCTTGCTCTTAGGGTAGTTTGGCAGTTTCCTGAGCTGAAGCCTTAAGCCTGGTCAGAAAACAGAATGGATGGATGGATGGATGGATGGATGGATGGATGGATGGATGGATGGATGGATGGATGGACTTCACAAGTGAGTTCAAGGTTCACATCTACAGTCCTAGATTTAGTCCAATTCAGGACGTATTATTGGTAGTGCACATACAGTTCAGTGGCCATAACCTCTGGCCTTCTTCTGTAAATACATTCAGATACAAATGCACATCACACAAACACACACGCACACACACACACACACACATCATTAATGTATTTCACTTCAAAGTCTTGGCAATTTTTGATGACATTCACACTCCTCCAGGGTCAAACAGCATCTTACTGCCTCCGTATCAATTATTAAATATTTTAAGAAGCATCCCACCTTCACCTCCTTCACCCCCTCGAGACCAATGCTGTTATCATTTTTGTCAGAGTCATTTTCCATCTGCATTTGTCATCCCCACACACATTTACGAGTTATCAATCGCTGTGTCAGGATGCAAAATAACTGATGTTCTTTGGGGCAGGATTGGATGGGACTATCTTGGGCTTTCAATCAATGCATATTCTCTCTCCTCCTCCTTTCTCTTTCTCTATCTCCCTCTTTCCCTCGCTCCCTCCCTCGCTCCTGTGCCACCACTCCCTCATAAATCTCAAAGCATTGTGGGGCTGTAATGTATTTGTGGGGGGTGGAGGCTCTGCTGTGGGTGCAGATGGGGTGGGGGGTCTGGGTGACAGAAGCAGTAGTTATATTATCAAACATTACACCTTAGGGCGAACACGGTATCAAGGGCTTTCAGACTGTGTAAGCTCAGCGCAGCGGCAAAGAAGGAGGCACGACTATAGCGCGCAGGACGAGAAGGGATTACTTTCTGTCGTCCATAAATCAACTCTCCAGCTAAACTAATCTTTCTGGCTGGATGGCAGAGTAAATACACAGGGTACAGGGATGTAATGTGTGCTTGATGCATCTGGTTATGGCTGCCTGGCTGCTCACAAGAAGGGTGAGAGGCACTCTGCCAGCAGTTACAAGTTTGTTACTGTATACTCTTCTGCCTGCTATATCCTTCTCTATCTTGTTTCAGATTGTGATGGGTCAGCCAGCTGCACAGCTCTTCATCATATGTGTGTGCAGGCATGTGTGTGTGTGTGTATTATCTTCTTTTGCTGAATAATGGGAATAGGTGATTATTAACATAGGCCAAAAGCATTTAAGCTGCAGAAGGGAAACAGTGGTCATTCGTTTCACAGACAAATGAGAGGCAGAGATTCAAGTCGAGAGAAAAGTTAGCATGCATAAATTAAAAAGTTCCCCTGGATAGCTACTTAAGACTAAATTTGCTTTCTTTTTCCTTCCCCAAGGCACGAGCCAAGGTGGAGATATGCGATAGGTGCTGTTTTCTGTCTGTCAGCAAGATTGCTGAAGAAATACCAGGCTGGATTTCATGAAACTTGGCAGAGCCTCAGCAAAGAAAAAACAAAACCAAAAAAAAGAAAGACATTAAAAGTAAGTGTGGGTGTGGTTAATGGGCAGAGAATACACTCCCAGAGCTTCGTTATAGTTTATAAAACACAATATTTAACATAGTGGTTTATGCATTGGGCTACTGTGGTCACTGCATCGTGAATGTTGCACACTGACGTCACTCACCGGCCTCTGAACTCCCGCTTTGAAGCCTCGAGATGAGCGTTTTTGTTGTTGCCGTCTTGATTGCAAAAATAAATGTGACCAGGAGGGGCACTGGCAATCGACTTGTCAATTATAAACTGTTCGCAGTTTCATACCACAGATCATTTTAAAACATAGTATAGCCAAGATTTAGAAAATATACTTAATTTTTTGTTGACTGTGACCCAAAATGAGTGACTGGGCCCATAAACCCATCAGGAAATTGTTTACAGAGGTCAAGACAAAAAAAAAAGTCTTCCCGTAGACTTCGTCAGGTCCGTAAGACTTTTTGCAACCAAAGCTGTCGCCATCTAGTGCCCTTCAGATAGAATGCAGCTTTAAGGCACTTCCTTTTTCAATTTCAATTTTTCAATTTTCCGCCCCAGAAACTGCATCCATGTTTCGTATTATGATACTGCACAGTGTGCACTGCTCCTCCAGCTGAACAGCAGCTTTTTGTGTGTGTGTGTAAGCTTTCTAGCTGTTCTAATTCTGCACAAACCAAAGAATTTTAGAGCATCCATCAGCTCTCATTCAGCCATGGCCGCAGCAGCTGAACAACATCATTATAAAGTAAAACTGAAAACTGCAGCATCATTTTTACAATTTCCATCAAACATAGTTGTCCTAAATATTTTTATTCAAAACGAAATATTTTATTAGCCTATTTAACCTGGGTCAGTAGCATCAGTTTGATGAATCCTCTGAATTTATTATATTATATAATTATAGTTTTTTCATAATTGCTGGCAGGTGATTTTATTACCTTTGGTAATAAAACCTTTGGGTGGAGCCCGGGTGTTTTTCAGTTTTCTCTTGATATTAGATTCATATCCAACAAACAAGTTTAGCAGACAGATCGGAGTGGTATTGATCTGATCTAATTCGTGGGAATAAACCGGACACTGTATTAAAATGTTAACTATTAAATTTATATATGTAGTATTTGCATATTTAAAAATTATAAATATTAAATTTTATCTCAAGAGGCAGTGTTGGACTGTGCATAAAACATTAATTATTATGGGAAGCAAATGAAAATCACTCCATTACAAACCAAATGCTTACACTTAGATTGAGTTAATTATTATTTTTAACATGCTTTTCAGTGACAGCATCCAGCTTTTTTTCTGAGCTCCTCTATTCTTTCTTGAGGTTTGTGCGTTGATTACTTGGAAAACAAGACTTTTTTAAAACCCTCCACAGCAGTTTGACAGATGGTTGTACAGTAGTAATGGTGGTAAAGAATGAGGGCATTACCATTTGAGAACACAGTACACCACAGCACATGGGGCTCCCTAATGTTAGAGCAGTAGGAGGGGCAACATAATGAGAAGCCAAGCCAGGTCTTCACAGAAGCAATTTAAGTTCAAATCAGACCTCAGGGAAACAAAGAAAGCCCTGGTGACATGTAGCCTGCTCAGACTAAATCACCTCTTACATTGTGTCTGGGCTCACCTGATAAGTTGTTGGGTTTTTACATTTCCTTGTGAAAAGGATTTTGTCACTGCAGTTGAGAACACCACGAGGGACTCGGGACCTAAATGACTATCTGGAATAGCGGCACGGACAATCCCGCATCCCTATGGAAAACAATAATTGACCCATAAATGGCTGAGGAAATTGTAACAAGGCATATTCCTGTTAAAAAAATGATCTCAGCAGAGTAGTATTTCACTGTACAGTTTTGCTGCAAATGCGCTCTGAAAAAAAAAATCTACCAAATGGCAGTTGCCTCCTGTGCCAAAGTGCCGTGGCTGTTCTGATCTTTAATAATTTAAATCGCAAATTATAAAATCTGTGTCACTCTCAGCTTCTGAGTTGTTAGGACTGATCCTGTCACATATTAAATTGAATATCTTTTGGTGTAGTATAATCTCACCCACTTTTTTCCATTATTTTCCCAAATTTTATACACTGAATGATTAAATTGTATTAATTGGCATAATAATCTTATACAACAAGTTTAAATGATTCAGAATTCAGAATTCATTCGTGTATATCCCATAAATGTTGGTTTGCTTTGTTTTTGTTTTGCCCAGGTGCCTTTTCCTGTCTGCTTGTGTGAATGAGTGTGAGGAGCTTCTGGTGATAGCAAAGAACAGATTATTGACAGGAGTGGAGATCAGCCATCATGCACTTCAAACTAAGTGCCAAATCAGTAGCTGTGGGAAAAAAAATGATGGAAGCAACTGTTTACAGCTCTATCCTTTAATCTTGAGCCTTTCAATCTTCAGTGCACATCTTTTTTTTTTACCCAAGGATGATCCACCAAATTACAACGCCAAATGAATGAAGCTCTTACTATTCAAGTGGTTAACGAGAACTTTAATCGCCCCAGAAAAGCTGAATCGTTGAAGGAAAGGGTGTCCAGTTTCACTGTATGTGGGGCTGCTCAAATCTGATGAAATACTAGAATGTTGTTCAGACTATATCTGATGTTGGTAGCATGCGCTGTAGGTATTCTACGAAGCAAGAATGTGTGTTTTCGGTATATTATATCCCAATAGGCTCGTTTAAACGGTTAACTTGAAGCTTTCAGCTCTAATTGACTCTGGACTCCTGCAGGCCGGGGAGGTGATAGCTTTATCGTGGAAAAAAAAAATGATGTGCCTTCAGTTCACGTTGGAGAAACTCACTTATATAATCAGAGGAACAGCAGCAACATTTGAAAGCATGTGGAAACATCTGCTAAAGTTCCCCACGCCGCAAAATGCATCTTAAACGTGCCGTCTTAATGATTTTTCTAAATTAACTAATTCATTTGTCCTCAGTGACTGATTCTTTGGTCCTTTAATCTTGATTTTAGCGTTCATTATTATTTATTGTTATACATGTATGTAAATTTAAGGGAAAAAATGAACATATTAAAAACTCACAATGCTTAATTGTATTTAAAAATGTCCACTGAAGATTTGGTTACATTTTTAGGCTCATAGACCAGTGACTCCTAACCTTCTGAGTCTGATGTATCACCTAAAGCCGGTTAAAAGCTGAAATTCTGCTACATTTATAAAAACCCATCATTTTAAACTGATTTCAAACTTGAAAAGCAGGATCTCTTCATACTGGTCGTGCCTATCCTGGAAATGTTGATGTTAAGGCACTCAGCCAGCCATATTTCTCATTTACTTTCATCTAACTCTTTAGACTTTTCCTGTAGCGCTAGTATATTGGACTCCTTTTGGCGGAAGATGTGTCTTATCAAAGATTTATCTAAACAGTTATTCTACTGAGAATTACGTGCTGTTTACTTCCAACTCAACAGTGCCCACATATATTAAAAAGACTGCATGAGAACAAAAACTGGGGAAATAAACTAGAAAAAGATTAAAAACATAACAAAACAAATTAGATGAAAGTATCGTGGAAAGAATGGGCATGTTGGTCATAACTATATCTCCAGGAGACATGGGTCATTATCACACATAGTAAAACCCCAACCGGAGCTGTTGACCTTCCTCCTGAATGCTAACATGCCTTCACCTCCTTTTCATTCCAGCAAACAGAGCTGTTTGCCTCTATGTCGACTTCTATGTGTCTGAACGTCATTGCCTAGATCCAACTGGCCAGCTGCAATATTGCATTATTCATAAAACATAAACACGCAAAATGGATTCCTCTGGTCCACTCCCCACCAAAGTCAGAAGATTAATGAGTCACTCTTTAGGTTATAATTCAAAGTTCATCCTCACATACATCATATTTTGAAGCACATAGATTATAAGAGAGAGAACATTTATCATACGACAGGGCATACACAAGCTCTCCTGCACGCATAACACACACACGGCTCCTGTCTCCACACACACACACACACGCGCGCTCTCATACACACACAATTTGTTTTAAGCAGCGGGCCCCACCAGAGTGAACCTCCTCTTTCACATCCAGTTATTCTAATTTTATTCAGGCACATCTCTGAAGCATTAAAGTGCCATTTGCACAAACAGATGAAAGATAATAGTCTAAGAAACTGGTCATTCCTATACTCTGCTGCCCTGTGAGAACAAGACAGATGATAATCATTCATCACAATAATCAAACCGTGAGACAGACGCGGGATTTTCTGCGGCTTCCTGAAATATTTGAGTCGTAAAATTGGTGCTTTGAAACAAGAGGACGTTCAGGCAAACGGCAGATGGCAGGTTAGAGAATTTGAAATGAAATGATTTATATGATTTTAACTTATTCCTCTAATTAGAAAATGCTTTCAAACAGACAATATTGCCTGTGTGGTTTTCCTGTAATCTTCTTTCGTGTGTTTTGTCTGCCCCATTTGTATATTAATGAGGGAAGGCTAAATTACAGAAACATCCCACATTATAAAATGCAATAGACCTTAACAGCAATACTTATAGTTCTAGTACTATAGTTCTAATTATAGTTCTAATAATTATTACTTATTTTTTATTTGCGCTGATAATAGTTCTTTCTCTCTTTTGTTTTGTTGTCATTATTCCTTTTTTGAGAGGTGTCTTCATGAACCAGTGTAAAGGCTTATTTGTTAAACAAGCAGTTTGATATTCTGGGGAAAAGGCACATTCACGTTCTTGCTTAAAGTTAAGGGATGCCGAAGACTGATATCTCTCTCATAACAGAGTGTCATTTTGCTTTTCTGAAATGCCTCTAAATGTCACTCTGGAATGTGTTAAATCTCTAAAAATCAGGTAAAAGCTGGTTGAAGTGACTTAAAATGTGCTCGTGATTTCTTGGCCTTGAGCAGAAGCCCTCCAGGAGCTTCCGCTAGTTGACTGCACCTGTTAGGATATAATCCAGAACATAACCTCCTGTAAAATGTCAACATGGGGGGTTAAATTCTATTTATACAGATCACACAAAGACCATAGTTAAAAATAATGGGAAACAGATTTTGTTACCTTAAGGCCAACGGAGGCAGTTGTTTTATTGCCTACTCGGTTGGACCTGCTTTTGCCTGCAGAACCGACTTAATTCTTCATGGCACAGATTCAAGAGGGTGTGAGAAACATTCCTCAGACATTTTGGTCCATGTTGACAGGATGGCAATTCAATTCAATTTTATTTATATAGCGCCAAATCACAACAAATAAGCCTCAAGGCACTTTATATTGTAGGTAAAGACCCTACAATGATTACAGAGCAAACCCAACAGTTAAAACGACCCCCTATGAGCAAGCATTTGGCGACAGTGGGAAGGAAAAACTCCCTTTTAACAGGAAGAAACCTCATGCAGAACCAGGCTCAGGGAGGGGCAGTCATCTGCCGCGACCGGTTGGGGCTGAGGGAAGAGAGAGAGGACAAAAGACATGCTGTGGAAGAGAGACAGAGATTAATAATAACTAGTGATTAAATGCAGAGTGAAGTATAAACAGAGTAAAAAGAGGTGAATGAAAAGAAACACTGTGGCATCATGGGAATCCCCCAGCAGCCTATTGCAGCATAACAAAGGGATGCATCTTATTTTTGAGATTAGAGTTTATTGGGAGTTTAAGTTTATTGTATTTTTCTTTATGTTTCTCCCCGTTGATATCTCATGACATTCATGTGTGTCTTTAATATTAAACACATTAAGCACATAATGCTGCTATCTTGTAAACAGTTGGTGCGTTAAACAAACAAAAAATACATAAATAAAAACAAGCAAAACCACTAAAAATGAATTAAAACTAACTGGATTAGAGAAAAAAAAAGTTACAAAGAAATAAAACTAAACTATAATGTAAAATCTAAAACTATTATAACCCCAAACAATGATGACTTCAGATGAGGAGAAAAAAAAAATTGGTCCACGGAAACTGGAGTCCAGGAGCAGATGGCAGCAGCGGTTTGCCTTAATCAAAACCCTTTCTGGATAACAAAAACAATTTATGAACTGTATTTTATTATTATTATAATTTACATGCTAAGCATTTTTTTCTTGCATTAATGTAATTAATAATTTTCTTTGTTTTATTTTTATTTTTCACGTGAAATACTTTCCAGTGGTTCTTCTATTTAAACAGCATTTCTGAGGCTCACCTGTAAAGCACTAAGGAAGGACAGAACTAGACATTTTTAACAAAGGTTGATTCATTTTTACAAAGCAGAACATCTGTTTCCCTTGGCTCATACAAAGTTAAAGAATGTTTGTTTACAGTCTCTTATAGATAAATTATCTTCACTTTACCAATATGTAAATATAATGTATTTACAAATATGACGTTTGTGTGTTATGTACTCATATCGGACCTTCATAAAATGTTATACATGACAAACCAGTGCTATAATGACTTCATAGGCATGTATCACACACCTTTAGTAATATTTCAAAATCCAGAAATGATAAATGAAATAAAATAAAGCTCCAAACCTTAAGCACCTGCTGAAAATTTGTAATAAAAATAATAACCTGAAGATATGTTTCTGTAACAAGAGTAACACACATATCAAAACCACTCAGGCAATTATAAAAAAATAAAATAAAATAAAACAACAAATAAAAACAACCTCATTTTCTGGCCTCTGTTTTAATCAGCGAACCCTTGGTGTTCCCACACAGTTTCCTGAAAGACACAATCATATCGTTATTAATCCGCTCTGAATAACCCCGTTTCTGGAAATGTTTGTATTTGCTGCGACTTGATGAACAGAAACGTCTGTTGTTTCTTACTCAGTTTGTGCGTTCTTCTTCACGTATTCACACACGGGGCTGTCCTGTGCCAGCGCTTCTTTCAGAGCTGTAATCTCCTTGGTCCAGGCTTCAACCTCTGCCTCCAAGGAAACTTAATGACAAAGAAAAAGCAATGAGCCTGTTGGATCTAAAGAGGTATGCTAGTATTTGACCACATGGTGGCAACAGTGTATGTTATCTGGGTGATAAATGTGTATTACCTTTAGTTTCATCGCGTGTCTTTTGGGCGCGTTCCAGCTCTTCTTGTGCAGGTGTCTGGAGCAGAGTGAGAGAAATGTTTTTTCAGCGTCGACTGGATTTATGTTATGTATGTTTTCAGTTCTTTTAATACTCCAAATCTGTTTCAGACCTGCAGGAACAGTGTGGAGGCTCAGCAAAACAACAGTGTATTGGTGATTTTACCAACCATTTTGACATTAGCAGCAAAACGTGCTGGAAAATGTGGTTCGTTTTAATATTACACGAACAGATTGTTAACGCTAGTGCATGAATACGTGTACTCTTACAGCTGTGAGTCTGCAGCCAGTCTAGACTGGCAGTTCCCAATCTGAATATCCACGAGATGATTAATGGGACAAGAAAAGGATGACAAAAAAAACAAAAATTTGTGTGAAAGATGCCCAGTGATGCCTAATTCACCTTGCCATAATTGGGTCAAGGCTAGAGGTCATAGGTCATGTGAGGGCACCACTTCCCTTTATACGTAATAATAAAAGATGTTGTCTCTAATGGCCTTTTGTCTTTGTACAGTGAATGTGTGTGTGTGTGTATGTGGGAAAGTGGAAGAGAAAACCAAATAGAAAAAGAGGAAAACTTGTTACCATTTCTCCTTGGCATGTATCCTTTTCTATTTTCTTCTGCTCCATTTCTGCCATGAGTTTATTTATTACAGCATCCAGTTCCTCCACTGGTTTCTGGCTCTTCTGCCACACCCTTTCCGTAGCGACTTTAGAGAGGTCCTGACTTATATAGTCATTTGAAAGCCTCTCTAACGCAACTTTCAGCGTTTCAGTCTTCTTGTTCATAATGTCCACCATTTGATACTGACTCTGGACCACCATCGTCAGTCCCAAGGCCACCAAGATGGCTAAAATGATCACAATCCAGTAACTCCTCATTGATGCCGCTTCTGGGAAATGACAGTTTGCTATAGTGATGCTTTAGACATTAGCAGTTCAATTACAAAAGCCATTTCATTCGTATTATCTGTTCTTACCTTATCTTCAGCCAGTATAGTTCCTGCTCACTTCCTGCACAGACTGCACCTGAACCGAGAGCACAACACAAAGTGAATGCAGTCACGTCACAGAGGCAACGGCTACATTTTTTCTCTTCCTTGTTTTTTTTCCCCTGTAGGAGGAAGAGGGCGGAGGCCAGTTTGCAGGTTGATTAGCAAAGGTTACCTTCACCCTCCATGACAGCTCCATGAAACAATTAAAGAAGGGGCAGAAATTTTTCAGACATGTTATTTTATTTGATGAATTAATCAGAAGAACTGGAGTTATTGCGTGCTCCCTTCAGCTTTGTTTAATGCACTTTTATTTTTTGTATTCATGCAGCGAGCATTAAATAAAAAAACGGTTGGTGCAGTTTTGAGTTATTCCATGTGGCCAGTGGTTCCCAGCATGTGTTGCCAAAGGAAAAACTTGTCCCTTTATACTGCTCGCTTACTGACAATATTTTAGCATATTTGTGAATTTCACAAGAAAAGGGCAACAATTTTAAAAAGATTTTTCCTTAAATCATACATGACTTTAATGATCTATGATATGGGATCATCCTGATCTCTGTGTTGGAAACTAAGTTCAGTTTCAAGCCTAAAGTTTGCAACCTGCTGTGATAATTCTCATAACACTATATAGCCAGCTCCGGTCTGACCGGTACTTCTGGTTTAACTGAAAGAAGAAGAACAATGTGCCAGCTTTCTGTTCGGTATGTATCCATGTTTGTGAGCTGTGTTTTTGTTTCTCTGACGGTTCGTGAAACAGTCATGTGACCAGATACTCTTGCTATACCGGCAGTAGAGAAAATATTTAGCATACAGTACGGCATGGTCTCTAGCAACTTAATAGTTTTTTTCTTTTTGGTCAGCCAAAACAGGCGTGTGGACATGAGGGCCAGAAGAAAAGGCTAAATTAATATTAGACATGACTTCTGTCAGGTTTGAGCGTGAACGTGGGCCCCAAATGCAGACCGAAACACAGCAGGCAGGATGAAAACTTGAAGTGTACCTTTAATTGGTATGTGCAGAGCAGCCCAGGGAAAACATGGTCCAAAATGGCAACTAAATCCAAGAGTCCAGGGAGAAACAGAAATCCAAATGAACTACAGTAGGAAACAGCTCAGAAAGGAGTAACAGTGCACTGACAAAGAACACAAGACTGACTGGGCTTTTATATATATACGCACACAGGGGAATCCCGGGAATGGACACGGCTGCGGGAAACACACGGGTGCAAACAATCGGGGAAAATGAGACAGGAAAAAAAGCCCAAAGGCAAATAACTACTTTATTAACTACCCGAACCCCTGAAAGTTGGCAAGTTGGATTTGGATAAATACAGCTTTTAAACTCTAATGATAATATTTCAATGTGGCATTACTAAATGATTTAATCTGGAAAATTTGTGGTACGTTATATGATTAAAAGCAAAAAAAAAAGGTGGAACGTCCTCTTGCTGGGTGACAGGAAATCTCCCAGCGTTTTACTCCACCTGATGATACTTACATTAAATCGAAACAGCCTCCTTTTAAAATAATGACAGGAAATTACAAGACGTGGTCCATCAGTGCATTCCTGTTCATCCACTTATCCAATTCAGGGTCGCAGGGATGCTGGAGCCTATCCCAGCTGCCACTGGGTGAGAGGCCGGGTACACCTTGGACAGGTTGTAAGAAGCGATGCGATTCACAGACTGTAAATTTTCATTTTCTACTCCAACTGAGCACTCAAAGTATTTTTTTACTACAAGCCTCATTCACCCAATCACACAAGCACTTTTTTCTATATCTAACACACGCACACACCCAAAGATACTTTGACACGCAAATTAGAGGAGCTGGGGCACGAACCACCAACCTTCTGGCTAGACTGTGAGGTGCCTTGTAAGCGCACCACTTTTTGGACAAGCAATGATGGAGCACTCAATATCCCACAAAATCAAACAATGGCTTATGGCAAATCAGTTCTATGATCACTTTCAACTGCCATTCATTTTCTTCCGTTTTCTTCCAGTTCAGGGTTGCAGGGGTGCTGGAGTCTATCCCAGCTGTCAGAGAGACAGGCAGCCATGCTCACAATCACAGCTACGACCAATTTAGAATCACCAAGTAACCTCACACGTGAGCTTTGCAGTGCAATGTATTGTTTCTGTATTTTGTTGCACATCTCTATGATTTTGTATATAGTAGTTGCCGAAAAATCTGGCATGTTCACATCCTATATTTCCTTATATTGATGGTCATCAATGTTAACTGTCCCTGTTAAATAAAGAAAGAAAAATGAACACTACCTTTACCATCATTACGCCTTCACGGGTAACTGTACCTACTCTGTGGCTTAGAACTACCACGCTAATGCCAACCGTCCAGCTTTTGAACTTACAGTCTAAACTTTACTATAATACAAAATGTTAGGTGATGTGTGAGTTGTATCATATGTGTTTTTCAATGAAGTGATGATAAAGTGGACAAGAATTATGACGCCTGGGTGAGTGGCTGAAAATATGGCAATACCCTTAATCTTATCTAAAAATTTATTCCTACGTGCTCCCGAGAAGACTTTTTCCCCACGACAATACAAAAATTATAGTTTCTGGTGATAAAGTGAGAATTAACAGCTCTTCCAGCTTCCACTTGTCCTTCAGTTAAAAAAAACAAGCTGACCGTGAGTGTCAGAGATAGAATAGCTGACATGGCATGTGGAGCATGTGGGAGGCTTGAACCTGTAGACACAACACGACCAGATCTGAGACAAACACTGCTTGTGTGTGTTCATGGGCTGCGTGCCGCCGCTGCACTCATCAATGGCCGATGGGTTTGCTCTTGGTTTGCCCCGGTGATGAGGGGTGTAAGCGGATTGGTATCCTTCATCAAAACCTCTAGTTTTAATGTGAAGTTTTCTGACTCGTACTGATCTGGGGATGACCGATTACAACAACTTCAGAATATTTTTGTGAAATCTAAATCTGATTTTAAAAAAAGAGTCTCAGGAAGCATACACACGGGGGCTTTAAACATTTAAAGTCAAGCCTAAATCCTAACTGTAGCTCTCTTTGTAAATAGTTTTTCTGTCTTCTGTATGTAAATTTGTGATAAACTGCAATAATGCTGTTCTCACTGTTATGTCCAGGCATAAAAATATGATAAGGGCTAGATCTAGATTGGATCAGATGACGGGAGGCACCTCAGAGTAGGTTCGATCAGACAGCTGATCCAGGAGACAGGAAAGTTAGGATAACCTGATATCCTAACTTTGAATTGACTTCTGTGGCTTTATGTCCATCTTGCTTTCACTTCTGAACTACTTAAAGTATCTTGCAAACTGATTATTGCAGAATGAAAATCTATTGAAAGGAAAGTCTATTGACTTTCATTCCTCTTCTCTAGTGTATCGCTCCAGCTCTCCAGGCTCCCTCGCACCTGCTCCCTACTCTCATCTGTGAACATGCTCGTCCATGGAGACTCCTGACCTCACCTATCAACCTGCTCGTCACCACTGCAAACAGATTCGATCCCTGGTGTAATCCCACCCCCACCTTGAACTCATCTGCCGCTCCTACCACACACCTCACCACTGTCTCACTGTCTTTACACGTGTAACCAATCGGTGACCTTTAGAAAATGTAAATTTGCAGTGTAACAACATTAAGCCGTGTTTACGTTTATGTGAAGTGTCCATTCATTTTAGGGATTATTTTTTTCTCTCTCTTTGTTATAAGAAAAGCAGACTGAAACTGGGGTCATGACACACCTCCTTAAAATATGCCAGAGGGACAATAACAGACCAACCCTTTCATTGTTAATTCTAAAAATGATTAACTGCAGGCGGAAACTTTATGCTCTGTGTCTGCTTAAAGGATTTTGCTTGAAACATTTTCAAAAAAATAAAATAAAATGTAAAAAACAAACATATATATATACACACATTTTAGAGAATTAAGCCCTACATTGTCTTTAATTTTCTCATTCATAATTTAAAGATTTATACCTAAGTGGAAACACTGCATATTTTAAGGGTGTTTAGGGAACGCAGAGCAGACCGATCAAACGCTGACAGACGCATATTGATTTTGTTGAAGAAAAGTTGATAACTAACCAAGATAACAACGCCTCCACCTATTAGCCGGGAAAATGATAAAGAGTCAATACTTTCAGCGGCAGACAAGAAATGAATGTATGATAGCTGAATTTTATGTACAGTATGGAGATAAAAATGGGACAAAATGTTGAGCGTTCTCTGTGGGTGATAAGAGTTTTTGAAAACAGATCCAGGGGAGACTAGTCTACGTTTGGAAAAGGACATCTGACAGGTTTTGATAAACCCGGCTTTGATCAGTCAGGTAAGATAAGCGAGGAAAGTATTGTTTTCTACTCCATGTTTAATTAAAAATGGGCAATGAGATAAGAATATATTAAATAGTAATATTAAATATATTGACCATCTTTTGTTTATTGCAGTTCACTGAAACTAGATTAAAAACTAGATCTAGGTGGAAAAAAAAACAGTAACTGGAAATATGGGAATACAAAACACTACAACTAATACTAAATGTTATAATGTGCCGTGTATAGAACAAAGTTAGATAAAGACGAGCCATTTATCGGACGATGAAACTGTGAGGCAGAGGACCAACTAAACTTAAAAACACCACTTCTGCAGGATGTAAAGTTTCTGACTCGTGCTCTTAGGGGGCAGCTTGCATGCTCATCAGTAATCAAAAATGAGATGGATGTAAAAAGCAAAAAGGGTTATTTATTCCACACAAACCTGTTAACTGCACAACACGATGTCTCCTGTCGAAGTCCTGGTTACCTATTCCTGTTATCACTTTATGCAAACTGCCGGCAACGGTCAAAAAACTGTTGCTCCACATCCTGATTACTAGCTAAACTCCGAATCTGCCGGGTTGGCCCAACTATACACTCCCATTCATGATAAATGCCCACATTTTACAACAACAGAACAGATTCATAATAGCAGGATGAACCAATGGAGCACAGTATCTTAAATTACAAAATAAACTATCAAGATCAAAGTGCTACAAATTAAAGATTATAACAAAATACTTACATTTTGTTATAATCTATATATATATATATAATATATATATATATATATATATATATATATATGTTCAGCTGTATTGAAGAATAAAGGTGGTACCAAATCTGTTTTTTGCCTTATATACTGCATTTCCATGTATGAAAGTTTCAATCAATCGCTGCACTAATATAAATAAATGAAGGCTGGCTCCTGATTTTTGTGCAGTACTTTTTCTGTTTTCAGCATGCAGTTGCAGACAAAGCATAAATAAATATTAATCAAAGCTCAATGCCATAAAGCTTCTTCAGTCTGAGAGGCCTTCTCTTGTGCTGTTCTCGCCTGCTTAGCAGACCAAAGCCACCGTTAATGTTTGGAGGAATGCCTGAAGGTCAGAGTATTTACTCTTAAAACAACTGTTATTACTAATTATCTTATGTCTCAGTTTGGAGTGATTTCATCCTATGTGAATGCAGACTGTTTAGAGTGGCCTTGCGCACATCTGCAGATATCACTAAAGTTCAAACTCATTTTGTTTTTATCTCAACATTGTTACACCACCTCATCCCCTCTCCCTCCCCATTTGCACCACTCACTTCCAAGCATTTCACGCCCACAAACCCTCCGCTCACCCATAAAAGCTGGCTGAGCATCCTCTCACAATACATTCAGAGAAGTCTGCCTCTTCAGCATTTGGATCCCACCGCACCAGCGTACAGCTATGACTTCACTTGTAGGCCTCGCAGGACTTTGGATGATTGCTCTGACTTTTTATGGCATAAACATGGGAGGTAAATTTTTATAGATTTTTTTTTAAGTATATACACAACATACTCCATACTGTAGTGTTTTGAACCTTTGCGTTGCTTCTTGTTGGATTTCCACAGAGACCAAGAAGAACTCTCTCAAAGAGCCCGATGTCCCGTTCCCACCTGCCCGTCCCATGCCCAATAATCTGGCTGCCATTTGTCATCATGGTCGCGGTCGTCCCAGGTACCCAGCTAGTTTCTTCCCAAAATCCGGTTCCAGCCACTTCAGACGCCGCGGACATGCCATGAACCGGCTGGAGTCGTGGTTCGGTGTGTGCTGCAGAGGACAAACAGACCAGGAGAGGAATCGGACGCTCTGCTGCGCCCAGCAGGCGGTGAGTCTCTGAGCTTTTTTTTATACATCATGTGGGAGATTTATGTTATTTTGTATTTATAAAGTTAATGAGGAATCTATTCTGCTCATTTTTCAGCTTCATTGTTTGTTTGTTTTTAATTCTTTGACTTTCCAATGGCCTTTCTGTGTAAAATTAAGGTCATTTTCTCAAATTTCTGGTTTTGAAAATATATATGACTAAAAACTAACTATTTAATGTGACCTGTATTGCCAAGTGACAAGTTTTCTCCAACAAAATGAGGATGAAAATATTGCAGTTAATGTTAAAATTGTCCAAACAAGCTAATCTGAAGGCTACAAAAGCTGCGGCTGCTGCAGCTACTTTAAAACTTTTAGTGAATTTGTGATAATTGTACCTCATACATGATTTAATGATTTAACTAATCTGCACATATACACCGTATAACCTGTATGCTATGCATAATTACTGACGCAGTAAAAAAGCCTGACCATTAAAATTCGAACATTTGTGTCCATGGATCTGTACATCTATGACTCGGGGTACTTTGTTTGATATACTATAATATAATATAATTTATTTATGACATACTGAGCTTTGGTGCAGTGGACTTCATCCTCTAACTGAAAGAAGCTGTCAGTTTTTATTTTTCTAAGACCATCTTTTAGATCGGGGTGGGAAATAAATTTTTCCAGAAACAGGGACTTTTGTGATAGCAATAAGCTTAAAAAGAAATCAAATTAATATTGAGCAGAACTGAGTTCAGCTTATTGATGGCATATCCGCAAGAGGCCGAGGTTCTGATGTTGCCCCTTGGGAAAATGAATTGCCCACCTCTGTTTTAGATCAACCTTCTGGCTGGCTGCCCATGACAAACAGATGGCTTCAACAGCAGATGTGTGGGACCGCTGGCACACACCAGGCCTGAGATGATCATAATAGAGATCCAAGAGTAGAAATATAAAAAATAAAATAAAAATCACACCTGAAATGTCTTAATCCTGAGCTTTTGGCTCATAGGGATTATTTAAACTAACCTTTGGCCATAATTATTAAGAGCATCCAACACTGTAAGTATATCTATATGACAGAAAGTGAAAAGCTAGTTTAATTATATAATATGCAAATATAGTAATTAAGTAAATGTGTTCAAATGTAGCTTATAACACAAGCTTAAATGTTTTAAAATATTCAAAAAAAAAGAAGAAATTACAATATACTGACTGATGCTGGAGGCAAGGAACAGCCCGCTGCACCCACATGCAAATCAAAAACTCTGACATAAGTTTGTGAGGATTAAATGTTTTTTTCTCTTACTTGTGGTAAACATGGAGATGCTGTGTAACCTTGTTACACGACTCTTCTTTCTTACAGTGGAGACAAGCCCTGTCTCAGTTCTGTGTGGAAGAACACTCCACCATGACCCTCTCGTACGAGTGCTGCGATCGCACTGGAGACGCTCGGTGGAGGTGCTTCGACAGCGAGCTGCCGAACCCAAACTACACCTCAACAGCGGGCTACGATGCTCCTGAAATCCCAGAGGAGCCAGGATTCACATTTGACCCAAATGCCTGCTAGAAATGAAAAAGTAAAAAAATCATATATACACAACTTTCCACTTTCATATGTCTAGATATAGTATTAAAGAAAAACTCACATTCAGATAAAATAAAAATCTGCAGGATAGAGACAAACCTCTATCACACAATGCTTTGTACCACATTTTTATCTTGTCTTTGTCCCAGTCTCTCCCTGAGTAGGACAGGACATCCTTGTTTGGTTTATGCTATCTAAGGACAATCAGAGTCCCATCCAGCCTCATTATCAACTCAGCAGTTTAGCCAAGCTTTGCCATATTAATAGGAAACACATTTTTAAAATGTAAAGCAAATGCTCACTGTTATAACCCTCGTAAAATGTGCCTGGATTGAATGTTGTAATTTCAGGATGCAGTATTTTTAGAGAGCAAAATGAACACATTCCCCAGAGAGCCTGATATGCTTTTTGTTACTCTTTGTTACAGACTTGATATATGAGCTTCAAAATTCAGTCTTTTTAACATCCACACACACTCCTGTAAAAGGGTATTTTAGAAGAGTTAAATGTAATTTTAAAAAAAAAGCGTTCAGGGGTCACAGTTGGCTGGATTATTAGTGTGTGGGGTTTTATCGTGTCATTGATCAGTAATAAAAGTTTTAGTGTGCTGTACTTTTAGTGTGACTTTTACTTTGTGCAGTAAAAAGTCACAAATAAAAACTTTACACCAACCACTGATTGAGTTATTGCCGTTAATATAATCCAGAGCACATTGAAGTGAATGATCAGTCATTATGCTTCCTCTTTGACTCCTTCAAAATAAAGGTATACATCTATTTAGAGAGCGAGAGAACAGCCTCACGGTGCCTCATTAGTGTTTTTAATTAAATGGTAGCATAATAGTTTCAGCAAATATCATTTACCCTAAAAAAAGAAAATGAATTCAACTTACAGTAGTAAGGGTCACGTTTTTCCTTTTTTTGTCCTTTGTCTGTAAACATTTGTGTAGGAAACTGTTGGAAGCTCTTTCCTAAATTATTTTTTCCTCAGTCACACTTTATGTATAGCCATATAAAACACGTTTTAACTAAAGGCTACACTTTACTGTCTGAAAGGATTAAATACTTAACTGGGTTTAAATTGAGTACAAAGACATTTAAACTGATTCTGCTTTACTCTGTATAATTAGAGGATGAGGTACTTTACCTGACTATAGTTCCACACTACATACTTAAATTTTATATTTCAGTTTAAGTAGTAAACTTTCCCCCTTAATAAATGACATCGGGTTTACTCGGGTTATCTTTGTCTAATATTCAGATTAGTTTGATGATCTTGAACATGTAAGTGTGACAAATTGGAAGGGGGCAGACAAATTTTCACAGCACTGTAAATGTATACTTTCCTGTGAACAATAAAGTTTTTAAGAGTTAGCTTTTTGGGTGGTGTTATTTTATTACGAAAGTCTGCGTTTTATTTAGTGATGGCCAAATGAAGCAATAAAGCAGTATTGAACCACTTTGCCAATTGTATTGAACATGGGTTCATTCATTC
>JAVDPK010002699.1:213246-281924 GCA_034780415.1 Cichlasoma orientale | reverse complement strand
AGGAAACAAAGTAGGTGCAGGGACAGTGGGTTGTGCTTGTATAACTCAGTCATGTAATTTGGGGATGGGAATCCAGATGTTTTTATTTAGGAATATAAGTTATTCCACAGTTCTTGGATTGAGACGTTTTTTTCTTCTTTTTTTTTTCTCCACATTTTGAAAAAACACATTCACAAGGAACAGAGGACGCTGGTATGCAAAGCTTCGGGCTCACACAGTCATCACTAGTTTTATTCTGAAAGATTTCACCGGAAAGGGTGAGCTTGCTCTGACTAGCAGCGCTGACAGAAAACTGCCGCTTCCGCACTGCTTCCTTATTTATTTGTTTTTGGGGGAAACTGTACATTTGGAAAAGAAAAAAGGTATCTTTTTCTTTATTTAAAAACTACCGAAACGCCCACATCAGATTTTCAGGTAAGTTAACTGTTTGTTTTTGATGTTTATCGGTATTTGGTAGTGTGAATAGCTTGGTTAAAGTTAGAAAAGTTAATGCAGGCGCAGCACCTATCGTTGTCGCCTCTGTTTAGTTGACTATCGCAACTCAGACATCTCGGTATCTCTCACGTTAACTTGTCAACAACATGCATCGGCTTAACCATGTCGTTTTTATAGGTTAGACTGCTGAACAGCCTAGCAGCAGTTTAGTTGCCATTGGTACGAAGCTGCCGCCTGTTTATGTGCCCTTTATTTCCATTAGCAGAGCTCTTCAACGTGGCTGGTTATGGTATTTGTTGGCATGAAATCATGGAGAGTGTCTGCAGTTAATGAGCTGTCGTTTTTTCCACACAGATCCACGCCTTCCTGAACTGAGAACAGCGAGAAATTTGAAGTTAAGGGGTGAATAAAGACCTCAGTTTCCTCCAAAGCGAGTCTGAGTTTAGTTTCTGGTCTGAATGGCCACAGCTGCAGAGGAGCCTCCAGGGCTACAGGGCCAGACTGGCAGTAAGTACTGTGTTGTAATCCTCCACCTTTCATGTCAGTGAATACACCAGACATGTTTGAAATAACTTTGGTACGTTAAACAGATGCGTTTCACAAGGTATGTCTCACAGATCAGCTGCCCGTAACCCAGAGTTAGATGTCACGTGGTAGTAGTGTACTCAAACAGGAGGGGTCCATAAGGAAGGCCATCCGGTGTAAAACCTGTGGCAAATCATCCATCCGCTATCGCAACCCCTTGGAAAACAAGGGAGTAGCAAAAAGTACCTACCTAACAAAGTTTAAAAAAAAAATTTAACTTAAAAAAAAAAATCATGCGCGTACTTGCTTAATTAAATTGGCTTGTGCATGTTGAATGGCAACATATTTCAAATATTTCAATCAGTACAGTCAATAAATAAGTGTAATTGGAGCCATTTAACAGAGCTTTTAATAAAGCTTAAAAGGGATACTCCGACAGAAACTCAGCCTTGCTCTTCTGTAAATTTTGGGATCTCAAATAAAGGTCATACTATAAAACAGAAACGAACACATAAATCTTCTTGTGTTCTTCTTGGCAAGAAAGGAAATAAGAGTATTTCCCAAAAATGTCTTAACTATTCCTCTAATGTGTATTAAAAATTCAAGGATCAAAACCTGTTTATTTACCTCACATCACAGTAGCATTTCGGCTAAAAGCCTTCATCATGGGAACTGAGGTACAAAACTTTTTATACTCACCTCACTTTAAGATTAAAACAAGGACTTTTCCAAAAATTTTCTCACGTTGTGTAAAATGTAAATAAAAATAGAAAGTATTCATTTTAACACCATTTGAGCCCTGTAATTATATTTAATTGACAACATGTCATATATAGAAATGTATAATCATTTTCAGTTTGATGCCAGTAGCTTGTTTGGGACAGCGGCATGTTTAACAGTGCTCTCTAAACCGTTAGGAACTATACAGACCGACTTCTCTCGTTATAAAAACACACTCTTATCCCATTCTTGCTTCCCATGGGATTTCAGCTGCACAGCAGTTTCACACCCATCCCATCCCATCCTATCCCTCTGGAGACTTTTATATGCCTCATCACCCCGTTCACTTAGAGAAATGATTTTACTCAGCATCCGTTCTATTAAAAAGTGCAAAAACGGCACAGATTCTGAAGAAAGGGAACCACTTGTTAACTCTTAAGAAGGAAGGAGTGATTGAGTAACCAGTATTGAAATTAGGGAAGTGTGAAAAATTAAGCATTGATACAAGAGGTTTGGGCTTTCCTTGACATGTTTTTTTTTTTTTATAATGTTGCCACATTTTGTCAATGGGTGACAGGGCTGCAGTAATAAGAAGAGTTCTTTGCTGAATTAAGAAAGGAAACATGTAAGCATGACTGGTCCGTATATAGTTAAAGCAAAGTCTTTGTTATCGTTGTCAACATAGGTCTGGATGTATTCCTGTTGTTTTTGCCTATCTTATGAACAATGCTTGGGTAAATGAAACCTCATAAAAATGTCTACAAACTTCTCCAATATTACAAATTGTCTAACTAATGATATGTGGATTTTTTTTTTTTTTAATTAAGCTGAGTTAAAACAGAAGTTCTTGGTATTGGTCCAGATAAGCTGCATCCAGCCATGTGAAATCAGCTCTCATAATCCTGGATGTGCTATTTGATTCTAACCACAGTTTTGAGAAACCTCACCCAGTCCTGTTACTACCATCTTAGGAATGTTGCAAGGATACAACTGATACTCAGTTTCAGTGGGACTCAGACTGTCATTCATACTTTTATTCCCCCTCGGATTATTGTAATGGTCTTTTAGCAGATATCAATCAGAAATCGGTATATAATCTTTAGATTGTTCAAAATTCAGCAGCAAGACTTCTTACAAGAAAAGTGGACACATTACAGCAGCTTTAATGACTCTACACTGGCTTTTGAGATTATGCTCATTACTTTTATAGCCCTTCATGGCCTGGCCCCAGAAAACATACTGGAACTGCTGTCCCCGTACTAACCAGTGCACAGAAACCTGTTAACCGGTCCCACCTCATGCTTAAAGACAAAAGGTGATCGAGCGTTTACTATTAGGATTTCTTGATTGTGGAATGACTTGCATGAGGAACTCCAGTTTGCTTCATTGGTGCTAAAGTCTCATTTATATATTTTAAATTTTATTATAATCGCATATCTTTGATATTCTTAGCGCACTGCCATTTTATTCTATTAACTTTTAAATATTTTATTAATTTTAATCTTTACTGTGGAGTCTCATTTTTACTTTGACTTTGCACTTGAGTCTTGCTTGGCCTATTTTTTTGTGTGTGTTATTGGGAAGCACTGTGTAATGCTGGTTTCTAATAAGTGCTATACAAATACATTGTATTATGATTATTATTTTTTTAATAGTAGTAGTATTTTATCACAGTAGTGGCAAGCCGAAAACCTTCAAAATTTTTGACATGCAGGAGAAACCCTTGACAGTCAGTTTTGAGCTCAGGCCCAGAGACATTTCTAGATGTTTTTCTATATGGTTGGTTTCCGTCATTTGTGGATGAGACAAATATCATTGATAATGGTTTTCAGGAGAGATTTTTCACTACAGGATCATGCTTGCTTTTATTGCATTGCTGCCCGAGGGCTGGCGATCACAGGCACTTAATATCGTCTTCAGGCTTGTCTCTTGTGTACAGTGCATTAGTGAAACACTGGTGAACCCCTCCCCAGCTTTACTTCTGCAAATTTATGTCCAGTCATGTTACTCACTGCAGTCTTTCGATGCTCCTTTTCGAACTTTGCCAATATGTGTTGCAGGAATCAAATTCAAAATAAACATATGTATTAAAAAAAACAAAAACATTTTGTTTTGTCAACACTGCGCCCCAAATGTTTTGGAAATGGTGCCCGAATGTACAAAGTAAATATTAAAAGGAAAGTGAATTGCAGACACAGTTATGTCGTGCGCTTCCTTAAAGACAACAGGAAGCGATGCACTATTAACTTCAAACACCACGTACTATTACCCTGTAAACATCAGGACATTCATTGGCCCCGTATGACCTCACTTTAATAGCATCCTTATCTATAATTCCTTTCATTGCACGCAAAGACCTGCAGAGTCCATTCTGGAGGAAACTGTCTTCTTTCAGAGGTAATGAAAGAGGTGTGTGTGTGTGTGCATGCTTGTGTTAGAGCTCAGCTGCACTCTCTGTTTTCAGTGTTAGGGAATGGGAGAAACTGTGTTGTTTGACAATTCTGCATCCAGCGTAATAACTGCGTTTGCCTTAGCCGCTCATTTCCTGTCCTCCGTGTTTAATTTCATGTATAACATTATGTCTTTCTTTCTGATTCCAGACTTGACTGGGGCTCAAAGCAAAGCTTCTGCAGAGGTGAGAAATGGGTAATTGTGGGGAGGAAATGTGTAATTTGTCTCTTGTCAGTTAGGAAACGCACATTTCTTTGGATTTGACCCATATTTTGCTGACACATCGTTTGTGCCTTCCTGTTTTTTAAACGTGAGAATATTACATTTTGCTGCAGACTTTCGATGAGTTATTGTCCTCTTGTAATTCTGTTTTGTACCATGTTAATACTGACAGGGTCCAAGCACTAGCACGTCTCAGGCTTTGAAAAAAACGATCGGGCATCGTGGAATTGATCCCACGGGGGAGACTACGTACAAGAAGGTTGGGGATCAGCCATTTTCAAACACATTTTCACTCTCTCTGTAGAGCTACAGCTAGCAATAACTTTCATTATCTATTGCCATTCACCTAACCCCTTAAGGCCGCAGTCAGACAGGCCTAGACCAGGTTTGGTGACCACCTGACAGCCACTGGTGGCTAGGGAGTATTCTTCAACTGGTTCACCGGTGGTTGCTGGCAGTTGCTCTGAAGTCTGTTGCTAAAGCCTCACTCACACAGGCCTAGAGACTTGTTGGGGACCCCTGGCAACCACCAGTCAGTAGGAAAAAGTGTGTAATCCGTGGGTGCTTGCTGGAGTTTGCTTGCAGTCGCTAGCGAGAAATTGGTTGCAAAAAGGTATATGTTGCAAACGATTCACCAGGCGGTACTGAAACTGTGAAAAGTGCGATGTAAACCGGAAACAGAGACTGTTGCTGACTTGTTTTGTCTGCAGCCTTACAGCACAGCTTTTAGTTTTTGGTCCAAGCATCTTCTTTGTGACTGATTTCACTGGGCGACAGCCAGCAATCACTTGCCAACTTGTTAGAATACACGTTTTTCCAAGGTTACCAAAGGGTCATCAACCAGTCGATGCCTGTGTGACTGATGCCTAAACTTCCTTCTTTCTTTCTTTGAGCGAACTTTCTTCTTATTGGATGCCCTTCCTAAACAGCAGGCTTGAACAGCAGGTAGGTGGGGCTTCTGTGCTCACAGATGGAGCTGTGATATGAAGGGTACATGTTTAATAGAAGCTTCGGCTGTAAAGTAGTATATGGTTCATAGACAGAAACTGAAGAAGCATAAATGGTTTACTTTAAGGTTGCACAACCTTTAGCGGCCACGTGAACAGGCACTTGTAAAATGGTACCTTTTGATGTGGTAATACTTTATATTGTGTAGAGTACATTTTAACCCACCACAATATTTTCCTCACTCCTAAATCGAGTAGTCTTTATGCTCAAACCTAACCACATACCAAGTGAAAGTGAAAGCAAACTGAAAAACTGTCGAGTATATTTGTACCACCGCCCTCCCCACCTAACAGTAAACATGGGCATTGGTTGGTGAATCTCATTAGTGTCTGAAATAAAAATAGTCTCCCATCTGCCGAACTGCATTTGTTGCATTTAATACATGTAAGTTTTTTCTCCTTTTTTTCCCAGACAACATCATCAGCTCTGAAAGATGCTATCCAGTTAGGCATCACACACACGATAGGCAGCTTGAGTCAAAAACCCGAGAGAGATGTGCTGCTGCAGGACTTTGAGGTGGTGGAGAGCATCTTCTTCCCTAGGTGAGCCTTTAAATGATGAATTAGGGATAGTTTGTAAAGAACAATGAATGTATGCTGCGTTTCTTTTATCAGGATATTTTATTTCTGCAAGCGTACTTTGAGCCAGCGCGGAAAATAATCTTGTGCCTGCTCTGTTTCTTACCTGCAGTGAGGGTAGTAACCTGACACCAGCTCACCACTATGGAGATTTCAGATTCAAAACATACGCCCCAATCGCCTTTCGCTATTTCAGAGAGATGTTTGGCATCCGGCCAGATGACTACATGGTATACTTGTTTAATCAGCAATTGTTCTACAAAAATAAAAATAAATGTGCAAACTCTGTGAAGAACGGGAAAGAGCGGAGTGATTGAGAAATTGGAACTGTGGCCAAGAAAGTGTGAATAATGTAGTGTTGACAAAAGAGAGGTGGAGCTGCTGTTGCTATTTTTAAGCCATTTAAAAAAAAATCGTTTTCACAGAAGTGTTTCAGCTATGAACCTTCTGGATGTCCCTTGTTTACACATTTCCTGCCACCTGCATGCTCTCCCTAAGCCCTGCCTCTTACCCAAACCAAACTTTGTATACTTTATAATCAGAACACAGCTACAGTCAGTGTTCTGACATGGACAGTGTTAAGTGTTCATGTGTGAAAATGTGGTGAAAAGGCTGTGGTTTTTTTTTTTTTTTGGTTTTAATCACATGTCTAAACACTGTGTCCTGGTGTGTTTATAGTATTCTCTGTGCAATGAGTCGCTGATTGAGTTGTCCAACTCCGGGGCCAGTGGATCTTTGTTCTACGTCTCTAGAGATGATGAGTATATCATTAAGACAGTGCAGCACAAAGAGGCAGAATTCCTACAGAAACTGCTGCCTGGATACTTCATGGTAAGATCTGATAGTTGTACTCACCTATTTTTATGACCATCACATCTATTTATTTATCATCAACTTTAACTGAAGGATAAACTGATTAGATTTTAGTGTCCAAAGATCGACTATGACCACATGTGCATTAATTTTTCCTTTCTAGTAAATATTACATAACAACACCCTGAGAGATTTTCACAACATCTTGCAGAAATGTTTCATTGGATTCAGTGATGAACTGATTAGATTTTGCTCATGTGACTTCACAAAATATGTCAACTTCAGAACTGAGACACTATGACTTTACAAGCTGTCATTTTGTCCTTAGACCAAATATCAAAGGTCACATCTGGATAGACAAGGATGGGTGTAAAATGCAGCTGGGCTGGTTGGTGAAGGAATGCAGCTAAGAAGCTGTATTTCCAGTTGAAATAACACTCTGCTGTCAAATATTGTTTCTGTGTTGTTTTCTTGTCCGTGCCTATTGTGCAGCATGGTGGAAACTGGTTTGGATTGCACAAAAAGTGTTACAATTATGCATCTTAATTCCATGTATTTGTCTTTTAAAAACTAGACTAACTAGTTAGGCAGGTCTCTACTGATAACACTCGACATATTTACTCACTGGGAGTTTACTTCTACTCTGGTGTATCTGGATTATTTGTTAGTTTGTCAGGTTGCTTGACTTAACCATTCATTACCCTTTGTGGTCACATATACAGATTTTTCTCATTTTGTGTTACCTTCCTCCTCCCATCCTCCTTTTTTTTTTTCTGCTTCAGAACCTGAACCAGAACAAGCGGACCTTATTACCAAAGTTTTATGGGCTTTACTGCATCCAGGCAGGTGGTAAAAACATCCGAATTGTAGTGATGAATAATCTGCTGCCGAGTGCTGTACGAATGCACCTCAAGTATGATCTAAAGGGTTCCACCTATAAGCGACGAGCCTCGCCTAAAGAAAGAGAAAAGGCTGTACCCACATACAAAGACCTGGATTTCATGCAGGACATGCCTGAAGGGCTGTTACTGGATGGTGATAAGCACAGTGCTCTTTGCAAGACCCTTCAGAGAGACTGCTTGGTGAGAACCGTGAAAACACGAGCACACACGAATGATAGTTTTGGAGTCATTTTAGTTAGAATCACCTTAAATACAATATTTTATGAGTAAAAATGTCTTAATTTTTCCTCTAAATGTCCTGATCTTACAGTAACCATGTTCCTTATTTTCATTCAGCTCCTACAGAGTTTCAAGATTATGGACTACAGTCTTCTAGTGGGAGTTCATAACGTAGATCAGGCCTGTCAGGAGCAGGCCAACCAAGAGGCGGGAGCTGGGGCGAAAGGTCAAGTCCAAAAGGCTCTGTACAGCACGGCTATAGAGGCCATCCAGGCAGAGGTGGGACACATGGGATCCATGGACACAGGGGACAAGTGAGTGACAGTGTCTCTGGAGTTTCTGGCACTACAATGAAGTGTTGACTGGGAAGGATGGCATGGCACTAAAGGTGTTTTTGTTTACAGAACGGGAGGAATCCCTGCACGAAACTCGAAAATGGAGAGGCTACTGGTGTACATCGGTATTATTGACATTCTCCAGTCTTATAGGTAACAATTTACTTTATTGTCCTTGTTGAGACATTGACACCAAAAATACAGCGCGCATAACAAAAGAAGCACGTCAACAGAGCAGCAGCGGCTTCGATCTATTTCTGCTCAGAACCGTATCAAGTGTAGATCTCGCTTTTGGCTCTTAAACCCCAATGCACAATCACATTAGGCACCCTCAAGTTTTACACTTCAGGTCAGAACGGAGTGTCGAAATGACTGCGATCAGTCCAGGAACAATAGAGGCAATGAGGCTGTGCTATTTTTATTTAGAAATGGTGCACAAAAATATCATCCGTACAGGAAAACCCCTGCCGAGGTATAACCATGACGCAGCCTGTGGTGACTAAAATAGGAGCTTATCTGTTCCACTGTGCACACGTGTGGCAGACAGCAAAAAAAAAAGAGTTCACATGACACGAATGAAGTTGTGCAAACAGGGTTTCAGCACCCGAGTAAAGCTACAAGGGCATTTTCAAAAGTTTCTGCAGTGAGTGCGTGTGATCAGAAATGACCCCTGTTTGATGATCTAACATTTATGATTAAGCCAGAGTGTGTGTGTTGTTTTTCAGATTTGTAAAGAAGCTTGAACACTCCTGGAAGGCTCTGGTTCATGATGGCGTAAGGACCCTTATTAGCGCTAGCTTGTTTGCTTTGTATTGTTTTACAAAGGCAGCTGTTAACTTGTGTCCTTTTCTTCAGGACACTGTTTCAGTACACAGACCGAGTTTCTACGCAGAGCGGTTTCAGAAATTTATGTGCAGCACAGTCTTCAGAAAGAGTGGAGGTATGTTTGTGTTGTATCTATCTGAGCACGATTCTGTGACACCAGTTTTACTGTAGAGACTCAGCGTTTCTGTCTTGTGTCTAGCGAAGACCTCCCCGGCTAAGAAGCGCCGTGCAGGGGCTGGTCCTGTGAAAAAAGCGGCCGGCTCCGGACCTTCTCTGCAGACCCAAACCAGCGTCAGCAGCAACACCCAGAGTCCTTTCCTCCAACATCAAGGCAGTGTTGACACTAGAGAAGACATTGAAGGAGACAAAGGTGAGAATGAAAAAACACAGAATATTCAGGCTTCTTGCTTGTAGCAGTGTGGGGAAGTGCTTCTTTTTCAACACATCAATAAACTGTTTTTTTTGTCTCCTCCCACCCAGTCATGCTCGCAGATCGTCCTGACCTCCTCCCAAAGACCATACCTGCCAGCAACGCTGTTGGCAACACTCCTGAAACCACCGGCTCCTTGTCCTTGGGAACCCCCGTATTTGCGCCAACGAGTCAGCCTCAGCCTAACTCTCAGGGGGAGGCTTTGAACAAGCAAATCCAGGAAGAAGACAACCCCAAGAGGTAAGAGGAGAACAAACATATAGTATAATATTTTGTGTATTAGTTATCCTGTTGTTATGGTAGATGCATGTAAATACCACTTAATAATACATAGTAAAAACCCATCATAAATACCACTTTTGTGTCAGTACTCATACACACATTTTCCTGTAGCGTGCCAGTGTCGACTGAATGTACTGATTATTGTTTAATTACCATGAATCTATGCACGTGGAAGTGGCAGAAATAACACACTAAATGTTCTGCATTGGCTATAAAGCAAACATGCTTACTAGTGTACTTGATTCACTTTTATACACATAGACTGAACAAAATATCAAAAACAAAACACTGTTCAGCAGCACAATAATAATGTATCCCCCAAAAATGACCATAAAGTTGAAACCCTTTTTAGTTTCACTTAAACAGAACATTATCTCCTTCACTGAGGTAAGAAATTGTGTAGTCCTGCCACTCAAAGCAATCCAAACACAATGCTTCTTTCAGGCTGTATTAGAAACCGTCTACAGCCTGAATGAATCCATGGTTGACTTGCTGATGCACAGATTGGAAGTGAGGCCTCCTTAGAAGACAAATATGTGCCTCGACTAGAACCTCGGGAAAGTCTGCATTTCATAAGGCAGCACGGCGGTCTAAGCATGGAAGCAAGCATCAAACGAGCTTGTAGTTGAAAAATTATATATATTTTTTTACACAGTGCATATTCTGTTGAGGATGTTGTCACCTGCACGACCAGTGTCTCATTGTATTAAGGTTCAAATGCACTTTTGCAGCTCTTCTGTTGTTTTCAGAGCTCAGTCTGCGACTCTGGAAGAAAGTTTTGGTGCTGAGGAAACAATCTCACTCAGCGACATAGTCCCGAGTGCAAGCAAGTGCTCTGTGAGTTGATTTAAATTCCTCAGGTTCTTCTGCCAAAATATTTACTTGTATTTGACTTTTTTTGAACTAAGCTCCTTTCACTTCATTTGCAGTCGTAGATGCGAGGAAGAAGAACGACCTGGAGGATGTTCTGAGCCTTCATGAAATGTTATTTGAGTTGAGGTATCAGAATTTTTTTTAAAGGTTACGCATCTTCGAGATATATGAGATATATGATTTATGAGATGTGTTTTTTTTTTAAATTTTGTTGTTTGTGGTTTTTTGCACAATGTGATATGATGATGTAACTGGGCGGTTGTGTCTCGACACTAGTAACTGCAGGTACAGTAATACCGTAGTTATTAAACACTATTATTCAACTCACAGGAGAAGTGCCTGTAGTCACGACCAAAGATCATTTTTGGCTCAGTTAAGACAGCATTTGGTGTGTAAATGTCGCCTTATTGAAGACCTGCAATTCTTCATTCAGGCCTGGCTATATATGTCATTGTCCTTTTTGGGATTATTATTATTATGATTTTAGTCTATTTTTTTATGTTTTTAACCAAATGGCTAATGCACATCCTCCTGCAGATTTTGCTGCGTGTCTGTCTCTCACCCGGAGGTCCGAGTCTAGAGTACTGTTTGTGCTATCTGCTTTGATGGAGGATTGGGAACACAGTTTTAAATAAAAGTCTTATTTTTTAAAGAAATTACTGTATTCGTACATCGTAAGCTTCTGTTTTTCTAAAGCTTACTCTGAATGCAGCTCATGCTGGAAAAAAGGCCCTCAGCTCATTTTTATTTAACCAAGTATTCTAATGGACCTCTACTACTTTTAAAGACTGTGAATCTTAAATGTCACCTGTAATATTCAGGCCGGAGGGTTAGTTTAAAAGTAGGTTTTTTATTATTATTATTTTTTAAATACTTGTTTTTACTGGTGTACTATAGACTGTCTCATAAAAGCACCCAATAACTGGGCCTGTCTCATAAAGTAAGAGCTTCCATGTCACGGACCAAACCTGCAAAGAGAAGCTTGTGTTCTATGCAGTATGCAAGAAAAACAGAAATGCAAGAATCACACTAAACCTTAACAATTTAGGTGACCTAAGAACATGTTGTGGCGTTAGTACAAACTGGTACAATCACTTTGCTTTTGCAGCAAGTTAGGATATTGGAAATGGTGTTATAATAGTAAAGTTGTAGTAGGGAATAAATAAATATATATATAATATACACACGCACTGCCAGTCAGCACAAATGAAAAATCACTGTTGTGCATAATTTATGCTGTTCTTCTTTACATAATAGGGTCTTTTTTTTTTTCTTTTTTTCTTCTTTTTTTTTTAAAACACTGCGGTTTACGCCTAGCTGAAGCTAATGCAGTCTAATTTAACAGTCCTGCAGTGAATCTAGCCGTAATTATGATTATAATTCCATGTACAGTTTGAAATATAGTTTAACTTTTGTGAAAATCCTCTGTAAAAGAGGCATGCATTGAACTTTATGATAATTTTGGAGGCCATTTCTGTTGCTGTATTGCACGGTACTAACTGGTGTTTCTATTAATTTGTCCACCCCATTTGTACCGTTGAGGCTAAAGTGCAGAGAAGAACATCTACTGAGCATAACACCTGAAACAAGGCCTCTGTCATCCAGTTGCAGAAGCACAAAAATGTATTTTGTAGGGTGTTTTTTAATGGATGCTATTTTTGTTTGTTGGGTTGGTTGTTTTGTTTGTTTTCTTTATTAATATTATTTCACATCTATCAATATAGAAGAATTTTATAAACTGGACCGTGAAATGTGTGGTGGACTAGTTGGACACACTTAAGCATTATTGTTTTCAATCTTCTTGTTCACAAAAAACGGGGCCGGAGGTGCAAAAACCAGAACCATAAAAAGAAAAAGAGAGAAAAAGAAAAAGTAATGTCGTTTGTTCGGAGTATTTAATGCAGAATGTCTGAGCTATAATCATTGGTGATACTCCATTTACTTTTCCACTATTTGCATGTATTTGCTGCTAAGCGCAAAGTACAGCCACATATGAGTTTTTACAAATTTTCAAATTGATCACCTTTGGTAATCAAATCGTTATGCATTCCTATCTATTTGCTTTTTATTGGTGCATTTAGCATTTCCTAATTGCTACTAATATTAGTTGGCTATATTTATTGTGATCTCAATAGAACTTGTTGGTGTAATTCCCCACAGGAATCTCTTGTTGCATGTCTTGTGATTCTAAACCTCCTAGCCGGACCTGTAAACCCAGGGTTTACAGAGCCAGTTGTGTACATTTTGTGAGATAAAGTTAGGTGTAGTGAGGCTGAAAATTTACAGTCAGTGTTTTGAAATGGGCCCGATGATGCTATTGTTGCTATTTTTCATTAGTAAAAGATGGTGATGGCTGCCTGATGTGCAAAAAGTGAAGAGGAAAAACAACTTGGCTACTTTTGCGGTGGATATTAAAAGTCTGCACTCCTCTGTTAAAATGCCAGATTGCCAAATTATGCCAGGATAATTTCCATTTTTTTCTTTAATGTGACCTATAAATTGTACAATTGATTTAAACTAATACTTTGTTGAAGCACATTTTGATTTTAATACAGCATTGAACCTTTTAGGGTCGGAGTATATTAGCATGGCACGTCTTGATTTGCGAGGGCATCTCCCGTGTACAGCCCTCTTCGGGTTACCCTGCAGATTTTCAGGTGGGCTCAGGTCTGGGCTCTGGCTGGGCCATCCCAAAACTTTAATCTTCTGTTGAAGCCAGTCCTTTGGTGATTTGGATGTGTGCTTCATATGCTTTGTTGTGCAGAAGGTGAAGTTTCTCCAGTTTTCCAGCAGATTCCTGAAGGTTTTGTGACTGGTGTTTGGAGGTGTTTATAATTTTTGACTAAAGCCCTGCTTCCAGGGTTTGGTTTGAATCAGTCACTTTAACAGATGGCAGGTGTGTACTGACACACTTGGAGGTGGAAAATTTTTTTGGAAATTATTATTTTTATATCACAAAAACCTGGCATTTTAGTAGATGTATGTAAACTGTGCATCCACAGTAAGACCGTTTTTGCATTCAGGACGGGTGTGCAATGTCTGTGTTAACTTGGCGTTAGCTTTGGCTCATGTTAAACCGCCAAACCTTACTGAGGTGTCTGAAATGTATAAAAGCATATAAGGAAACTGTAACTTAAACCTGATCTATGCAGTTTTTTTTGTTTACATATATATAAAAATAAAAACATGAAATATACATACATACACTCACTGAATAAACTGTGCAATATTTTAATAAAGTTGACAATTTTCCCACCAAGAGGAATTATTGGGACATTTGTTTTTTTTTAACAAATGCAAGTGGTATGTGGAAATAATTGTATTCACTTGGCTGTTAAACAGATGTTCAGTTTCAACAGTATAAGTCTCTTAACACCTCCAGGCAGGTACACATGCAGCTTATGAACCAAACATGTAAATAGTATATTTATTACAGTATTACATTACTCTGGGCTTCATAATGTTTATTTGTAATTGTGGTGGATTGGAAACTGCTTGCTCCAGCACAGAAAACCTGCATCTAAGACATGAAACTGTTAGAGTAAAAGAAAACTCCTACTATAACTGTTTTAAATCATTCTGTATTTTTTTTTCCTACTCTTGAACTGTGCATAATGTACACATGTATCACAACAATGCCTTGCTGTAATTGTGTTAACTTTCTTTGCACTTAAAAAGGAAAAAACAACTGCTTCAGTTTGATTGCATTGGTTTTCATCTTATCTTTTTATGTTATATAGTTATATAGTTTTATTATATAGTTTTATTAGATATGTGGCATATAAGAGTGTTTGCCAGTTATCAGGGATTTTCAGTTTTCTTTAAAAGTTGGTGTAGTTCTTCAAATGCTTGAACTGGAGAGTGTGAAAGATCCCTGGTTCGAGAGACACACCCAGCCTCAGCCTGGAAAAATGGGAAGGTTGTGTCAGGAAGGGCAGCCGGTGTAAAATCTGCCAAATCAAATGTGGATCCATTTGCTGTGGCATCCCCTTGGGAAGTAAGGGATAGCTAAGAATATGCCTTATTTATAGGTCTTCATGTGTTACACCCTTTTCACTGGTGCAGATGAATAAACGTGACTGCTTTATGGAGATATTTTCATTAATAAGATTATATCATAATGAGTATAATGATTAGTTTGGTATTTAAATTACTGGATTTCATCAGAGAGACAGCTCAGGTAGAGCAGATTGGAAACAAAGTTAGAGAGGAAAGACTGAAATGATTTGCCCATGTGCAGTGGAGGAATAGTGGATATACTGGACAAAGGATGTTGAAGATGGAGCTGCCAGGTAAGAGGAAAAGAGGAAGACCAGGTTCATGGATGTAGTGGATGAAGACATGCAGAGTGTGATATGACAGAGAAGGATATTAGGCAGAGTGAGACGGAAGCAGATGATCCACTCTGGCGACCCCTAAAGGGAGCAGCCAAATGAGTAAAACCAAAGCTCATAACTTAACACAAATCCTATAAATAGTTTAACAGAGAAAAGGTTTCGGAAAAAACCTGTACACAGCGTTTTACTGTCGAATTAATACCAAAGAATTTCTAAATACTAAAGATCGACTCTATTTATATACTATTGTACCCTGTCTATAACTTGAAGGAGACAAAGCTCGGCCAATCATATTTCGCTTTGTTCAGGCATCGTCCAATAATCGGCGAGTTTGTTGGATTACGACAGAGAGCAACAAGAAGTTTCCAAAATGGTGCTTGAAAGTACTATGGTCTGGTAAGAACTCAACAAATTAATTTTTGTGTGTGTTTATAGATCCGTTAACGGTTCATATGGAGGCGTAGCAGCAAATTACTCCATAAGGCGGCTCACCGAGCTGAATATGGGGGAAATGTTGCTGCCAGCCGGGCAGATAATGGACCGTTCACTGTGGGCCGGCTAACGCAATATCGACCGGCTGAGTCATTGTAGCTAAAGTTAGCCTAGATTTGCAGTCTTAATAAAGTATTTATCTAGCTGCAAGCCATGAGACTTAATTTCTAAATGTCACTGTTTACAGTTTGGTATTTTCTGTCTAAAATATTAACTACACCAGTGGTTATTTGATTGTTTTTCAGCAGCATATGTAGTCACCTCTCGCTAACGTTAGCAAACCGTGCTAGCTGTGGCTGTTTTTACACTGTTGCGCTTTATAGCTTTTAAACCTTTGATTACATCTTCCCCCGATGAAGAATATAAACGGTTCACACAGAAAACTGACTGCTCAGAGAAACTGAGATGTCCTACTAATGCATACTGTCCACTGGGCCCGTGTAGGCTATGGCTGATGATGAGAGATGTGAACGCTTACCGACTCTTTAGTGAAGTGATTGAGTAGAGCCACATTAAACTGATGTTTTCCCCTCAGTGTGGACAACAGCGAATACATGAGAAATGGAGACTTCCTGCCAACGAGGCTACAGGCTCAGCAGGATGCTGTCAACATCGTCTGCCACTCCAAAACACGCAGCAATCCAGAAAACAACGTGGGCCTCATCACTATGGCAAAGTAAGCCTTTCTGTCTTCATTAAACAAACATTTGCATTAAGTCATAGATGGTTACTGATGATGGGTAACTGTGGTTGTCTTCAGAGGATCACAGTACGAATACATTTGTTTCTTTTTTGTAGCAGCTGTGACAGCTGAGGCCTGTACTGTGAAGCAAGTTCAACATACCAGGGTATCTTTCCTTTATCTGGATTAAAGGAAAGATATCCTGGTATCTTAGCGTAATTTACTCTAACACTGGCAATCAGGATAAGTGGTCACACAAAGCTGTTTATCATTTACCTAAGTAAACCCAGGGTTTTTCCCTTGCGCGTTCACATGAAAGGGGTGGTGTTGGCAGCGTCTGATCACAATTATTGATAAGTGTACTGGCAACAAAGCAGCTGATTTTATTTCATTTTTAAAGGAAGATGAAAATATGCTGTGGGAAATTTTTGAAAAAATGTAACACAGCAGTGTGTGTAGTATTAAGTGTGTGATTTAAGCACTTTTGTCAGTAAGACTGGAAAGAGGCTATGTTAATGCAGTTAACCTATTTGAAACCAGGAAAGAAAACTCACACAGTTGGCAGTTGTGCTGGCTAACAGACCTATCAATATAACAACTCATTAAGGCACAGGAGAATCTGATGAGTTTATAATCAAGTGTTTGGCCATCTACCCAGGTATGAAGTGATCCACCTTCATAGTAACCTAGGGTTAAGCCTGACGTTAGCTAGCTAAGACAAAATCCAGCATTGTCATGCAAGCCTCTGGCCTCTGTTACTGCTGGGATTGAGGTTTACTGCTGTTTGCAGATTTAGCCAGATGCATTTTTCAATACATAAGCAGATGTTACATGAGCTATGTTAGCCATTTTCCAACACATGGTTGTTGTAAACCACCTGGGTGTTTTTATGTTTTCATGCAGTAACTGTGAGGTCCTGACCACACTGACTCCAGATACTGGCCGCATCCTGTCCAAACTCCACGCTGTCCAGCCCAAAGGAAAGATCTGCTTCTGCACGGGCATCCGAGTGGCTCATGTGTGTAACCTGCAGTCTGTGTAGTAACTGCTTAAAAAAACAACAAATTTTGCTTTCTGCAGTGTCAGTTTTTTAGACATATTTTTATGTCTTCCCTGTCTAGCTGGCCCTAAAGCACAGACAAGGAAAAAACCACAAGATGAGGATCATTGCCTTTGTTGGGAGTCCTGTGGAGGACAATGAAAAAGATGTGAGCACCTTGTGTTAAATGTTTTTTTTATCTACACATTATATGTGAAAGGTGTAACCTCTCCTACTGTCTACACGCTCATGTGTTTGCACATTTTTCTCTGCCTGCTTGTGTCCCAAACTCTCGGTTCTTCAGCTTGTGAAGTTGGCAAAGCGCTTGAAAAAGGAGAAAGTGAATGTGGATATTATCAACTTTGGAGAGGAGGTGAAGTACATTAAAGCATACCATACTTTTTTTGTTTTCATTTCTATATTTGATGCTTCTGTCTATAAACAAACTGTCTCCAACTGCTTATTCAGGAGGCGAACACAGAGAAGCTGACTGCTTTTATAAATACTCTAAATGGGAAGGAGGGGACAGGCTCCCACCTGGTCACAGTCCCTCCAGGGCCTAGTCTGGCCGATGCGCTGCTGTCCTCTCCCATCCTGGCTGGTGAAGGAGGCTCTATGATGGGTCTCGGTGCGAGCGACTTTGAGTTTGGTGTGGATCCCAGTGCTGATCCAGAGCTGGCCTTGGTAAGCAATATAGGGACATGTGTTGAGAACCAGATAATATGGTATATGTGTATTTTAAGTAAAATGTAATCATTTTTTTGCCTGATAGTAGAGTCATTGCATGAAAAAGAGAAAATCTAAAAACATTTCAGATACTCCAGTCAAGATCTGCCTATGCTGACAGTGGAGATGGTGTTTACACAGGGAATATAGTATGCGTATCAGTCTGGGCTTAGAAACTAGGGTGGAGCAATCTGTGTGAGATCACCAGTAACCTGTACCATTTGTTACTGTAAACCCAAACAATTAAAAAAACAAAACAAGCAGCAGTGTTACTGCTGCTTGTGAGAGATACCAGAGAGTTTATTTCCAAAGAGAAAGAACTTTAAGCTACACCAGCGGGTGTAGTAATTAGTAAATAGATATGACCATTGTTAATCCACTGTTCATCGACATAACAAATGGATGTGATGCTGCATAGCATTGTATTAAAAATAAGTAAAGGAATATTTGACTTCTAGACTGTAATCTCTTTTTCATGATCTTTATAAAGGCTGATGATGGTGAGGCTGTGGGAATTCTTGAGACGGGCCAAGAATGTAAAGGACAGCTCTTCTGGACTAGTTCATTTGTTTATATAGGAAGTAAATTATTAATTGGTGTTATTTTTAATGCTGTTTTTCTTTCTTTTGGAGGGGGGGGGTCTGTGGGTAATAAAAGCAGGATGTTTTAGACAAACCATTTCCTGCATAACAACTCGATAAATATCTCCTCAGTTTCCTTTCTCATTTTTATGCCTTGTCAAGTACACATGAAGTTGCGACTGCAACACCTCAGAGAACTCACGCTTGTGCATGATTTTTAGTCATATTTAAGTACTCAGTGGCTTTGCTAAAATTTAAAAAATGACTTTTTAGAGTCCCTTTTTGTCTCACTGTGCTGTCTCTGTTTTAGGCCCTGCGTGTATCGATGGAGGAGCAGCGACAGCGGCAGGAGGAAGAGGCCCGCAGAGCTGCTGCCGCTTCTGCGGCTGAGGCAGGCGTACCCACACCCAGCGCAGATGGTAAGTGCAGGATTGAAAAATAGCTGTTTTCACTCACGAGGTGAATGTACAGTATGTTAGAATTTGACTGATTTTTTTATTTATTTATTTATTTTTGAATCACAGAATCAGAGGAGGCCTTACTGAAGATGTCAGTATCTCAGCCTGAGAGTGGTGCAGCAGTGCTTCCTGACTTTAGCAGCATGACAGAGGAGGAGCAGATAGCCTACGCCATGCAGATGTCTCTTGCTGGAGGAGGTAACTCCCACTTTCAATCAATATGTATGTTTTAACTCATATTTATCAGACATAAAACATGTGTGTCCTCTTGTTTGTGAACAGAGTATGGTGAAATGGACACAGGAGCCCCCATGGACACTGCCGAATCAGCCAAGGTGAGTTGTCATAATGATTTAAATTGAGCTGTAAGGCCATTTTTATTTTTGAGCGCAGAATGTGAAATCCTCATGTTTAGTGGATTTCTAATAAACAAAAATAAAGAAAGAAATGAGCTATTGCGAGTTATTTCTGCACACATAATGTGAGCTGAATTAGCAGCTGGAGCTCTCAAGGACTGGATAGGATTGAAACTCATTCAAATTAATAGTCTAAAGCAGGAATGACTTCAAGAGAAAGTAGCTCGTTTCTGAATAGATAGGGTACAGTCTAGCAACATGCCTCATGTTTAACATGTTTCCTGCTAATAGTGAGATGGAGCTGAAAATGCAATCAGCATCCATCCTTCCATAATAGGTCTTTCTTGTGCTCATCTGGGGCTGGGTCGCGGGGGCAGCAGCCTAAGCAGAGAAACCCAGACCTCACTCTCCCCAGCCACCTCCTCAGCTTATCTGGGGGAACACTGAGGCTTTCTCAGGCCATCCAAGAGATATAATCTCTCTAGCATGTCCTGGGTCTGCCACAGGACATCCCTGGAACACCTCACCCTGGCATCCTAGTCAGATGCCCGAACCACCTCAACTGGCTCCTTTTGATGTGTAGGAGTAGCAGCTCTACTCTGAGCCTCTCCCAGATGGCTGTATTCCTCACACTCTCTCTCTAAGGGAGAGGCCAGCCACCCTTCGGATGAAACTCATTTCAGCCGTTTGTATCTTGTTATTTCGGTCATAGGTGAGGGTGGTGGCATAGATTGACCGGTAAATTGACAGCGTTGCTTTTATGCTCAGCTTTCTCTTTACCAAAATGAACTGGTGCAGCATCCACATCACAGCAGCTGCAACCCCAGTCAGTCTCCCACTCCCTTCTTCCTTCAAGACCCCGAGATACTTATCCTCCACTTGGGGCAGCAACTTGTCCCTGGCCCAGAGTGGATCCTCCACCCTTTTCCGGCTCAGGACTTAGAAGTGCATGAAGCTTCTTTAGCAAAACTAATTTTATATCCTGGATCATTTTAAATGGTTTTGTTGTTTTAAATGTGTTAATTTGTGAGAGCAAATTCTTCAGATAACAAGCAGCAGGCAGCCTGATGGTGATGACGCTATGAGTAATACAGACCAGTTATTCTGTTTATCATTGACACTGCCCCCTGGTGAGAGTGCACAGCTACAACATATAGACGAGAGTCTGCAAAGCTCTGCTTAGGACCAATGCCCAATCTTTCCAGTGCCTCAAGTGTCCCATGCCACCAAAACAGCTCTTACCCATTCGGGCATGACACAGGACCTCTGGAGGTGTTCTGTGGTGCTGGCAATAAACTCTCTGGGGCCTCTAGGTTTCAGGGTTTCAGGCTGTCGGGTTTGGTCCTGTGCATGCTCTAGGTGCATCATTGGAATGAGGGGATTTTGGAGATCAGGCCAATACTTTGAGCTCGTGGACCTATTCCTCGAGCACCAGTTTTTGTATTGTGGTGCCGAGGTGGGGGTTGTTACATCAGAGAAGGCCGTTGTCATGAAGTGAGGTGGTAGCCTCCACCTGAATGCCAAGACCCATTATGTCCCAGCAGAACATCGCATTGCTAGTGGTTTTAATGTTCTGGCTATATAAGATTGTTTCTGCCACTAAACAAAACATTTCCTGATCGTCACAGCTAAAGTCTAAATTTTGAGTTGCCATCTCAGTTTTGAAACTTAACTTGAAATTTCAAGTTATTTTCCTAATATAATAACTAATAGTTATTTTCTCAGAATTTTGAGTTAGTAAGTTGAAATTTTGACTTACAGATGTCCAAAAATGATTTTTTTTTTCTCCCAATGGCAGAAATGAGCTTCCATATGCAGCTGATAGCTGTATGTAATGAAGATTATATGTTTTGTCTTAACAGGAGGAAGATGACTACGATGTGATGCAAGACCCAGAGTTCCTTCAGAGTGTCTTGGAGAACCTGCCCGGTGTCGACCCCAACAACGAGGCCATCCGCAACGCCATGGGCTCCCTGGCCTCCCAGACGGGAAACAAGCCAGATGGCAAAAAGGACGAAGAGAAGAAGAAATGAGGAATAAAACTAGAGAAACATGAACAATTGCAGACTAATGCAGGATTTCCTACATATATGACAAGATTGCTGATGCATCGCCCTGCATGACAGCACTCAGACATTTATTACTATCTTTCTCTGTCAAGACACTCAGAGGCACCAATATAGAAGAAAATACTGCAGTACTGAATAACTATTTAGTGTTTTAATTTGCCCACAAACAAACTGATACTATTAATGTAATATGGGTCCATTCTCAAATTGCCTTGTGCACTCTTCACCCTACATTTCTCTACATGGTTATAACAATTGATTGACCCCACAGAAGATTTTTTTTTCTTTTTTTGGTGGCAGGCTTTCAAACCAAACAGTTAGCCACACTCCTGTCATGTCTTTGTGGGTTTTTTGCAATAAAAGCTGTGTGTAAACACGTGTTTATGTGGTGTGTTTGTCCACGGTGAGGCTCATTGTTGACAGTGCTGCAGCCCATCAGTTTTGTACCTCAAGCAGACCCTTTTGAAAACGGTCATTTCCAGCAGAAATAAACATACGTGTCGCTCGCAGCATCCTCCGTGCATTTTTCCAGCGCTTATCACTGCCTGATAGGATGTGTCGGATCATGTGACGGGAAGCGCAGCATTTTCAGCTGAAAGCGAGCTAGGATAGTCGGGAATCGCACATCCAGGTAAACAATCAAAAAAATACATGAAATATTAAAGGAAAATCCCCAACCCGGCCACCGTTTTCTGTGATTTCGTCGTGCCTGCTGTCACCGGGTGGCCGCTGCTGTCACACCAAACCTCAGCAAAGCGCTCTGTTGCCTTTTAAATGGCGAACGCTAGCTCGTTAGCTAAATGACCCCTCTCTCTCCCTCTCTGTCTTGGCTGGAGCTCAGCGGCCAGCTAGCCAGCTCAAAAATAACCGAGGTCGCTGCTACAGAAACGCTCTCTCGGTGGGATTGTCTCTTAAATGGTCACTATTGCAAGGCCTAGCATGCGGTAAAAGCATGCTAAAGTACGGAGTGTTTCCCATTCATAGTAAAATATTTTTGAACCTGCCACCGGAGAGCGGGTTTGGGAGCAGGAGCGCCGCCGCTAGCGTGCTAGCTGGCTAATGCAGCATCCTAGCTAGCTGGCGACTGGTACCCATCTGTGTCACAGGGAGGTGCATGCATGTTATTTCAGGTTATCACGAAAATATAAACACTAAGGAGCATTCTTTAGTGTTTTGCATGTAGCGTTTCGAAGTGGTGGCAGATTCATGATTTGTTGTCTGTTTTTACAGGAGTTAATCCCGGTATGGGGGACATGAAGACCCCAGATTTTGATGACCTGTTGGCAGCGTTTGACATTCCTGACATAGATGCCAAAGAGGCCATCCAGTCTGCCCCAGATGAGGCAGAGGGGCCCCACGGAGCTGCAGGTGCGCCTCTGGGGAAGCCAGAAAGTGTGGGGGGTGTTGGGTCATCTATGAGACCGCCAAGCCCCTCCGACCCCCAGGCAGACACCTCAATCGTGAGTGTGATTGTGAAGAACAAAGTACGTATGGAAACGGTGGATGGAGGGGATGGAGACACAGATCAGGACACTATTGATGTGATTGCAGGGGTGGATGTGGGCCCTAGACTTGCTGCGTGTGCTACTGGGATGGCTGAATCTGAGGCTCTCAACCACAATGGTTTTGGGGCATCTGGCGTTTCCACGCCACTTCCCCTCAGCCAGGCTCAGCCTAATGGTGCATCGTGGTCAGTAAATACACCCAAAGTGTCTTCAGAAGCAGCAGGTGCTAGTACGGTTAAGTCTCACAAGCAGGGTGGTAATATTTTCAACAGACTTAAACCACTTGTGGCACAGGGGTCCGGAGATCCAGTGGGCCGGGCCCGGAAGATGCAGTTGCTACAGCAGCAGCACCAGCAGCAGCAGCAGGATACAGGCCAAGAGAGAGCAGATGGCGTCAAAGCATCATTACCTTCATCTTCCTCTCTGTCTGCTGGGTCGCCTCCTCTGGCTGCTGGCGGGCCCGTGGGACTAGCCTCGCCTTTTTTCCCACCTTCCAAGCCTCTACTTTCAACTCCACCTTCTGCACCCTCATCACACCCTCTGCGCTCATCTCAACCTTTTAACGGTGCTCCCAAGGGTGGTCCTGCTGAATTTCAACACCAGAAGGTGGAGGAGGAAGATTCTGACCCGGATTTGGGAAGTCCGCTAGTAATCCAGGAGAACCCAGATTCTCCGACTTGCACTCAGCTGAGCCGGCGTTACAAGTCTGACTCAGTCTCAGTGCAGCCCTCATCCTCTACTGCATCTCAACCTAAACCTGGGGACACTCCATCAGGGCCATCTTTGACTTCATCAGCCCCTCCATCAGGCTCAACAGAGAGTCCCCAGGTGGAGGACAGGCATCCAGAACATGTGATTGAAGAGAGAGACTCACCAGAGAGTCCTGAACCAGAGATGCCAAAATCAACGACTCAAGTCACAACTAAACGGTGCTCCAGCCCTGCAGTGGCCTCAAGCCCACCTCCCTCTGAACTGCGGGAACCCAAAGAGGAGGAGGAAGAGATGGAGGTGGGAAATGGCATAGACAGGGTTGTTGATGGCAAAACTGACAAGGGAGAAAACGTGAGAACAGGTGAGGAAAATATGGAGGTGGTTGATAGCAAAAATAAACCCCTGGCCACTGACACAGGGGAAGCGGTCGATGCAACACCTGCTGCTTCTGGAGCGCCATCCCGACCCCTCAAAGTCAGAATAAAAACTATTAAAACCTCCACAGGTGGAATCACCAGAACGGTCACACGGGTGGCACCCAAAGGTGGTGCTGCAGGGAAAGGCGGGGACCCTAAAGCTCAAACTGGGGAACGTAAGGCATTAGGAAACAAGGCCCAAAAGGCTGAGTCTACCCCTGGTCACATGACAACACCTTCCCAGAAAGTAAGTGCTCTCAACGCTCTTCCTGTGTCTACACTCGCAGCCAGCAGCGTCATGCTGGCGGCTGCCACAAAGGTCCAAAACAAAATGGCTGCGTCCGACAAGGCTAAGGTTTCTGCCACTGCTGTCAGCATCACTAAATCAGCTGCCTTGCCTGTTACTCCCACTGCGGCCTCCTCCCCTAAGTTCTCAGTTGCCACGAGTGGGATCAGTGTACGTACAGCCACTAACAAAACGGCAAACGGAGGAAGCGGCACCATCATAGGCAGCAGCCTGCAGCCGAACAAACCTGCCTCCATCGTCAACAGCACGGGAGCCGTCATCTCCCGGAGCCAGTCGAGCCTGGTGGAGGCTTTTAACAAAATTCTGAACAGCAAAAACCTTTTGCCGAGCTACAAGCCCGACCTCTCCGCACCCCCGCCACCCGAGTGGGGCCTTCCGCTCCCTGCCACAGGTTACCGCTGCCTGGAGTGTGGAGACGCGTTTGCCCTGGAGCGCAGCCTGGCACGACACTACGACAGACGATCGCTTCGCATCGAGGTGACCTGCAACCATTGTGCAAAGAGGCTGGCCTTCTTCAATAAGTGCAGCCTGCTGCTGCATGCCAGGGAGCACAAGGAGCGAGGGCTGGTCATGCAGTGCTCACACCTGGTCATGAGGCCCGTCACCGTGGAGCAGATGATTGGACAGCAAGACATAACACCAATTGGTGGTAAGCGGAAGTACAGCTGACACCTACTTTAATCATCAGCTAATCATGTTTTTTTTTATTTATCATTAAGTTCATATCATCTCAAAGAAAATTGCTCAAATTAATGGGGACAAATTGGGCTCCTTTTTCTTAGCTCTACTAGAGTAGCTTTGAATGATTCACATGTTGAAATAATCCTTATTTATCTTATAGTGGGCCTGCAGCCACTTACAGTAGCTCTTCTCCCTATAAGCCTACTTTCTTCTCATCTTCTTCCTCATAAACAGGTTTGAAAAGCAGGTGGGTGTCACATCCAGAGCTGTCTACTTGAGATGACCGCATTAGAGAGATCTGCTGTTTTTGACATCACGCAGAGCCAAGAGTAGGAAAAAAGTGTCTGAGACAAAATGTTTAGCGCAGTCTGAACTTTCTGGCTCTTAGAGATTACTTGCGTTCACACTGAGCTCCATTATTTGAAGCCTTTGGTTATGTTTAATGATCGCCCACCATTGTAAATGGCAGAAAATAAGACGAGCCATAATAGGTCTTAAAGTCCAGTCGTATTTGACCGTTGTTTGTTGAAAACAAATGAACTGCAATTTAGAAATGAAGAGCTGTTTATTGCCTCATCAAAATATTCATCTCTACACCATTTTTAAATAAAGATCAAATACATATCATTCTTAAAACTATACCATTCATGTGCGACTCATCCTCATTGACTGCTTTCCATTTGTCTCCTCTGTTTTCCATCTTTTGGCTGACCAGGCCTGCTCTCCTCTTCGTCCTCCTCTCCTCCAGTCTCCTCTCCTTCTTCCACACCTGGAGGTCCCACTATCTCTGCCAACTCCAGCCCACTGAAGGATGCTTCGTCTCCAGCAGCAGCAGCAAGTCAGCCTCGATCCGTCCGCCGTGCACCTCAGGGCCCGCAAGCGCTGATGCCCCTGCCGTGCAAGAAGGCCGAGGGGCTGCAGTACAACAACTTCAAATGTCCAGAGTGCCAAACGCAATTCTCTGGCAAAGCTGAGCTGGTCACCCACTTTCAGCAGATTAGAGCTGCGCCCAACTCAGTGAGTGTTGGGGATGAGTGAACAGTTTTTGTCGTGCTGCTGGTTTGTGCAGTTATGACTGATCGTGATGACTGATTGTTTTGTTTGATCTTCATTTTTAGACATGCACACAGTGCTCGCCTCCCATGATGCTCCCGAACTCATGTGCTGTGTCGGCCCACCAGAGGATCCATAAACACAGAGCACCTCATGTCTGTCCTGAGTGCGGTGGAATCGCACGGCAGGCCAGCTTCCAAACCCACTTGGACGAGGCCTGTTTGCACTTTGCCAGACGCATTGGCTACAGGTGTGGACACGCTATCTAAATGAGTATTTCCAAAATGTATACATTTATATGAATAACTCTTACCAGTACATGTGCATACTAGGTGGATGCTAGGCAACGCCATAATATCTGATATAGATGTCCAAGTGAACGTGAAATATCTGTTAGCTTCTCCCATTTTTTTTTTTTTTGGGTGTACCCGTGGGATGCAGTATACCTGAATGGGACAATATAACCTTTTTTTTTGTGCCTTTTTTTTCGTTATTGATATCTGTTATTATTCTTTGCCAAGGTGCTCGAGCTGCCAGGTCGTATTTGGAGGGTTAAACTCCATCAAGTCCCACATTCAGACTGCTCACTGCGAGGTCTTCCACAAGTGCCCAAGCTGCCCCATGGCCTTCAAGTCTTCCCCCAGCGCCCAGAGCCACATCAGCACCCAGCACCCGACCCTCACCGGAGGACAGGCCAAGTACGTGCACTGTTTTTTTTTTTTTTAACATTTGTGTAAAGAAATATCTTCGGAGTATGTGTGAAAATTTTGTAAGTAGATCCTTAACATAAAAATTCTTCTTCTCCTTTTGCAGAATGATCTACAAATGTGTGATGTGTGATACGGTTTTTACCCAAAAACCTTTGCTCTACATGCACTTTGACACTCATTTAGCTAAGCAAAAAGTGCATGTGTTCAAGTGTCCCGACTGCACCAAGCTCTACGCCCAGAAAGGCTCCATGATGGAGCACATTAAGGTGTGTGTTTGGATGGGTAGATGCAAAATGTCAAAGCAGATCATGAGTTAGTCCTTTGCCTTTATGTGTTGCCCATTCATTGCTTTCTACAACGAATGTGGCGTCAACAGAGGCAGACAGTAATTCTTGGATCGGCCTTAGCAGGGTGCCCCTTCGGTGACCTTGTCCTAAGTTCTATACCAAGTACAAAACTTTAGTCAAAATAATCATATTTATGTTAATAACAAAGACAAGTTGCTGATTTTCTCCGTGTACTTTCCTGTGCTGTTCTCTCACAATTTCCCGTCGTCCCGCTCAGACCGCTCACAGGGGCCCCTCCGCCAAACAGGAGTCTCAGTCCGATGGAGCTAACACCACCTCAGCCCCAGCCAACACATCTGGTCCCTCTGGCCTCAAGTCAAAATCCTCTGGAAAGCCCGACAACTCTGATGGAGAGGACTGGGGTCGGGAGCAGGAGGAGGAGGAAGAAGAGGAGGAGGAGGAAGAAGATGATGATGCAGATGAGGACTACGAAGCGCCAGGGAGTCACTCCGCTACCGCAGGGGGCAGCAGTCATCCAAGCGCTCAGACCGAGTGGACATGCCCTCAGTGTCAAAACACCTTCACGGACAATGAAGACTATCTGAGTCACGTGAAGATGGAGCACGGCAAGGTGTGACACATAATACTGAGTCCAGCTACTGGCATTTTGTGGATAGTAAAGTAGGGAAAGAGCCACTTATTTGTAGAAGAAGACTGACATTCAGTATCTTTCCATCTTCTCACTTTGTATTTGTGTGTGATGTTATCTCCAAAGTTTCCCTGTCGTATCTGTGGAGGCACATTCAGCACATCTTCCAGCCTGAGACGTCATGAGCGTGTCATTCATGAGGGCAACAAAAGAGTCTTCCATTGCCAGTGAGTAACTTACACTTTCAGTATAGACAGTGTTTATAATTGTCATGTGGCCGCGTCACCAGAATTTAGTATTTTAGAGACGGAGTGTTCAGAGCGGTCTGCGTCTTGACCCAGTAAAGTCAAATTTGACTGTTTAATACTCACGACATCTGTACATTTGACAGAAAATACATGAAAGCATTATAAAGTGTCGCCATTACACAGTTTGTTCAGCAGAGGGCACTAAACACTTATAAACACAATATTATGTCTTGGCCACATTCATGTTTTAATTTTTTGGGTTCATTTAAATATTTATCTGTGATGTCAGTCGCTGATAAAGTGATCTACTGAATTGCTCCTCAGATATTGCACAGAAGGTAAACGCACCTTCGGCAGTCGGTTCTTAATGGACAAACATATTCGGCTCCATCACAGAAACACAGAGGGACAGGTGAGTAAAGATGGGGTTTTCGGGGGGTTGCTGAACATCCTCGGTTATTTATTGTCCTGATTATCAAGTTGTATCATCTTCTGTATTCCTTTGGGCATGCTCTATTTGTGTACCATCGCCACGGCTGCTTAGACTCTTCTCTCCCTTGTTCTCAGGGTCCCCCCATGACCAGGAAACGTGCAGCCACAGGGGGAGAGGGACCGGGCAGCTCCTCAGAGCAGGACGGAGAAGCTGGTCCTCCTGCGGCCAGAGCAGGAGACGAGGACGAAACCAACACGGAGGACGGTGGCGGGCCTGCAAAGAGAACCAGAGCGTCCATGGCGTCAACATCGGTGGCACCCAGCGAGGCAGAGGAAGAAGATAACATTTTCCGTTGCGTCCCCTGCGGGTTCACCACAGAGGACGGGGCCGAGTTTCAGCGCCACATCCCCCAACACCGCGGCGACACCGCCTCCTTCCAATGCCTGCAGTGCGGCGTGTGCTTCGCGTCGGCCGGCTCCCTCGGCAGGCACCGCTTCATCACTCACCGAGTGCGGGACACCCAGAGCGACGCAGACCGCGGCACCCCCCGCGCCCACGGCTCTCCGGACGGCTCTCCCGCCGCCGCCTCCCCTCAGGCGCAGGGCGAGGATGGAGACGGGAACCTGAGCTGCAAGGTGTGCGGCCGGCGTTTCGACAAGGCCACTGACCTCAACACCCACTTCAGGACCCACGGTATGGCCTTCCTCACCGCACACAAGACGGACAAACCTCAGTAGGGGAGGGGGCGGGGTTGTCTGAAGCCGACGGATGATCTCCAGTGTTGGTCGAGGGTCACGGCCGAGGAGGGCGACGCTGTAGAATATGAATGTTGATGAAACACAGCTGCTCCTGCGCAGTCTTGTTTTTTGGTTTTGTTTTTTAGCCACCACAAACAATTTCACTCTGTGTGGCACCTCTTCTGTGCGATTGTATCTGCATGTTTGATCACTTAAATGAACTTGTCACCTGTGATGGACTCTTGTGTGGAACAGTCCCCAGAGTAAAGCATTTATACTGTATATCAGTCACACTGTGTCTAATCCATCACGTCCTTCCATTTCGAGCACTCTCACTCTTCACCGACTGTACCCACCTGCCTGTTTGTTAATGTAGCACATACGTAAATACACACACCTCCCGCTGTACTCCTCACAGCTGTACTGCAGATATTTTGTATGTCACATTGGTTATCATATCTTTGCTTGTTTTTTTCTGGCAGTAGATCAGTTTTAGCAGCCTGTGGAGCTGCTAAAACTGATCCAGCCGAGACATCCTGAAGCATGAAGGGGATCGTTTGGGGATTGGCAGAGTTTTATGTTGCTATAATATTTATTTATATGAAACACAATACTGCTGTTGGTGTATGTGAGTCGATTGCATCAAATCCTACAAGACACGGTGCGATTTACCTGCAACAGAGACGTGAGATGAGGATCTCTGAAGGCATTTTATTAGGAGACGAGGTTACCGGAGCTACGTAACCCGTGTAGTGTGAATAATATGTGATGTTGTTAATCGTTAAGCTAGAAGAAGAGAGGTAAGGCTTCCTGTCAGTAGTATATGTGTACGAGTTTTGCCATGTAAATACATATAATTACACTAAAAGAAATGGTTCTGGTTTTAGTAACTTGCTATGATAATGTGAATACGTATAGTATTTGTACTTGTACTGTTCCCTTTTTTTTTTCAAAGCAATTTGAAGTCCAAAATAAAATAAGAATCCCCCCTCAGTTAGCTATACATTGTAATTACAAAGCAGAGGGAGAACGTGGGGGTCGTGTCGTCTTAATGTGTATGAAAACAAATGTTTATCTCTTTTTTATCAACAGTGCTTGCCGTACTCACATTTCTTTTGTATGTTTCAATAACAGCCTTCACGGTCACATTACGGAGGCCTATGAGTGGATTTTTGTTTTATGTTTGTATCTTTTTATATGTCATATCATATTTATATAGCTCAATAGTGGAAACTTCATGTCATTTTCTTTTCCATGGTCGTGGTCTGCTTGCTGAAATGCCATACACTTTTGTGCTGTTTCAAAATAAATGTGTAAAAGAGACGATCGGCTCGCGTGGCAGGTTCATCTGCAGAGTTTAGCGTCGCGCTCAGAGGGGTGTTTTTTTTTTTTCTTTTCTGTTGCTCAGCTGGTCCGATGCCGTTTTAGTGCAGTTCTGCCTTTTGCAAAATGACATTTGGATGGATTTGGTAACCGATTATGTAGTTTTACAAGCTGACCGGGTCATTTTCACGAGGAAAAATCACGGTGGGGCGCGTTTTCCAGTCAGCCAGCTTCTTATGTTAAATTTATTCCTGTAGCACCTTTCAAATGCTGCAGTCATTCAAAATTCTTTAGAAGATGAAATGAAAACTGATTTAAACTTTGGGCCCAGGGGGCATCACATCAGTGGAAAAGGCATGACTGATACGAACCTCCTGCGCTGATGTTGATCCAGGTTTTTAGTTAAAATGGGGAAAAAGTTGCTAGTTGTGTGAGAGCTCAGCTGATCTGTAAGAAACTAAGTCAAAATTCAGAAGTCCACCTTTACGGTTTCCTTAGGAATTAAGAGGGTAAATAGCAGTCAGGTGCTTCTAATCAAATGCACTTGATTCACTGATCACTTAAAAAAAAGCAGAGTTTTTGACTGTTTGCTGGTCTGGAGCAATCGGGTGTGTGCTAACACCTGATTGGACGTCCCAGCGAATTCACCCCAAAGTCAGACTGCGCAATGCTCAGAGAAAATGCAAAAAGAAAAAAAAAAGCTACATCTCAGACTCTACAGGCCTCAGAACGGTAAAAATTAAAGCGCACGATAGTAAGAATTAGACAAAGACTGAACAAGTACGGCTTGTTTGGAAGCTGCTTCTCTAAAAATAACATGGCAGCACAGCTTAGCTTTGAAAAGCTGCATCTGAACAAACCACAAGACTTCTGGAACAATGTGGTTTAATTATGCCACAAAATAAGTTTTAGGCAATCGGAACCTGCTTGTTCAGATCAGTCATTTATCTGTACAAAGAAAGCATCAGTTGCTATCACGCCTTAAATAGTATTTACCACACACAGACAGACAGTGTTGTCTCTCTTTTAGATGATTTAATCATTAAGTTGGCTTTTCATGATCTGCTTCCACCCCCTCCAGCTCGAAGCTCATCTTGTTATTAGTGGCCTCCGGGCACGAGCCCTGGCACTCAGACTGTTCGCGAGGATGGTGGACTTCAATCATCAGCTCATAGATCAGTGTTCCCAGCAGCGCTCCAACACAAGGAGCCACTATGGGCACCCACCACCAGCCACCTCCAGCCCTGTGAAGATAGATGACATCTTCGCTTTTATAGTCATTATTAACGAGGAAATAAGCTGGGAATTAGTAAAGCATGAATGAAACCACTAACTTGAAAACATCCACTCCCCAACCGGCAATGTAGGTGAACAACCGAGGTCCAAAATCTCTGGCCGGGTTGAGCGCATATCCGCTGTTTGAGCCCATCGAGATGCCAATGACCAGCACTGCTGCTCCCACTAAGACAGGCTGAAGATAATGAGGGATGGAGGCGTTCTTCTGGTCTCCCAGAGCCAGGACAGACAACAGCAGAGCAGCCGTGCCGATCACCTGGATGACACGGAGATATGCAGGAAAGAACGGTGTGATTTAATTTGATGGAAAAACAGTGTTTCCTGGATGGATCAGAACACTTTAATGTGAAAATGAAGGCAACATCTGCAGTAGTGTCTCAATATTTTTGGTGATACTACCACACAGGTTCACATGACTGTCAGGATATTATACTATGCTTATCTTTCAGCCTGATAACAGCACAGTGGTTTCTGACCTGGTCCACGATACCGCCCCACACACTCAGGTACTCAGCGGGGTAGGTGGAGAATATGCCTGCTGTGGCTGTGGGACCCGTCACCGTCAGATCGCCTCCGCTGTACTCCTGGATGGCGTCTGCAAACATCTCATCACACACGCATCATCAAACAGACACAAAACACAGCTTATTGCTCTGAGCCGTGACGTGCGGCACACACAAGGTGTTACAACGCGTGTTTCTTCAAAAGCATTTGCTCCAAAGAAAGAAAAAGAATCTGTTTTAGAAAACAAATCAGTACTTGTTTCTCTTTAATAGGAACAAATTAAGCAGCAATAAGACACATTAAACACTCACCATAGTACTGCAGAGCAACCGTCGCTGCAGCTAGAAAAGCTCCCAGCACTTGGAAGAAGACATAGAAAGGTAGTTTCATCCATGGATGCCGGCCCAAAACACACATGCTCAGAGACACAGCGGGGTTTAAATGAGCGCCTTCAAAAGAAATCACAAGTTCAGCCATGAAATATTTCATATTTTAATATTATTGCCTCATTAAAATGCATGCATGAGTAATCTATTATCTGTATGTTTTGAACTGGCCAACAAATAAAGATTTTTTTTTTTTTAAATGGGAGTTCGTCCTCCCCACCATCGCCAAGGACATTTGGCTTGTCATGGGGGATTGTCTAGTATTGCAGGGTCTTTATCTCACAACATTAAAGCACTTTGGCTGGTGTCATACTGTATAAATTAAAATGAGTAGAAGTGAACTTTAACATGGCAGTCACTCCTGCACTGGCAAGTGATAAGAACAGATTATCTGGCCTAACATCAGATTCTGTGGCCACTTTAATTACTTCACCATCACCATCAACAAGCATAATTCAGGCTGGATATTTCATCACTCTTAGCAGAACTGGTGGAGGTCGGGGCTTTGAGGAGGCCATTACAAGCCCCAAATCACTGACTTTCATGCCCATGATGAGTGGATGAGAACCACAGCTGTGCATACCCAGGAACTTGTTCGGCCTCTTACCTGAGACACCGCGAGAGACAAAGACCCCAAATGTTACTCCCAGAGCAAAACCCAGATTGATGGACAGGTACTGGCCCTTTTTATCTTCACTTGTGGTCACTTGGGCAACAGAGCCGCATCCAAACAGCTGCAATTACATGAGATGAAGGTGAGTATACTCAGTCAAAAAAAAAAAAAAAAAAGGATAATAATTTAAACTCTACAGTGACTGATGAGTTTACTTCCATGCAGTGGTTCTCAAAGGTTTTTCTGGCATATCCAACTCCAGAAGCCCAAAATGCCCCACAGCCAAGAATTTTTTAATCGATCCACAGTGAAAAAAATAAATAAAAAAATCCAGGTTGTATTTCAGTGAAATGATGCTTTGCAGCACTTTTGTTTATTTTTCCTCCAAAAAAATCAGATTCATTCAACATAATTGACTCCATATCACGCAGTTTTAATGATTTCCCCACGCGGTGCAGTGAAGACGTGATGTTCTGAGCGCACGCCACATCGTCTCAGTGCAGTCTTCTTTTTTATGAACTTCATTTTCAAAGAGCCTGCTTTATGATTCGCGCTGTAAACGTTCATTGCCCCAGATAGTCATTACAGATAAAACAACAGCACTGCACTCAAAGAGATATCACCTTTCCAAATCACTAACAGAGTCCCATTTTACCTGACTCACACTCCCCCTCAGTCACTGTCACCCTCGCTCTCTCTCTCTCTCATGCGGTCTTTTGAGCAGGCCAAAGTCAGTGCACTGTGCCGAGTTATGAGCCGCTCTAAACAAACCAGCAACACATTTTACAGGAAACTGACACACTTGATGTTGAGTTTACAAGCTGAACCGTGGGGACTTTATTTGTTTCATTGGTTATAAAGTGTTACTAATGCAGCTAACTGTATTTTAAAGGAATGAAAAAAAGAAAAAGAAAAGAAGGATACTTACAATCAGGACGTAGACGCCGAGACATTCAGCCATGCACTCTCTGATCAGCTGGTTTCTGATCTGACATTTCTTCAGCAGCCTCTCCATCCCTGAGCTTTCCTCTGCACACACAGGTGAGTTTTCAGAGGTGGGAAAGTGTCATCAGGTGGCTCTGACCTGCACAGCACTGCACTGCACTGTGTGCCTGGCTGAGCAGAGTTTGCTCTTTCACACTGGAGGTGGAGGCTACGTCACACACTTTGTGGGATGTCTGACGCAATTGTGTTTACGTGGACTCGGGACATCTTAATCAAGGCATGCACGATGAAAAGTTGGTTTCCTTAGCTGATTTAAATAGGTTCTTATTGCTCCAGATGTTTGATCAGTTATTGGTTATTTTCTAAATAAATAATTAAAAAAAAAAAAAAAGATTTGATCTGATTCTTGACATCACAGTCCAGCTAACAACACACTCCAGCCCAGTTATTTTGGTGCATTTCAATGTGATCATCTTCTGACACGTGTTTCATCTTTTTACCGTTATGTAATGTGACAGCAGCTCAGCGCATCGGCACAGCCTGCACAACTCATTTTAATGGGCGACAAAGAGTATCTTATATTTTCTTTATATTGATTAATCAGAAATTAAAGTTCTGTACATGTGCAAACTGAAAACTTGACACAATCATTTTATAGAGCAGAAGGAAAAGTTTTTGTGGAGAAAAGGTCACATAAAGCGCCCTGATAAGGTGCGATAAGGCTTAATTGTTTTTGATCAAGCTTATAGGTAGGGCTGGATCAGGTGACCCTTAGTTATGCTGCAATAGGCCTAGGATGCTGGGTGGTTCCCATGATGCACTCAGTTTATACACCACTCTGTATTTAATCATTAGTTACTATTAATCTCTTCCACAGTGTGTTTTTTGTCCTGTCTGCCTCTCCTCACCCCCAACCAGTCTTGGCAGATGACTGCCCCTTCCCGAGCCCGGTTCTGCTGGAGGATTCTTCTTTTTAAAAAGAACTACTGTTGCTAAGCGCTTGCTCATAGGGGGTCATCTGATTGGGTTTTCTCTGTTACCTTCAAATATAAAGCGCCTTGAGGCAACTGTTGTGATTTGGCGCTGTATGAAAGAAATTATTTGCTCACATTATACGTGGCCAAAATTTCAAAACTCAGACATATGACCGCTCCAGATGCTTCGTGATATGGGGATATTCCTAATATGGTCATCTCAGGCTCCAGCTGTGAGCACAGAAGCCCAGTTACCTGGTTTTTAAACCCTTTGCTTGGGAGGGGCAGCCAATCAGAAGAGAATCCGCATAAAGAAGAGAAATCAGAGGAAACTATTTGTTTCAGAGGCTGCACCAAAGCACAGTATAAGATAAAGGATCATTTTGAACTGTAAATAATCCCAAGCTACTCTACTACAGTCAAGATTAGAAATATGGAGCTGGAGATTAGCATAACAGAACTCTTTAAAGTGAAATAAGATCATGTAACTTCTTCTTAACAGTGATCACAGAAGACTCACCTCAACACACAAAAATAAGGGCCAAACAACTATTTACATATATTAAGAGTCTTTATTCTATTCGTCACTCATTCACATCCACACAGCCTCGTCTACAGGACAATACAAAAATAAAATACGGAAACGTGAATGTGCCTCCTCTGTCTCAGTGTGACTATCCCTAGCCTTCAGGATCTGCAGCTTCCATCCAACATGATCAGTTTGAAATCCCAGTTTCATCTTAATCAAGCCAGTGAGCATTTATCCAACAGATGCATTTTGGCAAAGGAAGCCCATGAAATTATGTGTCCAAAAACAGGTATGTAATATAAATATGCCAGCATCTCACGTCTCTAGAAAAACACTTGTCTCCAGGGAACAGAAGCTACCAACTCCTTCACATTTTATTTAAAGCCTCCAAAGAACCTGGAGAATAACGAGCCATCATCCCGCAAGTCCGAGAAACGGTGATGATCACCTGGAAGAAAAGCGAGAATAAATACGGGACTGTTTTTTTTTTGTCAGATAAACAGTTCAAAAACACACACCGGAGACAAGCTGACCTGGCAGCATGGGTCCACTTGGATGGTCTGGTCCCTCTGAGATCCCAGAACCTCCCGAGCGAGTCACTGTGGTCTCCTGATTGCCTTGGCCATCTCTTACTGTACGCCTCTCCTCTACACTCTGACACACACAGAGTCATCAAAACTGACACAGTACTTAGAAAAATTATTCTCAAAGTTAGCTGTGAACATGTATCAACACAAAACTAATTCAAACTCACCCCATCAGGTTTCACCACCTTAGTGACGGTGACAGACTGAAAAAAAGACCGAGTTCTAGGCTGATTTGGTGCCTGACCAGCAGGTGGCGTCAGAATCTGATCCAGACCACCAGAGGACACCGCTGAATCCAGATCTTGGGAGAATCCAGATGGGAAAGGAAAATTAATTTGGAGACAAGACAAAAAAAACCTTCAATTTATTTTGGGGGTAAAATATCACTACCCACCTCTGTCTCCTTTGTGCTCCTCCTCTGGAGATTTGTGTGGCCCTTGTCTCCAAATGTCATTAAACTGTTAACGACACGATTCAAAAATCTAAGTTAATAGACCACAGATTGTGTTGCAACAGAAACAAAGTCTTGAGAGAATAACGAGAGGGAGGAGTGAATATCTTCTTTACCCTGGAAAAAGGGGTCCAGCCATGAAATTCAGGTGACTCATAAGAGGGATGGTGATCGCCTCGAGGCTCTCTGGGCAGCTCTCGTGTGTCGCTGTCGGGATATTTGAGCATAAAGTCTCTCAGAGGGTTTCTGCTGGATCTTCCTCGCACTCTCTCTGCTCTGTCCTGAGGCGGTGGTGACGGCACGATGTGGGGAACATCTAAAACACAAAGAAGCCAGAAGAACAGGTTAAAATGCACAGAGGGGGAAGAATATGTACAGTTTTAGTCAGAAGTTTCCACCCATTCATCACAAGCATCAATGTTGGGCTTTTAATGATTTCTTTGAACTGTTCTTTTTCCAGGGTGGAATGATTGTACAGCATACATCCGAGCAGAGCCAAGAGATATGAAAACAGGATTTGTGGATGTGTTCTTGTACCGAAGTGTCCAGACTCTGGATGTCCCTCCCAACGGCCCAGCTGGGAGAATATCTCCTCCATCTCCCTCAAAACGTGGCCAAACATGGGAGGATCCCGCATCTGCATCCCGTCCGGACCAAAACTGAAACCAAATCTCCAGGCGCTGTCAAAGGGGTCCTGTTCCTCCCCCCTGAACCCATCATAGTGGAATCCATCTTCATCATCTTCATCGTCGTCGTCATCATGAGTCATTGCATCGAAGAAAGGGTCCCTGACAGAGGAAATGACAAATTTACGCACTTTAATCCAGAAATCTTCCTTTGTTTTAGAAACAGTGTGTTATAAGAGGCCAGCAGGTAACAGACCTTAAAGTACTCGATCGTATTAACGCCGTGAGACTAAATAAAACCTAAATACGGCTAGCCGAGGGACACCTGTGGTTTTCCTGGCAGAAAAACACTAATCTTGTCCCTGACATAGCTGCACGCAGAGCAAGTGTACTAACTTCAGTTAGCTTAGCTGAGATAACAGCTGAGTACTTCGACTTTGACGCCATAAACTCACCTTCGGCCATGATAATGGCCTCCGGGAACTCCGAAGAACCCGCGGAATAAATCAAAAACGCTCATTTAATTGCCGATTTGGTGGAAACCTACACCATAACTTGAAATGTCAGAGCAGCGAACGTCCGCTGGAGAAACTCGCCAAGACACGCCAAAAACTGTCAACAGAGCCGTAAAGCGTTCTGGACCATTCAACTTGACGCAACCTGTCGTAATGCTACGTTACTGTAATTATAGATATGGCGGGCACTCGAAATAAAAGCGCGCTGTCGAGATCAGATGATGGAAACTTAGTTAAGCCGAGAGAGCTCAACAATAAAAATGCACGCAGTTACTTCCGCCTTATATATATTTATCTTCGCACCGCAGAAATGGAGGATAGTTATATTTAAAAATTAATGACAGTGGATCAGATATGTTTACTTAATGACGCAATGTTCCCCATTAAGTTTTTCTTGATTTTCCCACAAAACCGTCTCTAGGGTTTACAGAGAAAGGTCCGAAAAAGAGAAAAGATCCAGTGATCTCCAGGTCGGAGAATGACCACATGGCTTCCAGCTGGCTCAGGCTGCTGGTGATGTTGAGTGATGGTGTGGGGGGATTTTTTTCTAGGGACACGTAGTACCAATTGAGCAACATTTAAACACCACAGTATACCTGAGCATTGTTGTTGACCATGTCCATCCCTTTATGACCAGTGCACTCATCTTCTGATGGTTGCTTCCACCAGGATAACACACCATGTCACAAAGCTCAAATGATCTGAAGCTGCACTGTACTCAAATGGTCTCCAGGCCCCAGATCTCAATCCAGTAGAGAACCTTTGGGAAATGGTGGAACAGATTTGCATCACTCATGTGCAGCCAACAGATCTGCAGCACCTGAGATGCTATCACGTCAATAGGGACCACAATCTCAGGAATGTTTCCAGCACCCTGTGGATGGCTATGAAGCATAAAAGGTAGCTCTGATGAGAAAATGGGGTTCAACCCACTACAAACAAGGTGTAACAAAGTGTGCAGTGAATGTATTCATTTTTCCAGATAAAGTGATTTTTTTTTTTTTTTTTTTTTACTAGATTTTTAGAGTAGTTTTCACTTTGAAATGGAGAGAAACGTGCCATGATGCATATTTTGGAGGAAGGGAAGAGGAGAAAAAAAAAAAAAAAAAAAAAAGCAGCCTAAAACAATGAAATTTAATTGGCTGTACGATGCATTGAAGTCCAAAAAAAGTCAAATGGAAAAACTTTAGCTACTCAAGTGGATCCAAGAAAGATGGAGGGCAAAAAAACAAAACAAAAACTACTAAATAAAATAAATGCATAAAGGAGAAAATGGCAAATGTGTGAAGCTGTTATGCATTTGGAGTTTCATTTGGTCCTTCTGGAGTTTGTTATGACTCAGCCCTCTAACAGAAACCAAACAGAGCCTCCAGAAGTTTCAGTTTTACCAAACACTCGGTGACTCAAATGTTTTGCAGTTCGTCCATGAACTGCTGTACTGACAGTGAAGAAGAGATGCTGCTGTACTTAAAAGCCACATGAGAAATGTAGTTTCTTAAAAAGACATTCACATCCAAAATGATGAAAATGTCTTTTTCTTGTTTATTTACTTAATATTTATATATTTTTACAAAATAAAAAAAAGAAACAAAAAGCTAACAAGTCTGCAAGGATTTAAGGAAAAGAAGAAAGCCATCGAACAAACAGGGACTACAGTACTTGTGTTTTTTTATATATGTACAAGACAAGTTTATCCATTTAAATTTTTTTTAAAACGCACAGTACAAAAAGAAAAAAAAAATCACTGACAAAAAAAAAAGAAGAAAAAACAAAAACAAAAAACAACTCATAGTACAATTCTGTCCATCAGTATTCAACGCTGCAGATTTCCTTACAATGTCAGGGGACAGGTGGTGGGGCAGGGAGGGCCTCAGAAACATAATTATTCACACTGGAAGGCAGACTGGGTGTGTATTGGCCTTGGAAATCATTCATCATTCAAAATAAGAGGGACCTTATGAAATATTTATAATTAATGGAAACAGTTACTGTACAAGTGTTGGGTAATTAAAAAAAACAATCCTGTGCTAGGCAAAAAAAAAAAGAAAAAAAAAAAGCCCAAAACAAAGCACAGTACACAACCACGGCCTCCCGTGTGTACAAACATGCACGCAGTCACATGACAAACACACTTTCCTCACAGTCCAAGTCAGTGAGCTCGCTTATATGTCTTTATATATAATATATCTATATTTGGTAAAAAATAAACCTCACAACTCTACCAATTTATAGAATTGTTTCTGCAAACTTAAAATGACATAAAAATGAAAAAAGAAATAAAACATAAAAACAAATATTCAACGACAAATTATTGTGTTTGGATATTATTTGGGAGGGAAGAGTTTCCACCAAAATTAAGGAGTGGGGAGCTGAGGGTTGGAAATACAAAAACCAGCCTGTCCCCCTCCCCACCTTCAGAGCGTACTTCATTCCTCCCCTTCAGTGAGACAAAAAAAAAGGGCAAAAAAAAAAAAAAAAAAAAGGGCAAAAAAAAAAAACACCATACAGGAAACGTTCATTCTTTTAGAAAAACAGTTCTAGGTTACATACAAGTGAAAGAAAAAGGGGGGTAAGGGGCGGGACGATTAACATGATACAAATTCCCAACACTCAGCATTTCACCTCTTGATGGTTTGCTTTTATCACCATTTAGCTCCAATCTCCCCTCACCTTTAAAGCCCCTCCTGTCCCTCCCACCCATCCATGCATCATTAACTGTGCACGTTCTCTCGGCACAGCACCTCCTCTGACCACAGTCAGAGCTGCAGGAGTGCTGGGCCAAGAGACTGTGGAGGGAAATCTCTGCAGGAGGAAGCGGGGATTTATATGTGGAGACTTTATTTGCCGAAGGAGTGATGAGCCCCCTCCCAGCTTTTGATGCTGCGGGGGCTCTGTCAGTAGATGTTAGTTTGCCCCCCAGCTGTAGCTGTTGTATGCCGACTTGTTGATCTGAGACTTCTGTTGGATGGAGGCGTTCTGGCTACGCTGTCCAGTACCGCTCTGTCGAGGGAATGCAACAAAGTTCATTAGTGAGCCGTCGCTTCGTGCCATGTATTTACTCAAACTAACATCATGGTGACACCATAAACAGTTTAATCAGCCAAAAATCTTTTAAAGGCAGTTCATTACTACTTATGAAAGTGTGAGTGCACTTTGCTAGAGTGCTACTTCATTTATTCTGGCTGTACATGGCATGGACTGGATCCCAGACTGTACATAAAAGATGGAGCTACTGTGAACATTTTTAGTCATCGTTAACCTCGTGTTTTTACACTGGACGTGATGAATGAGAGGTGGAGGTGACTGAGAAAGTGAGGGACATAGCTTCTCAACCCCAAAGTGGGTCCTTTTTAGCGCTAAAAGCATCGCCGCATGGGTGAGTGAGGAAACTGATGTCTACACAGCATCTGAGTCTGAGGCCAGAGCCAGAGAAGGCACTTCAAGTCGTTTTCACTTCAGGCCCACAAGTTACCTCCATCTTTTACATACAGTCTGTGCATTTTGGTGCTCATCCAAACTGTTGTTAGCTTTTGACTCTCAAGGTGCATTTTCCTTCCCAACAAATAACGCCCATATACTGGTCATTTCTAAATCACATGACCTCAAAAATATAAGCAGGTACTACACCTGTCCGTCTTGCTGCAGGTGGTGGTGCAGAATCTGAGAGTGGGGTTGTTGGTGTGGTGTCAGGATGTGCATGAAGGGGGCTGGAGCGTAGCCGGCAGCAGCAGGAGGGTTGATAGGGCCTCCGCTCCCCAGTGCTGAGGGCAGGCTGAATGAAGCAGCTGGCGTCCCGGCGTGGAAACCCTGCTTCTCAAATGACTGCACAGAAGCAGGAAGAATAATAATCATGGCTTGTCTACTATAATGTAATCTTTTGTTGCTTTAACTTGTACCAAATGCATAGACAAACAAAGGCAACATTTCTATTCTACTCTATAATTACCTGCGTCTTTGTGTAAACAGACCCTGAAATATCTGGTACCCCCGTGTTGCTTGACGTCACAGAGACTCCTGCAGAGAAAGAGGGAAACACCACAAACTTAATTCATAAACTGGTAAACCGAAATGTTACGGAAACCACCCACATAGTTATACTCCCATTCTAGCCAGCACAGACGCTACTGGGTCAATCGACAACAAGGAAATTAATAAAATGATTTTATCTATGGAGGAAAAAAAAATCCAAATAAAAAGAATACTGGGAAATTACAAGTATGAACATCTATGTCAGCACAAGTCCATAGATGATTTCAGCAGAATTTCCATTTAGTGATGACGGCAAAGAGAGACTGAGGAGATGAGGAGGGATGAGATGAACAATAAGAGGAACTGGAGAAAGATAGTGTAGCTGAGTACATGTTAAAGGCAGCCAAGGAGGTTTAAGTCTCACTGGTGGCTGCTGCTCTGGTTTGTTCTCAAACTCCCCGTTTAACCCTCTGCAAAACGCAGTCAGCTGATGTGTACCAACCAGGAAGGGACACTCGACATTAAACAGGAATCTTTGCAACAAAATGTTGGTGCCCCCAGTTTTAAGAACATATGAAGAAATCTTACTAAAATGAGTGCAGTATAAGATTTTAATCATCTCATGCTATTGCTCCTTGCAACTTGTAGGCAGAAGTCCATATTTGTTAGTCTAATCAAAGGTCTAACAAAATTAAAATTACTTTACATCTGTTTTAAAGACTAAAATTTATGATCAAAAGCAGGGCCCTGCACTCTTCTTAGGCTTCACTTTAAGCCAACCAAAAGAAACTCTTCCACTGGTTCCAGTCATTTGTTCCAAACATTGTCAAACTTAAACTGTAGCCTGTGACGATCACATGCTTCTTTTCTTTGTCTTGTATAATGATTTCAGATTTTCTGGTTGCTCATTTCCTACTTTAAATGCCCTGAAAACAGTAAAAGAAACAGCCGATATAGTGCATCCCTATTCTGAAAACATAACAATAGAAATCATATGTACACTTTTACCATTTTGTAAAAACCTTTGGATCACATGATTAAGAATTAGCAGGCTAATAAAAAAAATGACATTAACTCTGTAATTACTCCATTGATTTATCCGTTGAAGTGAGATTTCTCATTCAGATATGGCTTTCTACTCCGAAGTCGTGGCACTACTCGAAAGCAGCAGAATTTTGTATAGAAGTGATATTAAGTATGAGGAGTATCTGTCATTTGCTACCAAAGCATTTTTAAACTTGCCTTGCTTTTAAGCTCCTAATGAAACTGTCAGCTGGAGAGATGCTCAACCTTATGAGCGTCTGGTAATCTGAAAGCACTCATTTCAGGCTTGTGTTGTGGGGAAGCGTTACAGAAATGTGTTTAAAAAAATAAAATAAATAAAAATATCACAAAACTGCAATCACTTTTACACTGACAAGTTGCATGTTTAACAAGAGACTCGAGATACACTGCAATGTTTTCTGCTGCAGAATTCATAGATTTCATTTTTAGAGTGACAGAAGTCAGCGTAGTTTGTGAAAGTACTGTGGCAGGCTGGGGTGACCCCCATATCCTTCAGTCGACTTTCCTGTTACCCACTGTCATCATTTCTAATTAGTTAAGCTGAACTGCCACAGTACAACACTCCAATGATGGTCACTGATAATCAAAAAAAAAAACCCATAAACAGACCTTTACAGGGTATATTTGTTCATATTTTTGTAGCAGGTTCGGTTAAACGCACACAGTTTTGATGAGAAAATCTTCAAACATTACAGTCATACACAGCATTATTCTGATCAAGTGCTACAAGATGATTTTGTTGCCCCCTCTCCTGGGTTGTAAACTATGACACTCGCAGGACAGCAAACTCTTTACTTTGGAGACGGACACACCAGCAATGAGAACATGAGTGAAGAGCAAGCAACACAAGGAAAAATGGGAAAGCATCAACCAGAGTAACTCATAATCAGTTTGTAGCAGCCCAATCATTTTAACCGGCCTTTATTTTTTACTCTAAATCTGATGACTACACACTATAGTGGTTTTACATATTAGAAGTACATTGGATTGATGATGAGTTACTCTGGAAGAAAACAGGTAACAAAGAAATGCAAACAAGGCTTGTAAGAAAGGCAGGCTGCACAGGACTATCTAAAAGCATATGTAGTGTGACGGGTCTTCCCGCAGGCACAGCTCATCAGCGATGAGGCAAGGGAACGAGAGCAAAGAGGGGGAGAAGGATGGTTGGTGACACAAGGAGGAAGACGGGAGGGACAGGGTTTTTTTTTCCTCTCTCTCCTTTTTGTTTTAATTTGGCATGTGGCGGCACTCACCGACTCCAGGCCCGGTGACAGAGCTGGCTGGCTTGTTTTGTGCAGAAGCAGCAGCGGCCACGGCAGTGCCGTATCCGCCCTTACAGAAATCCCCACTCCCTGAAGCCTGGCCCACATCCTCATAGCCTGCAACAGTCAGACACACAGCCGCAGCCCACAGCGTTAGACACACCAGGCAGGGGAGGCAGACCTGCCTCAGATAGCATTTGCAAATGATTCATAGCATTTTGTTTGAAATTGTACCACATGGGCAGGCTTTACCAAGTTGTGACAATACAGAAGGTATCAAGTCCTCTCTGCTTTAATGACCTGAACATTGATACCAGCTGCACTGTGTGGCAAAGCCTGTCCGTCCGGTCCAACAAGCAGGTCAGAATCAACGCTGACGTCATTTGCAAGTATTATCTGACCCAAGTCTGAGGGAGGGAGGAGGTGAGGGAAGTGAGGGGGCAGGCAGGGTGTGTGTATGGGGGTGGAGGAGTGAGCTTGAGTTGGGTAATGGCAGAAAGCAGCAGATGGTGCAGCTTAGAACAAATAGGTTTCCTACATGTTGCGGCTAAAGGTGGATACCGAGTGACAAATAAAAGTACGTAAACAAACTAAAGCCTTACTGAAGTGATTGGATAGAATATGTAATTAGGTGAAAGAATATGGGCTCAAACATGAGTCTTTAAGAAAAATAGGAAGATGATAGCTTCATTTGTTGATGTGTTTGATATGAAGGTGTGTGCAGGCGAGGTGGTCGATGGTAAAGCTCCAGGGCAAAACTGCACTTTGAGATGAGCAAAGCAAGCCATGGAAAATAGCAAGAAACCCATAATCTAACCCTCTGTCTTTTTTTTTTTTTAAACAACTGGTACAGCCAGATGCCACTTTTCAAGCCCCTTATCCGTTTCTGTGTAGACAACATGTATTTCATCTAAAGAAGCCTTTAATAAAAGTGACATTAGATGCATACTTGTTATTATAAGAGATGAATTACTCAGGCATGTTCCTCGCACATACAGGCATTGAAAACTGTATGAGATGCAGATGCATTTTCTGGCACTCTGACATACCAAACCACGCTCTGGTCATGACAACATTAACTTTGATGTCAACATTCAGGTCACAAGAATGATTCATAAACCACGAACAAGTGTCTTGACACAAGCATAACAAATGCCATTACACGAGCACCATGTTTATGCTTGCTGATGCTGTAGCGCTCGAAGGAAATACGCACTCCGCACCAACAGGAAATCAATGGGCTCATTGTGAGAATCAGCACAGAGTTATCGGTGTGCAAGTATACAGAGCAGTACTAGCACAACCCTGTAAACATGCCATTTCAACATCATTTAGGCTCTCACCAGTGCTGTATCCATGGGAACCATAGCCACTAGCCTGCTGAAAGGGTGTGGCCGAGGCATTGACGCCGACATTTACACCGTGCTGTTTTGACGAGGTAGCGGCCACCTGGACGAAAGCGAAAACAAAGCATGTCATGAAGTCAGCAAAGACAGAAGTTAAAGGTCAAAATCATGACAGTGAAACTAAACTTCATATTCTTTCCGTTTAGTTTTTAATGACCAGAAGCTCAGTGAATAAATTTTTTAAATTGCTATCTTTTATTGCCACCAGAGGAAAGGTCATAGGCAGGGTCGGCGTTTAATATGGCCTGACTGCTTGAGGGCAGCGACAACTCTATGTTGGGCAAGTTGATGGACCCTGTTTGGGCCAGTGACAGCATTTCTATCACTCAGTCACGAATTTGACTTTAATTCCAACTGGAATTTAAGAGTGAACTCTAATTTCTCTCTCTTTATTTTGTAAAAGTTTAATGTTAAAGAAAGACTATTAAAGAAAGGAGGATAGAAGTGGAGCTGCAGCCTCTGTTATCTGACACACTGAACCTGGGTGAAGTCAAAGATGAGTTGACTGTGCTCGTTACTGCACGTGCAATCAAAAACTCTGACTTAAGAGCCACAGTCTTATCACAGCACTAACTGCCAGCTCAATATGCAATGCATCTTCAAAGATGACCACAGACTCTCCCCCAACAGGGCTAAGTGCAGAATGCAGGGCATATCTAAAGGGAAATATTTATTTAAAAAGAAGGCCTTTTATGCTAATTACAAACAAGGAAAAGGTTAGCTCTCTTATGGAGACATTAGGTTTTCTTACCGGAAACACAGCAGGTCCGTACTGAAAGGTATTGGGCAATCCTGGCATGCCAGTGTAGTACGGGAGACTTGTGTAACTGTAGCCTGGCGGCAGCGCGGGGTTCAGGAAGGGCTGCTGTGTGGTGTGATGCGTCTGGCTCTGATTCTGTTGCGTCTGAGCTAATGTGGTGGCTGGAGCCGGGGACGATGCATCAGCTCGACCAAACTTTGATAAGTCACCTTAAAAAAATAAAATAAAATAAATATTTAAAAATAGGAACATGATATAGCAGTGAAATAGTATTTTTTTTTTTAAAACTTGATATTTTCAAATATTTGATCACACATAGCTGGAATGCTATCCTGTTTACTCAGTTTTTAATAGGACCCCCCCCCCCCTCAAAAAACACAACATCGAATAACCTTTATACTCTATTGTATTTTGGTAAAGATCATCATCTTAACTTTGGTCCACATCATTGTTGCTTGAAGCACACACACGAATGTTCTCATGTTTTCTCAAAGTGCAGCAAACTACTGAACAAAGTGAGCGCAAATTCTAATAAGACTCCAAAAAAAGAAGCTGAAAGGCGCCTCACCAGAGTAAGGGTTGCTTGTCAAGCTGCCCTCTCTGCCAGTCAGTGCCGTTGTGGGTGTTGCAAAGGGGATGCTGTAATAATCCTGAAGGAGAAAAAAATATCACAGAATAAGAATACAAGAAATTACAGAGCTGTGAATGCTGTGGAAAATACCCATAACCTAAACACTCTGTATTTATTTATTTTTAACTTGATGCATTTTTTTTTATTAAAAAAAAAAAAAAAAAAAAAAAAATTATATATATATATATATATGTATATAGTTTTTTTTTTTTTTGACTTTTTGACTTTTTGAACTGTGAAACCTAAACTCTGAGTCACACAAAGCTGAGAATGCTGTGTAATTTTACACTCCAACTTGTGCATACCATTTTTCTTGCAAAACAACACTCACCAGCGGTATTCTTGTCTGTAGCATCTGTAGGTCATCATAGCCGTACACCTGAGGCTGAGAAGAACAGTAAATCAAGTTACTGTATTGCACACTGCTTGCTACATAATATCTAGTAAGCACATGTATCGCTCAGATGATATAAACTTGGCCAGAACTTACAGGGTAGGCATGCAGTAGTCCAGGGGCCATAATGTATGGGTTGGGCAGTAGAGGGGGCACTCCAGGTGGAAGGTTTGGAGGTGCTTTCCCTGTATGCACAAATAAATATAAACCAATAAAATGCATTGATTTGCAAAACAGGATTACAATACTTATATAATTCTTCCCTTTTGCTTAACCATGCACAATATAAATACACTTGTACCTGTATTTGCCAGACAAAGGAGGGCAATTAACCATGCAGTAAGCAATCAAATGATACTCATTATATACCAGCATGTATTATGTCAAGCCAAGAAGTGCTACAAATATATCTCCCTTAGCAGAATTAATAAATGACAAGATTTCATTGAATCACATGACAACCTGTTTAGGAGCAGAGATTACACTGTGCATGTGTGAAAGAAAAAGCTTCAGGGGACCAACCAAAGTGAGTCAGAATCACGGAGACCAAACCAGTGATGAAATTGAAACCAGATCCACCAATCCCAGACTTCAAAGACGATATCTGACAAACTCCAAGCAATCCTTTGCCATAGCACCTCTGCAAGTTAATACATCCATCTCCTACCTGACCATAAAATATACCCTCAAGGTTACATTGTTGTACATCAACTGTGTAACTAAACACTAAACTCTCATAAGGTCTCAATTTGACCTTTATCTTTAAGCAATACAGTGCAAAATGAAAAATTAAACAGTCTTAATACAGACAGGCTCTACTTAATGCTTTCCTGTCCTGTATTCTAATTTTGTTTTTCTACTTGGCATCTACTCTTTAAAGACAAACCACAGGAACCAGTCAATGACAATATTATAACAGAAGACCTACTATAGACGCATATATAGCGTAAGCCTGACAGTCCATTTTACCACCAAGTTATTGTTCAGCCCTCACATCAAGTTGCCAAGCTTATAATTATATCTCTGGTATTGACTGCACAGTTTAAAGTCAACTAGGCAGACACAGTGAAAAGCAAACACAATTAAAAACATCCACAAAGGTTTCTGGATCTGCGCTTGCATTTGATAACAAGTTGATATGTTTGTGCTAGTGTTGTCTAACCTGAGGATGCTGCAGAGCTGCGTGCGGATGATGAAGACGCTGAAGAGGGAATGGTCGAGGCCGCCGTGGAGACTGAAGCAGTGGCGGCAGCGGCGGCTGCAGCTGGGGCACCCATCGAGGCAGTGTTGAGACCCATGGCCAGACTGCTGACGGGGCCTAGGCCTGAGGGAGCTGAAACTGTGGCAGAGCCCACTGAGGAGGGCTGAGGAGCCCCTAGGGACACCTGTGCAGCAGCCACAGAGGAAGAGGAGGAGGGGACTGATGAAGACGGCACGGCTGAGACAGAGGAGGGGAAGGATGACGAGTGCAGGCTTGAGTCACCATCTACACTGGGATGCTGTAGGGGCGGAAGGAAATAAATGTGGCTAAGATTGATGAGATTACATTTCCATTAGAGTGAATGAACATCTAATGTGTCCATCTACCACCACAGGAAATGCAGCTTTGTGAATGCTCGCAGTGAGGGAGGGAAATGCAGCTTCCTGCATAAGCAACTCATGCTCATCTTCTGACTAGTAAAAATACACAGTTGGTTCAAACGTAAAAAAGGACATGAGCATAAAAAGAGCTCACCAGTAAGCCTGAGTTGGATGACCGGGCAGATGGAGTGAGACTGTTCTGTTGTGACGGGTGAGAGCTGTGTATTTAAAAAAAAACAAACAAACAAACCAAAAAAAACAGGAAAGTTCAGAGCACATTTCACTCATTACCAAATCACATCGCATTTACTGATACGTTGGTTGACACAGGTTATAATTTTAGACTTCGAATTTAGCTGGATCTCACTTGTTGTGCTGAGGAGTGGCCATGCTGCTCGGAGGCAGGTCTTCATTGTGCCCCAGACCGCTAAGTGATGTCTGATTGGCGGTAGTCAACAGGGAGGCTGAGGCGCTGTCTGTCAAAGTGGCCATGCTGGAGACAGATGCGGGCGTGACTGAATCAGAGGCCGGTTTGACTGATACTGCAGAGCCTGCTGCAGCTGTGAAGAGAGCAAAAGAGAAATGGATGCAATAAAACCAGTAAAAGCCAATTAATAATGCTCAGGAAATGTGTGTGTGGGGCAAATGTGTCAGAAAATATGAGCAATATTCTTCTAACTAGTAAGCAGACACCTACCTTCCACAGATTGCGCTGCTTGTATTGAACTGAAGCCATTCTGTAAAACCAACAATGAACGTGAGCTCACAGGTTTCTATGGAGACAGGCCATTGATAAAAAGCTGAAGCTCATCTGAGTCAGGTTTAAATCCAGTAACACATTACAATGAGCACAACTTAAAAAACAAACAAATTTGGAAGAATAAGTGTGAAGTTTATTTTAAGAGGCTTTTTTCACAATGAGAGCAGGTGGTAGCTGAGCATGTGGTCCATAATGGCCTTTCCTTTAATACTTCACTAACAATGGAATATTTAATATTTCTTTAGATAAAGTGAAAGAAGGAAGCGCTGGCTTTACCTTGGGCTGCATATCCTTCTGAGGGGAGGAGGAGACTGAAGGAGGGTAACGCCGTGTTTGAGATGGTCTTTGATCGTACAGGTCCATCTGGCTGGAGTTGGAGAGAGCTGGAGTTGACTCACTGCAGATTATGATGAAACAGACAAGATCAAATTTAATTGTTTTCAATTAATTCTAACTTTAATAGTGATGATGATTAAAATTTAATCACTTTTAAAGACTTGGGCATGCTCCAGAATCAATCTAACCTTCACAGAGGTGCTGAGTAAAAAAGGCCAAATAATGTCCAGTCATGATTAAAAAAAATAGTAAAATATTTGTTTCCACCAATCACAGTGTAAACAGAAACGTTATTTTTACACTTTTAAAATATCTGAGACCATCACGTGCAAACACTGTTGAATGAGTAATATGACATGTCAGACTTTATAAAAGAGACACGGCGCTTAAAGAACCCTGAATATAAATCTGTGAGAACGATGGCAGCTATCTGCCCCTCCCCACAAAGAGCCAAACCACCACAAAACTAGGAAACATTATGACCCATCTGAGTTGTTGCACTGGTGCATGCTCACAGGTGAGGTTTTTTTGTCTGGTTGGTGTGCAAACCTACTTGTTATCTTAGCACAGATGTAGGTAAATATGCTTATTGTTTTCCCGGCTTTCTGTACCAGTATTGCTTTGTTGTGGTATTTGCTCTGGTGGGATGAGCCAGAGATGTTGATTGAGCATGTACTCTGGACTGGGCCTTTAATTAAGCATGCCGTCATGACTGTGTACACACAGTAAGTATAACTTGTTGGGACAAAAGATTTTTAAAGCTTACGTTGGGGCAAAGTCCCCAAACTTATGAAGTATTTTTTAAATCTGATTTGACTGATGATTCTATACATTTTTATATGCTGGTGACATTGGAACTAGTGGGTCTCTATTTATTTAGACAGGAGCTGTAAAATAACTGTCCAGAAGCATTACCAAATTGACTGTCAATGGACAGGAGGACCAATATTTCAAGAAAAACTGACATTATTCCGAAGAAGTGCTCTTGTATCAAAAACAAAATTTGCCATTTTACAACTTTTTCCTGTGAAAGAATTTTGTAATATGAACTATCCTTATTGGTTGTCCACCAAATGGCACAACATCTACATCTACATCTACAAGGTCTGACCGAAAGGTTTTTAAGAATGGTATCCTCCTTCCAAAATATTCACATCACATTTGTTCATGTGCTACAAGACCTTTGGGATGTACCAACCTGCTGGGGCTCGTGTAAAGACTGTTCTGAACCTGGTTGCCTGGTGTTGTGGTGGCAGACGTGGACTCGTACTCTGGTAGAACTGGTTCGGACCCAAACTGCAGTGCTCCAAACTGAAGATTCAGGCCTGAGATGTCTGCTGAGCCAGGCATCTCCACCGCCATTGCTGGAATCTAAGTAAAGACACAGTTATTTGTCACAGTTTGTTTTCTTTAAAAAGGTCCAAAGAATGAAAGGTTGCTTTCATGCATAAGACACAGACTCTAGGAAACTAGGGATGTGCTGATCTTATTTTAATTGGACAGCTGTCTGATCCTGACTCAGACAGCTAGATCGGGTATTGGTGACAACACGCTGATCTATGGGGAAGATCAATTCAATTCAGTTCTATTGTTCTATGTCTACCACACAATGCATCAGCAACAGTGCACCCCTTTCTAGTGGGAGATCTAATACAGCATGGAAGAAACCGACAGCAAACTGTCAGCAATTTTGGAGGCATTTTCATACCCAATGCAAAGGTTTTGGTATCATATTGGAAGAGAAAACATAGGGATCAGTGCATCCCTACAGAAAACGCTGTTACTGTGGTTTAATCAACTGTTCATCCAGCCTTGCCAGGATAAATAGCATCCCATCACATAAGGTATACACTGATCAAGCATCACATTATGACCATTGAAGTGAATAACACTGCTGATCTCTTCATCATTGCACCTGTTAGTGGGTGGGAAATATTAGGGAGCAAGCGAACATTTTGACCTCAAACTTGGGCAAGCATAAGGATTTGAACAAGTTTGACAAGGGTTGAACTGTGATGTTAGACAACTGGGTCAGAGCATCTCCAGAACCGCAGCTCTTGTGGGGTGTGCCCAGTCTGCAGTGGTCAGTATCTATCAAACGTGGTCCAAGGAAGAAACTGTCAAACCAGCGACAGGGTCATGGGCGGCCAAGGGTCATTGATGCACGTAGGGAGCGAAGGCTGGCCCGTGTAGTCTGATACAACAGACGAGCTGCTGCAGCTCAAAAATTGCCAAAAAAAAAAAAAGTTAATGCTGGTTCTGATAGAAAGGTGTCAGAATATACAGTGCATTGCAGTTTATTGCATATCGGGTTACATAGCTGCAGACCAGTCAGGGTGCCCATGCTGACCCCTGTCCACTGTCGAAAGTGCCAACAATGGACATGTGAGCGTCAGAAGTGGACCACGGAGCAATGGAAGAAGGTGGCCTAGTCTGATGAATCGCGTTTTTTTTTTTTTACATCACGTGGATGGCCGAGTGCGTCGCTTACCTAAGGAACACCTGGGACCAGGATGCACTGCGGAAAGAAAGCAAACCGGTGGAGGCAGTGTGATGCTTTGAGCAATGTTCTGCCGGGAAACCTTGATTCCTGCGATCCATGTGGATGTTACTTTGACATGTACCACCTACCTAAGAATTGTTACAGACCATGTTCACCCTTTCATAAAAACTGTATTCCCTGTTGGCTGTGGCCTCTTTCAGCAGGATAATGCTCCCTGTCACAAAGCAAAAATGGTTCAAGAATGGTTTGAGGAGCACAGCAATCAGTCTGAGGTGTTGACTTTGCCACCAAATTCCTTAGATTTCAATCCAATCAAGCATCTGTGGGCTGGACAAACAGGTCTGAGGGCCCACCTCCCAACTTATAGGACTTAAAGGATCTGTTGCCAACATCGTGGTACCAGATACCACAGCACACCTTCAGGGGTCTAGTCGAGTCCATGCCACGACAGCTCAGGGCTGTTTAGCAGCAAAAGGGGGGGGCAACACAATATTAGGCAGGTGGTCATAATGTTATGCTTGATCTGTGTATTTTTAAATTGAGGAGGTTCAGTGGGTCTGTTTTTTGTACCGTCTATCCAACACTCTTTAAAATTTTATTTTAAAAGTCACCTTTGTTGTAATGGAGGTCCTCTTCTTCTGCTGTTTGAGTTTGTGTTGTTGCAAAGGCAGAGGACTTGAACCCTGGGCATCTGAGGAGCTTGGGGAAACTTGTTGACCTAAAGAAGGGACTGATGCCATTTTAGGAAGGGAGGAAGCAGCCGGAGGCACCACATGGGGGGAGGATGTTGTTTGTTGCGGTAAGGAAGATGATGAGGAGACAGAAGAGGAAGGAGGCAGGCCTTTGTCCTGCAGGAAAACATCCAACATGGACGAGGTTGAGGTGGCGGCCTGGTAGGGCTGCCGCTTTGTAAAGGGCGTATGAATCGCAGACTCTGGTTGAGCCTTCATATCTAGACAATGGCGAGGAGACAAAAAGGTAGAAAAATAAACTCAGAGCAGTTTTTACACACTGAATTATAATCATTATGAAATGTACCAGTTCACACACTGAAGAAAGGCATTTAATAACAATGGTATTTAGTGTGCTGATAATTTATAATCTTCAGAGTAATTACAAAAGGGCGTCATCTCACCATATTGTCCCAGTGAGGCAGCACTGGTATCCCAGGATGAAGGGGTTGGGTTTGGGGGTCCAGTCTGGGAATGCTGGGCTGCCAGCTGGGCCAGTGCCTGGGCTGTTTTATATTGCTCCAAGAACTGGGAGCCAGTGGTCCCTGTGCTAGCTCCTTTAGGTTCTCCCACTTCCCCAAATCCCTTGCCCAGCATGCTGACCTGTAATGTTGGTAGATTAACAGAGGCCATTATCACAAATGTACAAACAGTTCAGCTATAATACTGCAGTTAGAATGCCATATCAGTGTACCCGTCCATTTCCTACGTGGTTAGGAAGTGGTTGACGTATCAATGTTAAGAGATGACTTGCATTAGTCAGCTATTTGAGAGCCAAGGTACATATAACTGCATACTTAAAAAAAACAACACACAGCAGCTTTTTTCCTAAGGTTCTCACCATGTTGTGCTGGGTGTAAGGGGTGCTGGAGGAGGTTTGGGAGAGTGGCACTCCTTGCTTGGAGTTGCTGAAAACCAGTGATTGGGACAAAGAGGGGGGCTGAGTGGCCTCCATGGGTGCATTTTCTGTCTCTGAGGAAGAAGATGGTGGAGTCTTCCCAAGGAGAACTGCAAGATCAATCCTACAACAAGCCAATTTTAAAAATGTTTATGACACATATAAAAAGTAAAAGAAAAAAAAAGACAAATAAATTATCTTAATGCTGGATTATTTTTTTATTATTAAGCTGCAGCTAATTTTCTGTAATCATTTGTTGTATTTAAATGGTTAAAAGAAAAAAAAGTATTAATGAGAGCTCTTAATGCTGCTTTTATTGTACAGCCAGCAGAATAAAACAAATATTTGCACATTTTCTTGACAACTGATTATAAAAGCAGATGCCCATTAATTCTCTGCTCTTCCATAAATCAGATGATTCAGTTGTGTTTCAAGAGATCAGTTATCACCAAATCGTGTATCAATAAAACGGCAAAATGGAAAAGGTTACATTTACGACTGAAACAGTGACTGCTTTTGTTTAAAAAAGAAAGTAAACAGAGAAACCGAGCAAATATAATTTTTCTCTTGCTCAATTCCGAGAAAAGCAATTTGCCGAGAAGCAGGCTAATAAATTGCGTAAGTGACCCACCTCTGTCCCTTAGTGATGGTAACATTCTCTTGGGGCAGAGGCATTGACGCTACACTGGAAGCTGTGAATATCTTGGTCTCTGAAAGCTGCAGAGGAAAGGAGAGCAGAATATGTAGAAAAAGAACTTCAAGTGTGCAGATCAGCAACAGTAATAAAGCTACTTTCGGCTGCTCCCTTATTCACAAGGAGTCGCCACAGCGGCTAGCTCTAGTTTGATTTGGCAGATATTTTACACTGGATGCCCTTCCTGAAGCAATCCCGGAGGAATTTATCTCCTCCTAGAATCAAACAGGGGATCTTTCATTTGTTAGACAACTGTGTAAACCACTACACTACTTTTCTTTTTTTAAATGTGACTGAGGTTAAACTGAAATACTCACATCTTCATTCCAGTCCTCAGTGCCCCACTCCTCTGTGGCAGACCTCCAGGCACCTGTGAGTGAGAGAGAAACAGTTCAATGACATCATGTTGGGCAAAGAACTTCAAACAGAATAAGCAATGCATAAAAAACAAAGGGAGGGGGGGGGGGGGGGCGACAGGTTTACCGGGAGCAGAGTCAAACTTGGGTGGATAAGTTGTTCCCTCTCCTGCGGAGTACTCCAACCCTGGGGACAGAGACCGAGGTGAGGAGATTAAAGCTAATGTGTTATCAGAAGAGGTGGTAATTCTTTCGTAACACGCAAACCATCCTTTAGACTTTACAGCGGGAGCTTCTTTGGCATACTAACCATGCTTTTTAAAATTGTTTGGATGTTAAACAGATGCTGAATTGATAAGATTAACGTCTCTCATTGGAGGGCAACCTTTCTAAATAAATTCACTTACGAGCTCCCTCCTCTAGCTCCATGCTTCCTGTGTTGTTCCAGGTACTGCCCCCTCCATAGTTTTCTTCTGTCTGAGCTGGCTCCGCGTAGTCAGCAGGGTTGAATGTTCTGGAAACACAGTGATAAAGAGTCGAGAACTGAGTGAATGTACTCTTCACTTCCCCAACAGTTGAAGAAGTGTCGGCATTAGTCACAGCTGCTACCTGCTTACCTACTAGAAGTAAACCCTGTTTGAGCAGAAGCAAACCCTCAATTAAGTTATGAGGGTCAAACCACAACAGATTAAGGTGGTTTTCTGTTGCACTTTGAGGTTATGACATCATTAGGCTTTTTACTGCATAAAACACTTCAGAAACAGAAAAACGAGCTTGTAGCAGGAAATGATAGAAAAAGAAACCCTAAGAAACTTGATTAAAGTGGTGAAACTACTATTGTAGTAGTGAAGAAGCATCTAAGTACTGTTTATAATTTCTGAACAACTTTCCTGGAAAGGCATGTCTTTCATTAGTTTGACACATCCATGTACGCTGGGAAAATTATAGCTGGTGCAGCCTAACAACCTGATCAAGTGCAACTCTTTTCTTTTGAGCCAAGCCAAGCCGCTTTCATTATTTGTCAAAGATCCTTCTTATGAAAATCAAGATGCATTGATAGCTTGCGTGAGCACATTTAATTACAAATTTTAAGGGAAGGCCGTATCAATTTGATATCCTATTAATAGAATGAATTTTTTTAATGTCTGGCATTACATTATCCTATTTTATAGCACTCAAAGGCTCCCTAAAGAAAGCAAGAACACCACACACACACCAGAGGCGATGCACTCACCTCCTACCTCCTGCAATATCATATCTGGGCTCCTTATCATTCTGGCTTTAGAGGAAAAATAATGGCAACAATTACAAGATGAACAACAGAGTAACCCACCACAATCAACAGCAGCAGCAGCATAAGCATAATGCCTTCAAGCTGCCTGAGCCGGTACTTTAATAACAACTCTACTCCAGTCAATCACTCTACAATGCAAAGCAAGCCAATGTGCTTTTAGTCATGGTGAGTCAATACACAAGAAACCCAACTGAACTGAAGTATAGGTTCCATAAATCAGAAGGAGAGAAAAAAGCCTGGTAGATGATAGCAGTTTCAATGGTACCTTCAATCACACAGCTACATGAGCTTAAAGCTATTACTGAGCAAACACAGGATTATATTGTCAGTGCAACAGTCTGTATAAATAACTCCATCCATCTCAAATCGGTCTCTTGTTTAGTCTCACTGTCATTTACCTAATAAGTTGAAAACGTCACATACACACCCTGTGATAAATCTTCACAGCTCCAAATTAACTGGCTAGATTCTGACAAATACCCCACCAAAGCAAACCTACAGTTTTTACAGCTGCGGTTAAATATACCAACCCGTGTCATTGGGTTTCTATATATGCTAACATAAAAAGATCCCACACGTATAAAACAAAAACTGATTACCATATCTTCCCTCAGTTTCTTTTCTGGAAACATGAAAAGATACTCCTAAGATACTTGAAGATAACACCAAAGAAATTTTTTTTTAAAAATGATCATTTCCGTGTAGGACTTGAACTTAGTCTCAGATCTGAGGTGTGAACTTAGTTTCTGCAGTTTAAGAGTGGAAAAACTGTGTGTACATAGACACTAATTAATAAGTGATTTAAAAAAAAAAAAGTGTTCATGGAAACAAAAATAGGAGGTACAAGGGGGTGGTGGGGGTGGTTGTGTGACAAGATATCTGTCTAGGGAGGGGGAGAAAAAACAAAAACAAAAAACAGATGAAATCTGAGTATTTCATTATGACTGGATGTGTTTTCACCAAAAATCTGATATTGATTGCCAGTTTTAAAGTGGCCACAGCGGAGGACAAAGGGACTGAAAGAGACTCTTATTTTACAGAGAGAATCACGCATACGGATAATAATTAAATCTTCCAGTTTCCCTTGAAACATCCAAATCATTTAAGGCTTACACTAACTCTGAAACAAATCTATCTGATCAGCTTATTCATCAGTAATTAAGTGTGGTACTCATTTCCCTTGTGGGCTTCCGTTATTAATTTTTGGATTCAGTGGATGCTGAAATCTGAAAGCAGAATGTGAGGTGAATAGCACAAGTTGCCCATTAAAAGCACAAAATACCAGTGACACATACATATGAGCAGGTATCAAAACCATCACTTTATCACACAGTAAAAAAAAAAAAAAGATCAAGTACCTTATTTGCTTAAAGGCTGCTTCTTTTAAAGCCATTTGAGCCGCTTTCAACCAACATTGATGCAAAGCTGGTAAACAGAGCCTGGTAGCATCCAGAAGCAAAAGCAATAAGAAAACTATTGTGTGCTCTGAGGTGAGGAGGGTTTAGGTAACATAAAAACATCTGAGCCAGCACTGCACAAAATTAGCTTTGAATCTGTATGAAAAGCATATTATAGTGTTTGAGTATGCAAGTCAATATCTAGGTCAACACTCAAAACAAATATACCCAAGAATGAAGAACACATGCACAGGTTCAGAGAACACAGACCATAAAGATCTTACTGCACGTTATTGTTTGTGTCATCACAGAGCAATTACTTTACATTCTGGTCATCACCAGAGCTTTGAACCATGTGCATGTTTGTGTGTGTGTGTGTGTGTGTGTGTATTATTACAGCAGCTTCAAAGCACACTCAACATGTTTTCGTAAGAACATCAGATTCAGGCTTGTCTAGCAAGAAACCCATTCCATCAAACAAGACACATTAGCAGATCCCCACCCACCCCAAGTCGCATCACACCTGACTGCTTACAATCTAATCCAGAAATTTCTTATGACAGCATAAGTCCTACAAAGACACTGAGCATTAAAACTATAATAAAATCAGTCAAAAAAAGCCACCACAGTTAGCACAAAAATACTTCCTCTGTTTTGATACCCAACACTTCAACTGACATGTATATTAACTACACTCTTTTGCACTCAGACTAAAGCAAACAGGCAAAACAAACTGAATGATGCTACAGCCTGGGGCCAGAGAGCTTAATATAACTGTAAAGTTAAACCATTTGGGTCCCTGACAATCGCCTTCATAAATCATTCCAAATGTTATTCTAAATAAAATCTGTAGACACTGCAAACTCAGAGATATTCAGCCCACGCTGTTGCATCCCATTGGCTGATGTATGTCTTCTCTCCTTTGGATTAATGCTACACAATAGGCTGGGGTCCTGCTCTCTGGTGACCATAGCAACAGGTAAAAGTGGAACAAAAGGCCCTCTGGATTTAGGCAACACAGGTATTCCCTTACCCCATGCCCTGTGCCGAAAATCTGCCTCCTCGCCGTGCAGATGCTCCTGGTGAGAGAGTAAGAGTTTAGGTCAGTTTCTCAGTTTGACAAATGTTGCCACAAGGAAGGAAGCCAGCAGATTAAGTATGTTTAAAAAAAACAACAAGATATTCTTTGTTTTGATTAGACACACTTCCTTCACAGAAAAGTAAAGAGGATTACTTACCGACAGGTCCCCTTCCTCTGCCTCTTCCCCTTCGGCCTCGCTCTGCCCCTCTTCCAGCTACTCCAGCTTTGCCTCCATCTAAGCCATTCTCCTGGCCTCGAACTTGGGTTATGAAGAGAAAGAGCAACTTCAGATTTAGACACAATGGTGCACACAAACACAGAAGATAATTAAATAAAACTTGTTGTTTATTGAGAACCCAAGCACCCCTTCAGATAAAGTCAAAACCAAGGACAAATGTTCTGCTGGCTCTTCTTCCCGTGAATCACATTGTTCCCCCCTTGTGTACACAACTGAAGGCCAAAAAATATCCACTGATGTTCTGTAACAAAAACCATGCAAGGAAACAAAACATAAGCTACCAAGTGGGCGTCAAACAGGTCAGGCAGCAACTTTTAGCAGCACTGAAGGGGCAGGGAGTAATAACCTGTGACATGCTGTGGATGTATGTAGTTTAAATAATTCCTGAAAGGCTGTTTTGCACTTTGTCAGTAATTCTGCAGCACCTGCGCAACATTTCTATACCAAACTTCATCTAAATGACAGCACAAGCCAGCAAGCTACTGTTCATGCAAACCATACACTTCTTTACTTTGAATATCTTCCAAGTCATGACCTGCTTCAGGCATCAATAGTAGTGCACAAAGCCTTATTTAAAAATGACTGTTGATAAATTTGAGAGTCTGACACACTAGTCAACTCAGGCCATACTCAAATTAACTGCATTTAATTTAATTCTATTCATTTTATTTCATTTGTGAAATGTGTCAAAATTCAAAAAAGAAAAAAAAAATCTCCATTTTTTCCACAGATTCTACAAACCCACAAAAAAAATTCAGCAAAAACACAAACTTGATTACCTCTTTTAAAAAAAAAAAAAAAAAAAAAAAAATTGGCTATTAGGAACAATGACTTAAAAATACAGTTAGATGTGCAGTCCTAGGGCACCAAAACCTTCGCTGACAAGATTTGAAAAAAATAAATGAAAAAATGAAAAAAATTCAAGCTCACACATCACCATGTACAGCGCACCTTTATGAATGGGAAATCCCCATCAGCAGTCAGCTGATCATCTTTAATAAGCGCGTGAACATTCGGTGACTGTTTTCTGCTCGAACCAATCAGCGGCAGCCTATCAGAAAGGCTTCGGCACCGGACAATCCGATATTAGCAATTGCAACAATAGTTTAATTTAAAAAACAATTTCAAATGGATCGCGTGGATAAAAATAAGCAGGCTCAACGCTTTTCTGACCTGGAAGGTGGACAACACAATCAGCTATTTAAGTGTAAAAGCATAAAAGAGGCAGAGAGAGAGCTTGTTACTGAGGTGAGTAGTCCGCCTCAGTGGTCTTCAGACCACCGGCCATTGCCTCACGCTAGGCTATTGGGAAAACTCACGCACTTCCCCTAAAGTTGAGGTGCGTGAATTTTCATACACCTGCAAAATATACAAATCCAAGACCGGGTCTGTAAATTTGTAGACAGTCACAATTTTCACATTTATATGCAGTCACAACAGATTAAAAAAAAAAAAAAAATTTTTTTTTATTGTAGTCCCTCAGACAATGACCCAAAGCAATCCAGGAGTTTCTGAATGCAAAAAAGTTGACTATTCTGCAGAGGCTCAGGTGGTCTCCTGATCTCAACCCAATCGAGCTAAAGACAAACTAAAGATGGAAAGACCCAAAAACAAACAAGAACTGAAGACAGATGCAGTAAATGCCTTGCAAAAAAATCACAACAGAGGAAACCCCTCTTTGGTAATCTCAACTGGTCCCACACTTCAAGAAGAACTTGCTTTCAAGGGACTCTTAAAATTATTATGGTCTTATTTGTCAAATTACATCTGAGCCCCTGTAATCAGGGGACTGTATATAAAAATGACAAATTCCTCAATGGTTAGAGCAGTAATTTTGTCAATCCCTTGAATTAAAAGGTCAGGAAAGTCCATTGTGGTGGCATGCAGAGAGTGATTTGTAAAGATTTAGTCAAAAATTTCTAGACCAAACTGCAGAAGTAGTAAAAATACTGTAAAGATGGGTTAAAGACTTACACTCTCGCCCCCTGCTAGCTCCACGTCCCTTGCGTGGAGCTCCACCTCTACGACGTGCCGCATCTTTCTCTCCTCCTTTCTCTCTGTTCTCTTTTCCTTCCTCGCCGGTTTCTGCCTGGCTGGTCTCCTTCTGACCTGACACCCCTTTCTTCTTTCCCACCATTTCCCAGGAGTCCTTAAGAAATATATAAATATAGTGTTACAATGATGCATGTCGAAGTCAGAATACTACTGAGTTATTGTCTATGCAGATATCACTAAGATGGAAAACACACAATGAAGGAGATAATGCTCAGCTGATAGGGTGATGATCTGGAGTTACGTTTTCGCTGTCTTCTCCTAAACTAAAGGTGTCACTGCTCAGAAAAATTTGTTTCACCCCTAGGATAGGAGTAGGATAGAAGCTGAAACAGGAAACAAAGTGTTCACTAAGGCTTTTTCAGTTTTCTGAAGAATGTCTCCTCCTTTTTCAACAGTTACAGCAATATCTCTGTGCCATCCGGAAAATGGCACAGAGATATTGATGCTGCCACACTTATGCATCATACAGAGACTTGTAAAAATGGACCTGATTGCAGATGTGTGCCGTGCTGCTATGCACAAGGATTACAACAGTGAGCATAAACTGCCACTAACCTTACATATGACTACATCCCATTTGTATTACACTGTTAGCTGTTACTAACAGTGCATTATGAAGCTGTTTGGAAAAGCTGTGAAAGCTAGTTTAAATCACAATGGGAAAATGTTGTTGCTCTTATCATTTATTCCCCCCACCAAGCCGTATAGATCCAACTCCTTTTAAATTATTTTCTCCACTGAGCCAGTATCTTGACATTCCAAAGAGTAACGGCAAGATGCATTTCCAAGTCTTCCTCTGGTATCTGCTAGTTAGATTTATATCCAAGCTTTTATGTCATTTCCCATATAAGTTGGTTCACTTATAAATATACATTACAAACATAAATTTATTTAGCCAATTAGTGTGTGCAGTTCTGCAATCATGAGGCAGAAATAAAGCAGAGGTATGTTGTCAGTGCCTTTTGTTTGTCTGTTAGTGAGACTATAACAAACCTACCAAGCAGAATTTCCTAAAATGTGGCAGAAGGTAGAAGACATTACATTTAATTACAAACTTCAAGACAGGGCATTAGCCTTGGCAGACCACTGTACTCCCCAAGTGGCCTTCTAATTCTCAACAGGTCAGTGACAACATACTAGGGGGATGCAAAAGAGGCATACTGATGAAGAAAACACAGAAAATAGAAAATGTGTTTACCATGAACTTCTCTATGCACATTTTAACACTGACATGCTACTTTGTTTAAAGCAGGAAAGCCCTCCCCACGTTCAACCCTTGAAAGTGGGGAGGGCTTTAAGAGTCCATACAGTATCAGTTCTCTAATGGTTCAGAAACGCTAGAGTAAAAATAAGATGGCAACCTCATTGTGACAGGGAGGTAGGGGACGGTTACCCAATGATTGGACTGAATTTACTCACATTCAGCAACTGACTCTACAAAGTTGCATTGGCCACTTTCAATCGCAAAGCGACTGCACAGGTCGCCTGGTCGGAGGCAACCTGTCTCCAAACAATCACAGCCTCACTCAAACTGACTGCAATCACTCTCAGACAGATTGGCAAAGGTTGGAAAATAGTTGCCATCTAATTTATAAATGCAGACAGATTGCCAACACTTTGTAATCAGTCTGCACTGATGAGTGCTAATAATCTGCAACAAGTCTCTTTACAATAGGGAACTCGACTCAACTGGCTGCCAACTTGTATTGTGGTTATATTCCTTACAAAAGCAAGGTTCCCAAGCACCTATTTCATTAAGCAGTTTGATTTCAGTCCTGCAGCAAGTACGTCACTATTTGTGGAGGCATTTCTAAATTAGTGTTTCAGGTCTGTGAGGTTTTGGCTGGACTCTGAAAGTAAGTAAATTTCTGTGTATGTAGACAGCAACAGATGTGCAACAGACAGCAATAGATTTGCAATTTTGCCAGTTTATCACAGTTAATTGCTCTATTGCTGTACTTGACACCATTCAATTGCAAACTAATAGCAGACCGACTCCATCTTATTGCTATTTTATCACCGTCTTGATGCACCAAAGTCACTTTGAACATGGCATTTGACTGTGTGTGGTCCCTGTCTTCAAACCAACCATTTCAAAGGCAACAAGACTGCAGGTTCACTGCACACGTTCGCAGTAATTTTAGTCGTGCTGCTGTCTCCAACCATGGTTTTCCCTAATGTGACTGTAGCATCCAGTGTGGTACTGATTTGACGAGAATCTGGCCCTCACAGCATAAGCCTTCACACAAAGCCAATACTCACAGTGTCTGGGCTGCCCTCCAGCAACACATTGATGGCTCTGTTGACATCCCCATTGCAATCATGCAGTGCGATCATAGACTCATCCTGGTCCTTGCCTGTGATGTCAATCAGCTGGAAAAGAAGGAGTGTCACAATCAGACAGCTGACCCATGACATTTCTGATGTCGTTTAAAAAAAAAAATTAAACTATTCCACAAATGTAGAATTTATTACACTTAAAAAAACAAAAAAAAATTAATTAAAAAGGTTAGAATAAAAGGGTTAGCCACATGCTTGCTGAGATTTAGCAGTTGAGCAGGGTTTCAGCATCTTTGTAAACACAACACCATAAGTAACCAGCAGTTACAAAATGAAGCTAATTTTCTACAAAGACGCTGACCAAATGTAATTTCTAAATGAACACGCTGTGATGTACACAGGTAAACTCTCAAATCAAAAGGTCATGATGACCCATTTATTGAATTTTCTGACCTTAGCTGACACTGATGTAAATCTGTCAACATTAATGATTTGATCATTAGATGATATCTGGTCTGTCAGCTTTAATGTCACATCCTGTATAATTTCACTTAATAATGTAAGTTATCTGGCAATTGTGCAGATAAATACAAAGCATAACACAAAAGACACACATACATGTCAGATGCAATTCATAATAAATGTTGCAATACTATACATGTGCCACTAAACAAAGTGGTTCCACTATAAAAGGGAGCAGGAACAACTAAACAGCAGGACAAAAAGAAAGTGCATCTGCTCACCTGTTTGACCTTTTCCTCAAAGTCATCATTGTGATCTGAAATCATCTGTGCAAGTCGGATCTGCTCTGCGGTAGCCTGTTCCAAAAGAGTGAAAAACATCAGAGATTTGCATCATTAAACACAGAATTAGCATTCTTGAAAAATCATAATGTGAAGCTCACATTTAGAAATCTATAAACTCACTAGCATTAAAATAATTATTGAAATCTGGCAGCAGCTTTACATTCACTTCAGGTTTACATTACTAGTTCCTAGTTCCCACAATATATGAGTACAATGCTTAATAGTACTACTAACACTTATAACCTTTTTCATACAACTAGTTTATCTCATCAAACAGTAACCACTGGCTTGACACTGTAACTATTAAAACTGAATAAACCTTCTGGTCAGATCAGTGTCTGATTAATTTCAATTTGAAACTGTGATCCCTAAAGCTCAGAATTAGGGATTTTCTTCTTGATTTTTAAAATCACTATAATTGCTCTCTGGCATGTCCCTAACTTTGAGTCATCTTAAAACTCATCCAAAACTTTTATGTTGAGGGTGGCATCACCTGCCCAAGCACCTTACACAGAGTAAATAAAGGTTGAAGTTATACTGCAATAAAAAATTCCTTTAGTCTGCCTATATTCAACCCTAGTGCATATCACAGTACATCTGGGCAGTGTGACAGGTGGTGAGTGTGTAAGGGTACCTGAGGCCTCTGCTTGTGCTGTGTCTGGCTCTGTGTCTGGCCCTGTGTCTGCTCCCAGCTGCCCCGGGCTCGGTTCCCGCCCATGGACGTCATCATTTACAGTATATACAAATAACAGTATTTACAAAGGAATAACACCTGAGAAGAGAAGGGTGAGAGGTGGTGTTATAAGGTCCTGTGCCTGTGACCTACTTATGTTTACACACGTATGGTACAATCCCAATTCTTCAAACTGCCTGGTTGCTTAACGGTCTGCTGGAAGCTGGCAGTGATACCAGCTTTGTTCCCAGACCATGTCTTAAACCAAGGCTATCGGGAGGGGGGGGTGCTCCTTAGTGCACTGGGTGCAGCTGCACACAAGGAAAACGAGCACCAACTTATTTACCTCTCAGAATATGATGAAACTCTTTATACATTAAAACATCCTCGGCGGCGAGGTTAACCTATATTACCAAACAACCGAATGTCTTAAAAAAAATAGACATTTGTACTATAGAAAACATCAAATGGGGGAAGACAACATACAATCGCATACAACAAATTGTTAACCTTGCTATCGACTCCTTAATCTTGCACACATTACGTAAAACCCTGTTTTGACTCGCGCACAAACAAGCCTAAAACCAGGGCCCGTCGACCATATCCAAATCTTCTATCCAGCCACATGGCCAAAATGCTAGCCAGCAAGCTAATACTTGAGGGAAAAGCATCCAGCTTTCAAGTCTCGGTGGGCTTCCGCTTCTCACGGCTTCACCTCATGGCGACAACGAAGCTAACTTTAACAGCTAACCAGCTAACTAAACACTGATACCTGCCTACATAAGGCTGCGTCGCAAGCTAACTTAGCTTGATAGCAAACAAGTTAATTAGCTTACCGACAACTAACTGGCAACGGAGCTCTCGGTTTCGACCGGACGAACCAAATAAATAAATAAATAAATAAAAAATACGCCCATACCACTCTGGTGCCACCGGTTGTCTGCTAACGAGTGATAGCCACGCTAACTCAACAAACTAACATCCTCTCCGATAGCTAAGCAACATTGGCTACGTTAGCGAATTAGCAGCCGCGCCACCGCTCTGCAACATTTACAGCCAGTGGCCCCGGTGTGCGCTGACGGACCGGGCTGAGGGCTTAAAAAAAACACCGAGGCTGAGGTTAGGCCTACAGGCCGCTGAAATGAAAATAAATAACAGGCGATACTGACCAGAAACCCGGCTTAATATTACACACTGCTACACAACCGGTCGAGAAGTGATCTCGCTGTCGACCTCCGTAGTCAGATTTTGGACAGGATTTAAATCCTGAACCCCGAGCTATCACGACTAAATTGAGAAAAATAAAACGAGCCGACTCGCTCACACAATAAGCGAGAGACTGTGAATTTACCTGTTTCTTTTCCACTCTGACACCACGGAGAGCTGCGTCACGTGGTTTACAGAGCGCTTCGAGGAAACTGGACCCACACCACGTGATCAGTAATATAACGTCAGCGGAGACGTGACAGGGCTGGAGAAGCAATAATAATAAATTAATAATAATAATAATAATAATATAATAATAATAATAATAATAATAATAATATATTAATAACGCCTAATTAATTAAGTAGTACTCTAGATGTATGTCTGTATGTGTGTTTGTGCGTGTGTGTGTGTGTGTGTGTGTGTGTTAGGTCTTTTTCTTTGTCTGCTTTTTCACTCATTTCCAGTCCAGTTCTTATACCTGACCATTTTCAGAGGATTTTTTAAAGCCACTTAACACTGACCTATGAATCATTCACAGACATAAAAATGGCATCTAAACTCAAGGGATGAACCAGTGTTGTGTCTACAAATAAAAACTTTGCGAAGAACATACTTTTTATTCCATCTTCAGGCAATTTTTTAGTAGCAGCCTGGCACATTTCTTTAGTTGAATCATTTGACAGGCGTAGAATAGTATTTTTGTGATTCCCAAAGACCTGTTAACTGAAAACCTGGTATATCTTGTCAAGTTGTGCAGTGTGTCCTTTAAAAAAATTTGAGGAACCTGGACAAGTGGAGGACAAAAGTGTCAGACCTTAAAAAATAAATCTACAAAAGATGAACAGTATCTTAAAATCATGTCCTTAAGAAATGCGAAATTACACAAGAACAGGACTGAATATCCGTGGCAACAGGTCTTGTGGCATGATGAATCCAAATTTGAAACTTTTGGTTTAAATTGTTGTCAGTATGTATGGAGGAGGTCAGGGAGAGGTACACCAGTGTCTACAGCCAGCCTTAAAACATGGTGGAGGCTCTGTCATGATTTGAGGCTGAATTTCAGCCAGTGATGTTGGGGATCTTGTTAAAAATTATGGAATTATGAAAGCAGAAAATTCCTATCCGATTTTGGTCCACCATGTATTACAACCCGGAAAGCGTCTGATTGGCAACATCTTTATTTTTCAGCATGACAATGACAATGATCCCAATGCAGTAAAAGTATACCTGTATATAAAAACGCACAATGGGACACTATCAGTCATGGATTGGACTCCCCAGAGCCTGGACCTCAACATTAATTTCTTTAATTTCCCTGATGGAACACTCCCAAAGGGATTAATAAAGTTTAATGTAATCCAATTATTGAAGCAGTGTGGGATCATTGTAGCAGAAAACACAACAGAAGGCAGCCAACATCCAAAGAAGAGCTTTCAATGTCCTTCAAGAAGCCTGGAAAAGTATTCTGAAAGACTATTTAAAGAAATGACAAGAAAGCTGCCTAAGAAAGTTCAGGCAGTGATGAGGAATAAAGGTAATAATAGTAAGGTAATAATAAAAACAACGAACGAAATTGGTAAAATAATAAGTATAAATATTAGTAAGTTTTAGATATAGTGTTGAATATGTTACAAATATGATAAATAGTAATGTAACAATAACGCTATAATTAGGTATGACACAATGTTATCGAGGTAGTTATGAAAAACTTTGATCTAAATAATTCTAAATGATTCTAAATGATTAAATAGTTTGGTTTGTATGTTCTAAAAGTACAAACAGTATAATGTAATGTTCGAGTTTCATGTTTTCTGTTTTGAAGTCTTGGTGTTCACTATTTATATTAGACAGCTATTTGGATTTTCTAAATATTTACTTATTTCTTTTTCATTTTGAGTTTTTGTTTTCAATCCATAGTGGAAGTTGGCGTTTAGTTTATAAACAAAACCCATGTTATTTAGTTTATATTGTTTGAAAATGGTTAGTTTTCATTTGTGTCTGTGTTAATTTAAGTCTTTTTATTTATTATAATATTGGTTAGGAAAATCTATCAGAGGCAACATTTAAGAAATTAGCAATTGGTATCGCAAAAAACAAAACAAAACAAAACAAAACAACTTGTGAAAGTTTTACTTAGTTGCCTTTATATTTATTTCAGTTAACTAAATAAATAAATAAGTATATATATATATATATATATATATATATATATATTTTACACCTAGTTAGTTGTTAACTATAATAACCTATTGTTAACCTATAATAACATCATATAACTACAGGAAGTCTGTTTAACGTGTCCCTCTTACGTGGTTATTACGGTAATCCTCACAGGCGGAAATCCGCTCTGGCCCTGTCCTCACGGCCATAGATATATATACATAGATACATCATTGATCGCTGACTCGTATGCGCGTATGTCTACCGCCATATTGGAGGGGGCAAAAGCGGCCAC
>JAVDPK010002699.1:194739-213146 GCA_034780415.1 Cichlasoma orientale | reverse complement strand
GTCCATTCACTTGTATTAGTTCACAGCGCAGCTTTGCCTCCTCCAATATGGCGGACACACAGTTACGTCGCATCAGCCGAACCAGTCAACGAGGTATCTATGTATATATATCTATGCTCACGGCGCAAAGCTAACTCAAAGCTAAACAACATAATTTAGCGCATGATGCCCATAAACAAGAAGGGCAGTATCAGCTCGGTTGCTGATATTTTGTTTTATAGACACATATTTTGAAGCTGCAGTGGGATTCGTCGTTGGATAGACTGTAAACACCGATAGGCAGCATGGCAGAGTCCTCGCCTTTATCTGGGGTCAATGTTGTTTTGGTCATGGCCTATGGGAGCTTGGTGAGTAAGTTACAGTAACGCTCGTTCCTCGTACATGATCGTGCGGTTGTAATGAGTTTTAACTCTTTTTCCCGTCACGTTTGGTGTTGTGTTCAGGTGTTCGTGCTGCTGTTTATCTTCGTCAAAAGGCAAATCATGCGATTTGCAATGAGATCCCGCAGGGGCCCCCATGTACCTATTGGCCACAATGCACCAAAGGTGAGGTGGAGCTTTGCTGTTTTTAAAGCTAGGTTACCTTCTGTGCTTTAAGATTAATGCTGAAGTAAATCACGAGTTGTGCATTTTCTTCATGAATGAATTTACAGGGTTTGAGGGAGGAGATTGAGTCCAGACTGTCCAAGGTCCATGAGATACGTTATGAACCTCGTCTCCTGTCAGAAGAAGACGACAGGCTGAAGCGGGGATCACAAATTAGTCAGTCAACTTTGTTTAAAAACAAATTTTAAGCAAATATTGTCAGTTTTCTGAAACATAACAATAAGACATCTTGTGTTTCAAAGGTTGTTACAACTACCTGTACAGAATGAAAGCTCTGGATGCCATCCGTGACTCAGGTGAGAGATAACATTTGTTGCTTAAATGTACTCATTCTGACAGTGGATGCGGCAGCGTTCTCATTATCAAACAACTTATCAGTATATTAAATTCACCTACACTATTTCCCCTGGTGTGGAAGTAGTTTGTCAAGTAGCATAATATTAGTGAAAATGTAAATAAAAACACCATATAATGATCTGCAGATCATGTAAACTGCATATTTAATTGGAGGTAGCACAAAGGTAAAAGTTAAAGGGTATTTTGAAAATATATGCTCATTGTGGACATGTATGAGGACAGTGAAACAGTGGTGAGGTGTGCAGTAGGAGTGAAAGGTGGGGTTGGGATTACATCAGGGGTCAGCTCTGAGCCCCTTCTTGTTTGCAGTGATGGACAGGTTCACAAGATGAGATGAGGCAGGAGTCTGCGGGGACTATTATGTTTGTAGAGGACGGAGGCAGAAGAGAGCCTGGAGAGGTGGAGGTATGCTCTGAAGAGAAGAGGAATGAAAGTCAACAGAAGCAAGACAGAATCCACATGTTTGAATGAGAGGGAGACAGGTGTAACAGTGAAGCTGCAAGGAGCAGATGTAGTGAAGGTAGATGACTTTAAATACCTGGTTTCAACCATCTAAAGCAACAGACAGTGCACAGAGAAGTAAAGAAGGGAGTGCAGGCTCAGTGGAGATGAGGTTCAGGGCTGATTTATGGCAGAAGGATAGCAGCAAGTGAGAAAGAGAAGGTTTACAAGATGGTAGTGAGACCTGCTATGATGTATGGTTTGGAGACGGCGGCACTGGCAAAAAGACAGGAGGCAGAGCTGAAGATGCTCAGATTTTCGTTGGGAGTGACCGGAATGGAAATGGGTGCATCAGAGGGACAACTCAGGCTGACCAGTTTTGAGACAAAGTTAGAGAGGCGAGGCTGCGATGGTTTGGACATGCGCAGAGGTGGGATAGTGGATATATTGGACAAAGTATGTTGAAATGTTGAAAGTATGTTGAACATGGAGCTGCCAGGCAGGAGGAAAAGAGGAAAACCACAGAGAAGAATCATGGATGTAGTGAAGGAGGACATGAAAAGGTTTGGTGTGATGCTGGAGAGAGGGTGAGATGGAGGCAGATGATCTGCTGTGGTTGCCTTTAAAAGGGAGCAGCTGAAAAAAGGAGATGCTCATTTAAAACTTGATGCCAGCATCAAGTGGGGTATGTTTACAGCTGTCTTACACCACCTCATCTTTCTCACCATCCATAAGGGTTTACTTATAAGAGGTTATATGGCTGTAGTTTTGAATTCTTGCTTGATATAGGATTAGAGTTCGGGGCTTCCCCTTTCATTTTTTTGTTTCATAATGTACCAGATGGTTTCAGTGAGCAACAAACCTGGACCGCAGCGAGGCCACTTCAGCACTGTGACTGAAGATGATTTGGCATTGTCTTGCTGAAATAAGTGAGGCCTTCCCTGAAAATGATGCCCGGATGGTAGCGCATGTTGCTCCATGTTATTGTCACGGAGCCTTCTCAGATATGCAAGCTGTGCTATTGCAGTAATGGACCCCTACACCACTGGCATGGCTTTTGAAGCTAGACAGCAGCTTTCCTCTTTATCCCAGTCCATGCAGTGTCTGAATTTCCAAAATAGAATTTTGTTGTATCACAGGGCTTAAATGAGTTCCGGGCCAGACTAGGCAGCAGCATTTATGGATGTTATTCATGCACAGAAGAGTTTTAACTTGCTTTGTAGATGCAGCTTACGTCTGTGTTGACCTGCGGTGGTTTTCAGAAGTGTTCCAGAGTTGTTGCTGTGCCACCCGACAGCCTGACTTCTCTGATTCCTTTAACATCATTGATGCTAGAACAATAGATGATATAATCCCCAAATGATTCGCATCTGTACACTGAGAAACATCCCGAAATTGTTGAACTGCTAACCATTTGATCTACTTAGCTGTGATATGACCACCAAGTAGTTTTAAGCGTTGCACAACTTTTTCCGTAATTTTGTCCAAACTTTTATGAGACACAGTTTTTGGGGTTTAAGTGATTTGCAGATCATTGCATTATGTTTTCATGTACATTTACTGCTGTGTCCCAGGTTTTTTACTGTGAAAACCATTTTTAATTCTGTTCTCCTGTTTTTTCTGTCCCCTTTAAAGCACTGAAACCTAATCTTTTCTGACATTCACCTTTTCTTCCTCCCTATTATTGTCACAGGAATTCCTTTGCAGGAGATAAGTGGCAACCCCAGTGCATTTACTGGACGCAGCTTCAGGAACTGGCTGGTTGAGCTGCGCAACTCCCACTCGCTGATAAAGAGCAGCCGCAGTGCACTTATTGATCGTTTGCTTGAAGGCTACGACAGCGCTCGCCATGGAACTGGGGTGCATAAATGTTTTGGGTTTTTTTTTGTCAGATTTAATAAAAGACAGGAACGTAATGGGTTTATTTCGTTCATTTGCTGATTTGGCTGTTAATATTTTTGTTTCAGGTGTTTGGGGAAGCTGAGTTTCTTGAATATCAGCAAGCGCTCAACGAATTGGCTGACGTGTAAGTGTCACTGCGCAGCTCCAGACTTGAAACTGATAGTCATATTGCTGTTCCAACAAGTAACTTTAATAGTACTTTTTCTTTCTAAATGCCTTCCATGTGTAGTAATCCCTCTTTTTTTTCTTGCTCCCCCCCCTTCACCTCCCCCAGCGTGAAGGCCTATTCCAGCACCACCAGCCTTGACCAGCATCACCAATCCGCAGCCAAGGACCTGACGGGCTCTCCTGTCCGCAGCACTCCCTCCACCATCCAGGTCACCTACCTGCCTTCCACCGGCCAGCGCAGCAAGAGGCCCAAACACTTTCTGGAGCTCAAAAGTTTCAAAGACAACTACAACACGCTGGAGAGCACGCTGTGATAGACTGACTGTCAGAACGTGGTTGTATGGTGTGTGATCAGTCTACTGGGAAGCAATAAGCTGTAGCAGAATAATTATGTGGTTTCAAAAATGAGCTTTAAACCATCAAATCACAAAAAGACTTACAGCAATCTCAGAGTGTCTGAGAGCATTGTCATCATCAGAATGATGTAATTGTTAAAATCTTGCTGTCCCAGCTTTTTTTTTTCCTTTTACTGTGTGTTGGTTTGTTGTAAATTGTGTGCAGAGGAAAGAATTGTTGCCAGCCTGGCGCAGATTTCATTTTTGTAAAAGCAGGAAGTCGCCTGAATTTATTTTTTTTCCTTGAAAGTTGAACTTGTAAATACAAATGTAAGATGTTTATATTAACTTATTTAATGCATATGTTTAATGTGTATTTTTATGAGTGTAGGTTTTTGTGGTTTAAGGGAACTTTTCCACCCCTCTTCTTCATATTCAGTGTCCCAAGGTTTCCACTAGGTGGCGGTGTGAGGTCACGGAGGAGGGATGTAGCGACACAATAAAAAGCATTGAAAAACAAACGAATTGGTTCTTTTGTTGCATTTCTTTTATTACATTTAAATAAAATTAGATGAAATTTACAGCAAAATGACACAGATTGAATTTTTAAGGTATCTACACTGTTCACAGTATAAGGTTACTTACTAAAAAAAATGCATCCTGGACTGCAACAATCTATTTTAAAGAAAGACGCAGCATTATGTAAATAAGCATGCTGCTCAGTTAAATGAGCATTATTATGTATAACCTTTTAGCACGAGACATGATTGGCCTGTACAATAAGCACATTGAGGCAGTACTTGGCAGTCTTTCCCAGCATAGCTCAAACAAGTTATATCAAAACAGCACTATGACTTAGTATGATTGACCCACTCTAATGTCAAAAAATATATTTCAGTTAAGCATAAATCATATTTTATTACTGACATCATAACTGCACGCCTGCTATTGGCAATGTGGTACAAAGCACTGAGGAATTTGACCCCTGAACCCTGAGGGACTGCGATCAGGAAGAAGAGCTGAAAAACACTAAAAAAACGTTGCGATTATTTGTGCATTTGACCTAAACTAGCAACAGCTTTTAACTGACTTGCCTTTTAGTTCGACCTGCTGAAACAGCTTATTCAGATTCTGCACGGATCCCTGCTAAGATTTGGTTTGAGGAATCCTAAAGGAAGTATAAAGAACAGCCCCAGAAGTAACAACGAGGTATCGACACAATGTGCGTGAGGTCTGTTAAAACAGCCTTTAAAGAAAAAAATTGCTGCAAAACTACATTTTACATACTAGTAGGTGGTTCAATATATAAATATGTACACAGTATTTAACTTCAGGAAATCCTTTGGTTGTTGCTCCAATCACGATTTGATCTCAATGACTTTGATGAATGGGAGGGCTTTGTTGCTCTGAGTCGTCGGCGTCAGCGGTTTGCTGCACAGAGGTGGGGAGAAAAAGGCCAGTGTTTGTTTTAGGTATTTGACTCTAGCATGACTAATAGACAGCCGTCCAGAAAGGACAGAAAGGGGTGGAAATTAGGAAGTGATGGCTCACCTATAAACAACCTCTGGCTTGTTCTCAGTAGATGGGGGTGGAGGCTCCTGGCCTGCCAGGAAGTACTCCATGTGGTCATGCATTTCTCTGTTCTGCAAACAGGAAGAGGTTTAAAGAGATTAAACTGCCTTCTTTTGGCTTCTTTTTCTAGGCAAAACACGCAGGTCCAGTTTGGAGTCAGGTATATATTTTCCTACTCTCAGCAAAGCCTCTGAAAAGACCAAAACCTGATGGTCTGTTTGTGGCTCTCTGGCCAATCGGATTATTGATTCTAATTAACTTGTAAATCTTTAAAAAAGAGAGGCGTTAGAAAATGAAAGAAAATAGAAATAAATCAACTGAACAGGTAATAAGTTTATTTGTATTTTAAAAAAAATCCCTCACCTCTGCTTCCAGGAAAGCCACCTTCTCCTCCAGATCCCTGATGGCTCGATCTCTCTCCTGCAGGACCGTCCGGGAGTTCTGCAGCTGCGTTACAGACGAAACAAACAAACAAACAATGAGAGGCGCTCAGGAGACACACGAGACGCTCGTTATCTGAGGCAGATGCAGCATCACTTATTAATGCCACCGGTTCTCTTTCACCACACACTTCCGTCTGGCTTCTTTCTACTTGATGCGTCCGCCTCCTCAAACATTTTCTCATTAACGGCTTCCTGTGTGTTTGTGGGCACTAGAGAGCTCATTTTCATTCATTGAGTTTGTCTGTGTGCACCGTGCAGCAGTAGGCAACACGCTTGTGTGAATGAGTACCTGTTCAATCATGTGGCGGACCTTCCTCTGCTGACTCATTAACATGTCATCAAGATGATGAATCTTTTCCTTCAGGACAGCCACCTCCTTCTCGAGCTCTGCACACCTGAAAGCAGAAACACGACAAAGCTTATATAATGTCTTATGTAAGTACTGGAGTAAAATTGTATTTTTCTTGCACTGAATGACATAAAAGAGAAATCCTTCATGCTTTAGGTTTATTAGAAACATCTTCTGATATGAGTTTGCGTAAAGTCTTGCCTCTGCGCCTTCTCTCCTTCCTCTCTGCCCGCTTTAAGCTGCAGCAGCTCGGCCTCCCCTGCAGCCATCTTGTCTTTGAGATTGCCGTTCTCAATCTCCATGTTTCCTAGCAGCCTCTGCAGCTCCTCCACCTGCTGACCTCTCTCTTCCGACTGCTTCTCAGCCTTCTGCAGCCGCTCTGTCTGCTCAGCCAGACGGGCCTGATGCTCCGCTGACTCTGCCTGCAAGGGGAATTAAAAAGTGAGAACTACTTTCTGGTGTGCTATGATACAAAGTAGTGATAGATACGCTAATAAAGGTTTATTATAACCTGAGTCTAGTTTTCATTGATTTGATAAGGTGGATTCATTGCATTACAGTAAGGCTGAAGCCTATCGCAGCTGTCATTGGGCGAGAGCGGGGTACAGCATATTTTTTGTTCTTGGACTCTACTAGAGTAGCTTTGCATGGCACACAGTTCAAAACAATCCTTACTGACCTTATACTGGACCCTTGTGTGGCCCTTCAGTTCGTCACATGCCTGAAATATACAGTTTTAGCTCTCCTCCCTTTAAGCTTACGTTCCTCTGAGGTTAAACAGGAGAGCTGTGTGCCTGTGATGACCATATTAAGGATATCCCCTCTCTATGATGCCATACAGAGCCACAAGTACAAACTGTTTGAAACTTTCAGTGTAAGGGTATATATATGACATAAAAACAAGGAAAAGCATAAAAGCACAATAGGTCCGCTTCAACTTGACAAATTAGACCGTATGTGTCTAAATCGTGCTGTAGAGGTGTCTATAAATTCAACAACACAATCATTAAGGCTTCCCGGTAAATGGTGCCACATGTTCTCCTATTTTTTTTTGGCGCCACTAACAGAATAAAAAGATGGCACATGACCTTCTATGGTAAAGTGTTTGTCTCTGGGCGGTGGCCCTACATGTCCTGACAGATGAATGCACTGCAGTGCAAAGATCCAAACAACAGCAGATAACACTGGTAGATAATGAGGAAGATTAAAGGAGTAAGGGTGAGTCATAGCTGCTGTGGGCAGGAAGTGGACAGGAAGCTGTTTCATGTTACTCATCTCCTGAGACGCACCTGCATTCTGTCTGTCTCCTCCTGATGCCGCTTCTCCATCTCCTTCAGCTGAGCATACAGGCGTCTGGTCGCCTCTCTGAGCCTCGCGCTGTCCTCCTGATTATCCCCGACCTGAGAGTGCAGACAGACAGAAAGTGACATGCTCAATTAGGCTTAATCTTACAAGCTACTTGAACCAGAGGGCACAACGCGGGCTAACAACTTGGTAAAAGAGGCTGCTGATAGGCCATTTGCTTTGTGTTATAAGGTTGCATGGTCTAGCCTGAGGTAACAAAAACATCTAGACGAGGAGCTGTTAGACTCTGCACAGATAATCTTTTATCTCAGGGCTGAATGATTCACTCTACTAGAAAAACAATACATTTAATGCACTTTCCAGTGTGATATAATCTGAAACCGCTTACAGAGGAGAGAAGTGTAAATTAACCCTACCTTGCCTATATACCACACATATAGGTTACTGGGTTTGGTTAGTGCAAACACACGCACAAAGAAACACACACAAACTGCCTCCCGGCTCCAACACGGCTTCTTTGGTAGATAATGGTGTTGAATTACAGTAGTTGTTATGATGCCCCGAGTTGAGAACAATGCATGGGAAATTCAATATTGTGTGTGTGTGTGTGTGTGTGTGTGTGTGTGGTAAGCTTTGTTATGAGCTTATGAGAGCCTGGCAACATTTTTTTTTGCAGGCAGTTGGCTGGTTTGAATGAATGAGGAACTGCTGGAGGGCCAGACATTTTTTTCCATTACGAATGGTATGGCTGTCATTTGAATAAAATTTTGAATGCATTCAAATTAGCTGCAGCCGAAACGGACTGATTCCATTTCCCGTGGTTCGTTCATATTAAAGAGCTGAATAATCAAACGATAAAAGCCACACGGAGCACCCTTCAGAAGACGTCAGATAAGGCTGAAAACCACGGTGAGCTTACATGAGCATCGGCGTGGACGCTGTTGACACCGATGACAGTCGGTTTCCTCCCGGGTGCATTGACTCTGAAGCCGTTGGCTGGATGCTGAATAGGAAAAAAAAGGAACAACTGATTAGTGGAATTAGTGCAGAGAAAGCTGCACATGCATTGGGACAGTTAAAGTCTGCGATTACTATCGTGACACACTGTGTTCATGTTTAGTCCAAGAAGCAGGAGCACTAAGACATTACATAACTTGGCAGGTCTAGTTTAGTGATTTTTCAGTTAGTGAAATTTTACTTTAATTAGACGCTATTAACAATCTTAAGGGCAAAGCTCATCATAAAACCCTTTTTCATTTTTAGTTTTTATTCCTATAGTTGTCCAAATGTTTGTTATTGTCTTTTTGTATCTGTTGTTTTATTTGTTTCCAGTTCTATTTAAGTTCTATTTAAGAAAATGTCTTCACTGTCTGATCAGAGAAGGAACTTTGCCTTATATACAGTACGTACATACACAACTTCTACAAATACACTTAACTTGGGCTGCAGTCGAGTAACTAAATATACTATTATTTAATGATTTATCAGCCACATTTATCCAATAATCAAATAACCGTTTGGTGCTCAAAACTAAATTAATAAGATCACAGTTCTTCCAAATTGCTTCACCAAAGATAATCTGTTTCTGAAGCAGAGGGTGTGTACCTTGTTGGTGTTGCTGTTCTGCCTGGCTGCCATCTGCTCTCTCAGAGTCTTCAGACAGTACCTCACCTAGGAACGAAAGCGCATCAGGCATTAAAAAGATGCGTACTATGCAGAAAACACAGCCACGCCCCTTCACATATCTGAATGTTATGCTAAAAGAAACACACTCAGCTTTCCTCCACTGGCAGTTCGGCTTTGATTTGTCCACACACTCACCTCCTGAATCTGCGACACCTCGTCCGTCAGCATCCTGATGCTTTCTGCCGGTGGGCGGCGTTCAAGGTAAACCTGGATAACACACAGTGTGTAAGATGATACATGTAGTTCGGTTAAGATTGAAGTGTGTAGTGTTGCTCACACTGTATCAACAAACATGACAGCAAAACAAGCTCACATACCTTGATGACTTCAACTTCTGTACGAGGTTCTTCTTCCTGCTCCTCGGGTTTCTGTGGCAGCACGACCGCTATGCCGCTCTCCTACATTCAGTACAAAAAAATAAATCAAATCAAATCAATTAAGCTCCCGGTTCAATAATTCCTTCTTTCTCTCAGTAAACAAACCTTGTACCTTACTGTTATGTCGCTCTGAGGTGATCTGGTCCTGTTGTTGCAGGGTGAGTCTAAGCTGCTTGCAACGGTCCTGAAATGAAAGATGAGATAAGAGGAACTGCTAAATGGAGAGCACTGACGATTGTTTTAAAAATATAACAATGAAAAAGAGGAGAAGGGCTCAGAATGAAAGTCACAAGTGAAAGAGGGTGGAGCTAAGAGAGAGAGAGAGAGAGAGAAAGAGAGAGAGAAAGAGAGAGAGAGAGAGAGAGAGGGGTTTTTGCCATAAAACTTCCCCATTACTGAGGTTTCCCCTTTAATGCCACACAGACTGTGAAGCCCAGCAATGTGCAATGAGAACACATTTCCACTCTGTCCTTGTGACCACGAGTCTGGTGATTATGACTCTGCCCACTGGAGAAAATGAAACCAGGCCTGTCCAGCCAGGGACAAAAATATAAAAAACTCGAAATACCCGTGACTGCTTAGTCACTCCAGACTCAACAGTGTTGCCTTGGCAACAAAAGCAGAAAATATGGAGATTATTTGTCATGCATGCTTTTACAAATTTAGATTTATATACAACGCACAGTCCTGTAGTCCTGTAGATTCGATCAAAGCTATTGTATTGTGTTCCTTTCTATTTTGTAGATATTTTTATATGTGTATACTTCATTTTTGAGGGGTACCCCCCCCCCCCATAACCTTTGACTGCATTTGCTCTGATTTTGCTTTAGAGACAAATAATTTAATAGAGTTAGCTCGCCTGAGAAAGTCAGCTAAACTTACCCGACATTATAGCCATCCCACATAGCGAACAAATACTTGCTGTAAAAACATGCACTGGGAACGCCCATTTAAAGTGCAAAGAAAACAAAGCATTTGGTCCTTTGACAGACAAAATCCACTCTGCAATACGAGGATAACAGCTTAACTGTTGTTGAGTCAGGCATCACTGCATTTCTATCTTATCTCCAAATCCACTATGCGTGGAATGTATAGCTTGAGTATAACTTGTTTTCAGGGTGTCTCCACACTACAGTATATGAACATATAGACTGCTTAATGTGCTAAGCCATTGTTTAGACTGGGTTCCTGTGAAAACACTTTGAGCTTCGTGGCTCTGCTGTGCACGCTATCATCTGTGACCTTAATCAAACTCTGTGTGGGTGTTGACTTCAGAGGAAATTAGATAGCTTCAAAAATGGCATGTAGTTTAATAGCCTAAAGCATAAATAAACAAAACAAAACGTTCTCGCCGTATGATTGTCTTCTTTATTATTTAAATTTTTAGTCATACTTTATTCTTTTGGTTTAAAAACTTGGGTTGAAATCCTCAAATAAATACCCAAACTACTACTAGTATTGAAAAAAAAAGTGCCAGAAATGCTGTTAGTTATGATGCATTTAAGATAATGTGCTCTGCTGATTTGTTCTCTTCTACTGTGTGTAGCTGGGTAAAACAAACAAATCGCCAGATGTTTACAGCTGCTGTTCGCTGGTTCGCTGAGTACCGCAGAAATGTTTTTCCAGTTCCAGCCTCCTGTTTTCTGTCAGAAAGGCATTTTTACTCATTTCACAAGCATTTGGGATTCTTGTGTTTTACAAAAAAATGCAAAGAGAGAAAAGAGAGACAGATGTTTGGCCGTGCAAAAGTATTCCATAACTCTCCACCTGCATCACGTTTTACATCCACACTCTGTGTGTTCTATAATATTCCGTTTATTAGTATCACCCCTTCATCAGTGGCACCCAGTATTCTCCTGAAACATTTTTGTCATACAGTACAGTAATGTTACTCACACATTGTTCCTGCTTACACACCTTTAATTGCTTTTCCAGTGAGAATGACACCTGAGAGGCGCTGACACGTACTCTGCATACCACAATCTGTCGTCAGCTTCAAGGCCACAATAATTCCGATGGTATGCACGCGGACAGACGTGTTTGAGACATCAGATACAGTTTAAACACGAACAAGCTCAGAGTCTAAACTTTGATCAAAGTACTTTTGATCAAGAAAACAATCAAACAGAAAGAAGAAAATATCCCATAATGAGATATTTTGCTATTGCTCCTTACAGACTTTGTTCCACATATGAAGACTAGCAACATCAGATGCCAAACTTGGAAACCGCTCCTCCTTTCCTGTGAAATATCATTAACTGTATCTTGTTCCCAGTAACCCTGTGGCAACGCAGTGAGGGGTACGCCCACTGAGGGGTGGTGGTTAATTTGATAAACACAACTTAATAATTAGTGGTTGCACATCATGATGGTCACTGGCACAAAATGAAACTGTGTGTCAACAAGTGGCAACACATTCAGGATTTTACCGCGTTTCAGTGCATGTGTGAACACGCCCCGTCACGCAACGCGCAAAATGTGGGGAGCACATTTGATACTGACGTAAGCGAGCGGCTCTCTGCTTGCAATTCAAACAAATGGCTTAGCTTGTACAGCAGCTCCGAGAGAGTTGTCGTGTCACCTGAAAACCATCAGCAGGGAGGTGGTGACGGGCAAGCCAACTCTGAAACTTTGATCTGAGGGCTTCGCTCTGACAGAGACGCAGACGGGCTCATGGGGCGGGCGCACCCTGGGCGGTGCTGGCGGTGCACCTGAACGCAGTGTTTCGCACCTCGCCACGCACCATTCTTCTGCTGACAGTAATAGTCGTAATGAATCACAAGTCAGAGCTCACAATATGACTGCATACAATGGAGGAGCCAGGTGCAAGAGAGGTCAATATTACAGCTGCATGAAAACAGTCCCAGCGACTGACTTGCAAGACTGATTAACCACCTCTCCCACAAAAAGTGCTTATTATGTGTTATTATAAAGCAGCTGGCCTTTACCTGTGATCATGTGCCAAGGTGAAATTAAAAATCACAAAATTGCTGAATGCATCCCGGCCTGCTCAAATTACATCACATGCATGTATGGACAAAACAGAACTCACTTAAGGGCATAGATCCCTGAAAATCTAATTTACATATATTCCTCTAGCCTGCCGTTTAAGTCATCTAAGCTGCGTTATGTTTTCAAAGAATCACCTGTAGAAATATCAGCCTTAGTGTGACTATAATGAAACAGATGTCACTTTCCTCACAGTGTGCAAAGTGCCAGAAAACAGAAAGAAAGAAAACTCAGCTCCAGAAATCATCCCAATACTAAAACCCACAGAAGCCTTATTGCCAGCTGTTCCTTGTAAAAACACCAGTCTGCATGTGCCAATCAAAAGAAGTGTGCAGTGTGCTAACATTATAGCTTAGCTGAATCATCATTATTATAGATCCTGCCACTAGCATGAGGCTCCTGTTACAGATGGATTCTACCTATCGACCAATCCTCTGCAGAGTGATACAGTTGCCAGGTGTAGTCTGGTGTAGAAAGCGTTTCGGGAATGCACAATCCTTGGATGATGATATATATATATTTATATTTTCTAAGCTCCATACTTCCACTATCTCTCTGCTGCACGGTGATGCGTGCACTCACACTTTTCCCAATGAACATAATAAAACCCGCCCTTTCATCCGCTCTGTGCATCTACACCGCAGATAATAATTTGCTTCCACTCTTGAGACAAAGAGGCAGGCACTTGTGAGAACTGCTCCTCTAGGCTTGTCTGTGCAGCTCAGGGAACGCTTCCACAAAAACCTAACCTCGTATAACCTCAAAGCGTAAAGAACACGGTGGCTTCAAAGTTAAGTGGTATTTCTTGCACAAAGGAGTATTATCTTTACAGATATACCGGTTTCATGAGGCAGCAAACCTCAAACTTAAAGTAATCTATTGAAAATAGTCACCACTAAGGGATGCTCTTTTCTATTAGTGTTGATTGATTCTTCCTTAAAGGCATGAAACAAAGCGCCACTGTATAAGTGTAAAACAAATCATTAGGACTGCTGTATTGTCCAGTACTATGTGAAGTGGAACTAATAGTCTGCTCTTCAATGTGCTTTTTGATATCAGATTAATCATGAAACTATAAAATCTAACATAGCACAATACCTATATATAATTTATTGGCACTTATTATACCCATGCTTTTTCATCAGGTAATCAGTGATTTATGTAATCTTGCATGTGTCCAATCAAAACAAATTACTACATTTGATGAGTAAGCGTGTCTCAGGCAAGTGATCAGTACTTTATATTTAGAGGAGAACTATTATTATTAGCACAATGGGTTAACTTTAGCAATATTTATTTACCAGTTAAACAGATCATTACACACCTCCATGTCGTGCTCTTTGTAAACACAATGGAGAATCTTAATGGGGTGATTATCAGGGTAAAATGAAAAGATGCAAATCAAGTGCTGAGAAAAACCTTCTGGTAAATAAATCTGCAACTGGAAGACACCTATTCAGTGTACGTACACTGTGTAGCTGAGCAACAGCAGTGAGCCCAAGGGGAGAATCTGTTTTCTGTCTCTAATGTCCTGCTTTCATCACAACAAACAATGGAGCAAGAGTACTGAGTAGTGCCAAAGCTCCTCTATAAATTTTCACTTGTCTGTACCTCCTTCAGTGGATGTAATGCGGCAGCAACTTCCTGAAACTGATAGATGTATAGTTAAATAATGACTTAGTCTAAAAGAATAAGGTCTCACCACAAAGAGCAGAGTAGAGAAATAAGTAGAGTCATTATCTCTGATGCTGAGATAATCAAGCAAAAATGAATAAGCATTGCAGATCACATCATCCTTACTGGATGAGACTCCCAGGAGACATGAAAACAGCTGGTTATAAATCTGTCCGGTCTGACTCACGGGTACTGATTAGTAGGTGGCATCACAGCTTTGCCTCAGAGTCTGGGTTACCAGAGCGTAATCAATACACGAGCGTCCCGCCAATGCGGCTACAAACGCCTCTCTGACTGCCGTGCGCTGATCTGGAGATGATGTCATAGTGAAAATAAAGCACTCAGAGATTGCTGTAACAAGCTGAGAACTGGGAAAGAGAAAAGTGATGAACCAGACTGAGCAGTAACACACAGCAGGAACCCCCCCGGAGTTCACAGCCGAGCGTGAAATCTATCCATCTCTACCACTAGTCACAGCAAATATGCTTCATTACCAAGCAACAAGTCTAAACAGCATATGAATGGAGAAGTCATTATCTGCTTAAAACAACTTTTTGTTATCCACAAATCCTACTCGACCAGATTGTTCATACCGCACACATTATTAGGTCTTCATATAGACTCCTCTCATGGGAATAATGCCAACAGGATTTTTCACTAATACAATGACAGCTGAATCGTTTTTTCACGACACAAAAAGCAACTGACAATAATAGGAGGTGGCACCGGAAACATTTACAATTACTTTTATGTAACAAACTCATGTTAGCATGCAGGAGGTGAAATCATGCAAATTCAGACTGAATAATATAGCTATGATGTTTGCTTGCTGTATAAATAATGCCGGTAAGTCAAAGGTTCATGTAAGGAATTCCCCTGCAGAGATCATGTATCGACTGGTTTACTAGGAAGCCAAAAACCAAATGAATCATATACCAACCACCGCTCTGTACCTCATGATGCAACAAAACAATTACAACCACAAGAACTATCGCACGTTTTACATTCATAATAATCACCATGATGATAATCACCACACCGGTCCTTCACTTTATCTCACAAAGAATCACTCTGATATCTACCTGGGCAGAGAAAGTTGTCTGGGACTCTTCGCGGGGATGATCAGGCAGCTGTGAACCAGACTGTCTCTGTCTTTATGACTAAGTACGTGGGAAGCCACGGTTGTCTTGCCTTACATGGCTGGGTGAGGCTGCATCAGCTGCCCAACCCTTTTTTTTTTCCCCCCTCCAGACTGTTCTCCAGTCAGAGAGCTACAGTGAGAGTGCCAATTCAAGAAGGCACACAGTTCAGAGCCTCCCCTGCAGGACTGCGATGTTAAATACAGCATGGAAAAAACTGGAGGCAGCATTTCCTCTGATTAGATCATACAGAGCTGTGGACTAAAAACTTTTTTTGTGAATCTAAACTAACACTGGAATGGTCATGAGTTAGCTCCAGTCTAAACATAAGAAGCTTATTTGCTAAATATGAGAAAAAAAAAATGGAGTACTAATTCACAAGTCCTGAAACAGACTCTCATATTCATCAACATATCAAATATTCTCTTACACATACAGTTTTAGACAGAAATGTACTCATCACGGGCATGAATGTCATGGTAATTTGGGGCTTTTAATGATTTCTTTGAACTGTTCTTTTTCCAGGGTGGAATGATTATACGGAATACATCTTTAATGACTTTAAAAAACAAGAACTGGGTGCGCAAGTTTGAACTTATTTTGGCTTTTCTCTGATACACACAGGGTCCAAAGTATACATACAGGCTCAGATATATAATAAATATTAACATTTGGTTAAATGTCGCTTAGGATGTTGCACCTCGAACAAATGCTTTTGGTAGCCATCAACAAGCTCCTGGCATAACTCTTCTTGGCACAATTGGTAGAGTTCATTTAATTGGTTGGCTTCCTGGCATGGACCTGGTTTTAAGCATAGTCCACAAATTTCAATAGGGCTGAGATCCGGGCTTTGAGAAGGCCATTTCAGAAGCTTAATGTTAGCCTGTTTTAACTGTTCCCAAACCAGTTTTGATGTGTGTTTGGGATCATTGTCCTGCTGGAACATCCAGTTGTATCCAAGTTTCATCCACCTAGCTGTTGATTTGAGGTGAAGTTGAAAGATTTGAAGCTAGTCCTCCTTCTACATTATTCCATCCACTTTGTGCAATGTACCAGTACCACTGGCAGCCCCAGAGCATGATGCTACCACCACTATGTTTGACAGTGTTCTTAGGTTTGAAAGCCTCACCTTTACTCCTCCAAATGTACTATATAAATAGCTCAATCTTTTTCTCGTCTGACTGTAAAACTTTTCTCCAGAAGGCATTTGGCTCATCCATGTGGGCAGCTGCAAATTTAATTTGAGATCGAAGGTGTTGATTTTGGACCAGGGGCACCCTCTCAGCAGTACATGGTGATGCGTAACTGATTTCACTGTGGACAGTGATGCTGGTGTTCCAGCAGTTTACAGTTCATGGCAGGCTTGAGCCTTGGTGGTTCCTGGGTTGTTCCTGGACATCCTAACCAATTTCCTCTCATCTGAGAGTGACAGTTTGTGGTCTTCTTCCAGACCTTGGAAAAGTGGTGAGTTGAACTGATGACCTTGGAATCTGCAGTTGTTTAGAGACCTTACAAACTTGAGTGACTACAATTCTCCTTCTTAGCTCTTCAGTGAGTTCCTTGGCTTTTCCCAATTTTGCTGATGAGTGCTGTCAAATAAATCCTCTTAATGCTGACAAAGACACACTACCGGTTAACAGGCCTTGGTCTTGTCAAGTTAAAATACATTGTAGAACCTGTAGCACCAGTTATTAAAAGATTTAAGTGAGTGCATGTTTTGAGCCTGTATGTGTACTTTTGACCCTGTGTGGATTAGAGAAAATCCAAAATAAATTCAATTTGAGCGCCCAATTCTTGTTTTTTTAAAGTCATTAAAGATGTATGCTGTAAAATCATTCCACCCTGGAAGAAGAACAGTTCAAAGAAATTGTTAAAAATATGGCATTCATCTGCATGATGCGTGTGTGCAAACCTCTGACCACAGCTGTATATGTTCTTACTATCTTGCTGCAAACATGTAGTAAGACGCTGATGACAATAAAAATAGTTAAAACAGTGGAATGACCTTGTTTATCTGCCACATGGTGACAATGGTAGGTTGCAGCGCACTGAGGAATGCGTGGTGTGAGTTACGTAACAGAGATTAATGAAGCGCCTTTACGTAACAGGTTACCGGCATGGTGAGTGTGTGCAGGGTAAACAAAACCGTGCAAACAAAAGTCAAATGCTGCACAGACCAAATATGTTCATGTTAGTGTGTGTTTATCCAACGATCTACAATTTAGTACGCACGTCTCTTAAATCATCTTAAACCTGACAGTCCGTTACACAACATGTGTTCTGTGGCCATTTTAAGTGTATAATGAGGTATCAGTGAATAATTAGTTTTACTTACAATCAAGTAATCATTTCTTTTGTCAATTAAGGGAACATCTAATAAGGACTTGAACTATTTTTGATAACTTCTATTAACCGATTTGAGTATTTTTCAATTTTAAATATGTTTATTTTATGGTTTCTTTGTTAATTTTTGATAGTGAGCTATCAAAAACTAGTAAACTATTGGTTGGCCAATACAAAGTATTACAGTGTATTATTGGACTTTGGGATGATGGGCATTTTTATCAGTTTTCGGCAGTTGTTTTTCAAGGAGTTAATGAATAAGTAAGAGAAAATTTTAATATATATATTTTGCCAATGTCATACAGGAGTAAGAACGCTCTGTTTTATTGATAAAAATGTATTTGAATCAACATTATTAAAAATGTTAAAATCCCCATATTCTCTAAAATCATAAATGGACTTTAAGTGCTAATTCACTGAATTCTAACAGTCACTAAAGGTTATATTTGTGTTCTTATTGTGGCTATCAGTGATTGTATGTGCTGAACATCCTGTTATTTCTCAGGCAACTTACTGTATTTACAGTATATTTGTACCTGCTTCTTCTGTTGACATGTGACTAGTGCAAACATGCCATTTAAGCGTGTTTATAATACACACAAAAGGCCTACTCAGGATCTCTCTCATTGTCATGGTCCTGGGCCGGTGGTCCAGTGTTTTATGTTTGTATTCTGTTTTGTAGCCCCTGTGGTCCTGTCTCCC
>JAVDPK010002699.1:181451-194639 GCA_034780415.1 Cichlasoma orientale | reverse complement strand
ATTTCCAGTAAGCCCTCTGCCTCATCAGTCCTGCTTTTTGGGTCCTCTTCCTTGCCTGCCACAGCCAACCATGACACTCATGTAGCGTGTAAGTACATTGTTGAGCTGACAAACACCACGTTGCAATCCAGATAAGCTATTTTAATAACATCCTTACCTGGACCATGCTCGTTCTTCCCATCATATTCCACCACCACGACAGAAGACACATTACCTTAAAAGTTGCTTGTCAAGATAATACAAGAACAAACTGGGAAATGTATTTAAGTGGATTGAAACTGATTCTCTGAGTAAACCAAGCGGGGGAAAAAAGAGGGGTTTGCAAAAGTATGCTTACAGTGAAAAATATATTCTCTCTGCCTGAAAACCAACATAACCAAAGGGATAATCAATATATGATAATAAACAGCCTTATAATCGGTATATTCTGATGCCACTAAACCTGTTCTAAAAATTCAAACTCTATCAGTTAAGATGCAAAAGAAGTACATTATTTTGAGCTAATAAATTTTATTATGTCAAAAATTCTAATATCATTACATTGGCAGATGTTCTTTATGTAAAGCCAAGTGAAAAAGGTTTTCACAGGACTGTAATCATAGCCTTACTTCTTCCATAAGAATTAAGAGCGTAGGTAGCAGCCAGGTGCTGCTTGTCAAACGCGCTTGATTAACTGATAATCAGCGAGTGTGAGCGCCTCTATAAAACCAGAGGTTTTGGCAGTTTGCAGGTTCGGAGCATTCAGGAGTGTGTTAACGCAAGGCCGAAGATGAAAGACATGAGCAATGATTTTAGAGAAGCAATTGTTGCTGTTCATCAATCTGGGAAGGGTTATGAGGCCATTTCCAAACAATCTGACGTTCTACAGTTAGAAATATTATTTACAAATGGAAATCACTCAAGACAGCTGCCAAACTTCCTGGGGGTGAATATGCAAACTTCCTGCCAAACTTCCTGGGGGTGAATATGCAGGGACACCCACCCCCAGGTGGGTGTCCCTGCATATTCACCCCCAGGTCAGACTGTGCAATGCTCAGAGAAACTAATAAAAACTCAAGAGCTACAGCTCACACTCTACAGGCCTCAGTTAGCATGTTAAAAGTTTAAGTTCATACTTCCTGTTGTATTTGACTGGAATGAAAACCTACAGGTTGTAAACCACTGAGGCACGTGACTTCTCTTTAATGCCAAAAATATGTTACGTTAGAAGACCAGGCAATCATGTAAAACCTGTGAAAGGCCCACCCTTTCTGCTTCCGTAGGGACTAAGAGGGTAAGTAGCAGCCAGGTGCTGCTAATCAAATGCACTTGATTAACTGATCATCAGCAAGTGTGAGCACTTCTATAAAATCAGAGGTTTTGGCAGTATCTTGCCAGGAGTGGACATCCCAACACATTCTCCCCAAGATCAGACTGTGAAATGCTCAGAGAAACTGCAAAAAACCCAAGAGTTTCATCTCAGACTCTACAGGCCTCAGTTAGCACGTTAAATATTAAAGTTCATGGCAGTACAATTAGAAAAAACCTGAACAAGCACGGCTTGTTTGGAAGGCTTGCCAGGAGAAAGCCTCTTCTCTCTAAAAGGAGATTTGCAAAGTTGCATTTGCACAAACCACACGGCTTCCTGAACAATGTCCTTTTTACAGATGAGACCAAAGTGGAGATGTTGGGCCATAATCCACAGCACCATGTCTGGAGAAGACTAAACACAGCGTATGAGCACAAACACCTCACATCAACTGTTGAGCACGGTGGAGGAGGGCTGATGATTTGGGCTTGTTTTGCAGTCACAGGACCCTGCAGTCATTGAGTTGACCATGAACTCCCCTGTATACCAGAATATTCTAGTCAAATGTGAGGCCATTGGTCTGACAGCTAAAGCTTGGCCCAAACTGGGCCATGCAACAGGACATTGATCCCAACCACAGCGGCAAATATATTATATATTATGTTCTGTATAAAAAAGTTTTCATATCAGATGAAGCAATATCCCTCTATCTGTCAGTATCAACTGATAATATTGGCCAACCATTATATTATTTGGGCTCTTTTTGGCATCCTTCTAGAAAAGGCAGCGGGTTGTGTTTTAATTACAGATATGGTCTGGTCCTGGCACAGGGACTGGCACAAGGGAAAAGGTCAAGACACTGTCAAACAACACTAACCAGATATATTTACAGGTACAGTCTGCATTTACTCTGCGTTATAGCCAGGACATCACAACAATCCACATCATTACCGTCCTGCAATGCGTGTGTTGTCGCGACATGCCTTAAGATGTATAAACTCATTGATTTAAAAAAAAATAATAATTTAACCACGATTGCGACAGCGTCATGTAACATTTAATCTTTTGCTTGGCAGATTCCCAATAAATAGCTGTCATTTTAATGCCTACAAGGAAACATCTAAAGAAAAGAGTGCACAAAAGACAGTTGGAAGAAAAACAAAAGCACTTTGATTGCCAGTGACCATATTTCTACATAACTACCAAACCAACAAGTACCGGCACATTCTTAATGAGTTCTGCGACGCTCAGAGTTCTCTGTAAATTCTGCTTTCTAGAATGTCAGGTTACATGTTTTGTGTCATTCTTCTAGAACGGCTTTAAATTTTACAATTACTTTAAACAAAAGAACCAAAAAAAAAAAGAAAAAAAGAAAAAAAAACACAGCCAGAGGCTGTATTTGTTCACTGGCTTTTAATGACTTTGGAGCAGGGCGTTCACACTTCACTTGTTGGAACACATCGCTTCATTCTTATTAAGCTAAAATACACTATGAGGGCAATATTGGTGAATCTGGTGAAGTTATTAATAAAAATAAACCGAGCGATGTTAAAGTCATGCAGCACGCAGCGCTGCAATAGAGCGGCTGGAGTTGCTTAAAGTATTTGTTTTTGTCTAATAGCGGTCGCTGAAATCTCAGACCATTTGACACAACTTTTACTGCTGTAATTTGATTTCTTCAAGAGCTATCAGGACTATTACTACACATGAGAACAGAGGTGTAGCAGCTTTTTGAATTGAAGGTGCAGGTGAAGCATTGAAGTTTTGGCTTGGATTGCCAAAAATGTGCTGTCAAATTCAGTTTTAAAACATGTATGTGTTGTAAATTAGCATTATTAATATGATTCAACAATAAAATGCTTTTCTGTGTCTCTATATTTGCACCTAAGTCAAACACATGTATTTCTGCAGCTCCTACAGCAGCAAGTGTTTAGATGAGGGGTGGACAATGGACTGCTGTGGAGGGCCACACCAATAATAAAATTAATATTGAGCAGAATTGAGTTCAGCATATTGGTGCAGTTCTCTACAGCAGTCCTAGTTTTGCATGTAGCCTCCTGGGAAAATGTATTGCCCACCCCTGGTTTAGACTATTGGAGTTTGATGGAAGTGTGAGGTATGAATAACTAATCTCTGAAGTCATGCTAGCCTTATGACTCTGACACATTTAAAAATTAGTAAGAGCTTCAGACTGCCCCGATTAAGTGACTTTAGCATCTTTTGTCATTATTAGCAGCTTTCAAAGTGAATGACAATAAAAGTTAACACAGCATCACCTATTTAGTCCCTCAGCACAGGTGATTTGTTTATTTAAAAAAAGGATTTATTAAATAAATTAAACAGTACTAGCTTTATATTTAACAGTGTTGGCTGCCCAAGTCCTGAGTAGAAACTTTAACTGATATTTTTTTTATTCAGTATTGCCTTAAAATTCATCAAATAATTTAAGATCAACAGCATTTTAAAGTAAACTCGACAATAAATAAATGGATCGTGTAGATCTACTCCATGATGCATCTGAAATTTTTATAGTGAATTCAAATTTTGCATGATCAGGTCATAACACTGTTAGAGAAATATCATCAGATTTCAGTCCAAGGGGCCTAAGCCTCATTTAAGTGAGACTGCTGGCTTTGCCATCGTCATAAAAATATTTTGTGTTGTGTTATGCTGAAGTAAACATGATGCAAAGATGGTAAACAAAGATCCAGACTGTAGTTTGACGCACACGCGCTGTTTGACGACCTAAATTTGTGCTTTACACATAATTTAAACTATTTCATATATATATATAGTAAAGTAAAGTAAAGGTTTCGCTTTCATGAGGGGAACTATCTCGTTTGGAACAAGATCAGCCTACTAAGAAGTCGGGATGATTAAGACACTAAAGATCCGAGTTAGTACTTTTAAACTAGTGTCGCACATCATCACTCACTTTAGTTCCGTCGTCCTTTTCTCCGTTTCCCACCGCCCGCGTCACGCCGCCGCTCATCTTCTCGTCGGGAAGTGACGATGAGACATAAAAATGAATGAAAAAATTAGAGCTGTCCAAAGTTTCTGGACAAGTACTGTCTTTTAATAGAGTCTCTTCTTCGCGAATAACTGTCAAATACAGCGAGCGCCCGCGGAAAGGCGGAGAGACCTGCGCTCCGCTGCGCTGCTGCCTCCCTCTGCCGCCGCTGTCTGTCCAGGTATTAAAATAAAGCGTACCTGCAGGTCTGCCTCAAGCCCGCACCTTATTTAAGCGGAATGTAGTGAACTACAGTGTATCCCGTATTTATCATTGCACACATGTTTTCCAAACACTTTTACTTTGGGTTTAAAGCCGTTCACTTACTTTGAATCTTTTTTTTTCTATTAGAGATAGGTTATTAATCTCCTTTCCATGATAATAATGGTAGTGATGTTGAGTATGATTGTGATGTTGAATATCTTAATACTATTGCACCACTTTTTAAATTTTTTACAGACAGCCTATTTTCTTAAATATTTCTCTAAGGTAAAGTATTGCTCATGGATCTTATCTTAAAATGGATTTTCTCTGAATAGCCCAGGCTGTTACTCATACACAGATTGTAAACTCATCCTCCACACTTCAATTAATTCAATTAAATGTCTTATCTGGTAATGACTGCTTTGCTTCAGAGCACATGTTGTTAAAATAAACATTGTCTGACCTCTGAGAAGTTGATGGCACCTCCATCGGGCAGACATTTGGTGGCACTCCTCCTCAACCATGGCATTCTGCATTCAGCCCCCTGCCTGATCTTCTTCCAGAAGGATCCCATATGCCGCCTCTCTTCATCTGTCTTGTTTCGACAAATACCGTTCTTGTGAGTCCCTGTGATATTTCCTAGTAACACAACAGTGCAGAGAGCCTCTTTTCAAGAACTGGGATCTGCTGCTTCTGCACTGCAGCTAAGTCTGTGCCAGACCTGCAAAGAGGATATAGTCCTATTTGATAACTGTCCTGTCCTGCAAGGAGCCACTTCTCCTTAGACCTGTGGCTGAACTCATTTATCTTTGATGGCAGAGGGTTTAAAATTTCTTTCTTTTATTTTTTGACATCAGGACCGAAACATCAGCCCAGATAAGCCTCCTATTTAGCACCTAACAATATGAGAATCTTTATTTAATAATGGATCAAACAGCACAAATTGTTACATGTTATATAAACATGTAACAATCAGCAGTTATTCAATAACAGGCTAATGCAGATGAGCATAAACTAATATAAAACTCTCTTAAAGAAACCTCCCGCCATATGACCTCATAGCTGAAGCAAACACACGCTCCATTTTCCTGTTGTTACTTGCCCCCGGGAAGGTGCGGTATTGAGGGCAATTAAATGACTTCACCTGATATACAGACTAAACTAGAGATTAAACCATATAATCCCACATTATTATTTTACTACAGTGTCCTTCTGCTCTGCTTCTGTGACTCTCTTTTACATCCTGGTTTCAGACAGCTGAATTATTTGTCATTCACGCTCGTTTGCTCCACGACACCAAAATAAAAGCAGCGGCTTTGTCCACATGACTGAAACACAATGACTGCTGCTGTAAATACAGAATGGTGGCTTTGTGCGAGGAGCCTCTCAAAGCAAACAGACTTCTGGTGACAATTTCAAAGGCAGCTTCTTTAGAACGGCTCAACCCACGACAAACATGCTTTGGCTTACATGGATAAATGGTTTTGCTGGTGTTTTGCTACCTTTGTGCACTGTACAGTGTAAAGTGTATAGGTTATTTTTAACCCTTTTTCCCCCTGTTGAAAGGTTTGACTGTCATGGAAGTTGTGGTCATATCATACAATAAGTGATCTCACTGCAAAATGCCTCTGGTTAGGAGTTTAGACAGGGGTGAATAATATATCCTCAGTCTGTATCTTTAGGCTCACATGTAAATTTGGACTGCTTTGTGCTTTACATGTTCTTACTGGTACTATAAATTCCTTTGATGTTGTGCACTTAAATGAGGGGAAGCGCTGCATATAATTACACGGCAGCCAACGACCGGCGCTCACAAATGGTGCCGCTCACTTTCTCACAACTCACTGATCTATTTTCATTCCGCTCCTATTTTAAGTGCTCCAAATTATATGATGTGCAGTTACATAATTTATTTACATTCAGACAAAAGGTCTATCATTAAATGCATCCAGTCAGCTTCACTGGATCTAATTTGTGGATAGTGCAATAAAATAAAATAAAAAGATGGAAAAACTAAGCCTGTCTTTCTTCACTAAGGAGAGAGAGACACAGAGGTTTCAAGAGGTGGAGTGACTGCAACAGCTTGATGTCTTCAGTAATTACACTAAACCACCTAAGGATTAGGTGAAGACTAAGAGTCTCCAAGAAGAAAACTTAGCCAGAGCTAAAAGAAACACACAGACCAGCTGTTCAGAGAAGATTTGAAGGTGTAAGATATTGAAACGTGATGTTTGATTATAATCACATCTTCATAGCGCTTATTCTTAAATTTCAAATATCACAGAAATAAAAGTCTGGTTTTTCAGAAAAGACAAAAAAACTGAACCAAAAATATGATATGAAGCTCAAACTGAGCATCAGAACGGGGAAGAAATGTGATCTGAGTGACTTTGAACTGGGCATGGTTGTTGGTGCCACATGGGCTGGCCTGAGTATTTCAGAAACTGCTGATCTACTGGGATTTTCCCACATAACCATCTGTAGGGTTTACAGACACTGGTCTGAAAAAGAGAAAATATCTGGCGAGCGGGAGATGCCTTGTTGATGCCAGAGACCAGAGGAGAATGGCCAGACTGTTTCGAGCTGAAATGAAGGCAACAAGAACTCAAATATCCACTCATTACAACCAAGGGGTGCAGAAGTGCACCTCTGAACACACCACATATCACACCTTGAAGCAGATGGGCTACAACACACCGGGTGCCACTCCTGTCGGCTAAGAACAGGAAACTGAGGCTACAATTCAAACAGGCTCACTAAATTCGAACTGGAAGATTGGAAAAAACTTTCTGGATGAGTCTCAGTTTCTGCTGTGATGGTAGGGTCAGAAATTGGTGTAAGATACATGAAGGTGTGGATCCATCCTGCCTTGTATCACCAGTTCAGGCTGCAGGTGGTGTGAGGGATATTATCTTGGCACACTCTGAGCATGTTTTAAACACCACAGCCTACCTGAGTGTTGTTGCTGACCATGTCCACCCCTTTATGACCACAGTGTAACGTCGTCTGATGGCTGCTATTAAGCAGGATAACGCATCATGTCACAAAGCTCAAATCAAACCGCTTTCTTGAACATGACAGTGAGTTCGCTGCACTCAAATGGCCTCCACACTCAACAGATCTCAATCCAATAGAGCACCTTTGGGACATAGTGGAACGGGAGGTTCTCATCATGGATGTGCAGCTGACACATCTACATGTCAGTATGGACCAAAATCTGTGTCGTGAAGAATTAAAGCAGTTCTGAAGACAAAAGCTACTACCAAGGTGTGCCTAATAAAGTGGCTGGTGAGAGCATTTCTCTGTGGTATTTGGTTCCCCTGACCAGTTTCTGTCTTCTAGATTCTACTCAAAGTAATAGGCTTGTACTCGGGTTCACTAGCTCAGGATTGATCACTGAATGTAGGTGTGCAGTAAGTGCGTAGGCGTCCTACACTAGCCAGTTCAGCCACTTATGTCCCCTGATTGTTAGTGAGGAAATGTATGAATTACCTTGTGATCGTAAACATCGGACCTGCTACACTGGAGGGGAAGAGGAAGTGCTCTGAAACCTGTTTTGCAGAGAGAACAGCAGGACGGCAGCAAGCCTTGATTTTGTGTTCTCTGTATCCTCGTAAAGGTGTGAACCTGCCTCAGCCTTACTGATATTTTAAACTAAATGCAAAGTCCCAGAATAACATTAGCCTATGTGCCTTTGAACCTCAAATATTCATAAATTCATATTTCCTTTACCTCTGTGCTGGACTAAAGATTTGTGTTAAAACATAATTTGGGGGCTAGTATATACGCTTCAGCAGCTGTGCTGTGCTGTACTAATTCAGCCTATCTGTATTTATCTGTAAAAAATGATGGGAACAAAATCCTTCCAAGAAGCCAGATTTTCTTTTTAAAGGCTCTGTCGTGGTTTGGGGCAGCATTTCAGACGGTGATGATGGAGATCTTGTCAAAATTGATGAAATTATAAACGCAGAAAAGTACCATCAGAGTTTGATCCACCTTTCAACACCATCTGGAAAGAATCTGATTGGCAACAGCTTCATTTTTCAGCGAGACAATGATCCCAAACACACTGCCAATGCAGTAAAAGCATACCTGGATATAAAAACACACAGTGGAACAGCATCAGTCATGGATTGGCCTCCGAAGAGCCCGGACCTCAACATTACTGAAGCAGGGAATGGCTGCTAACATCCAAACTGTTCATTTCAAGAGCGACTGCTTCCCTGTTCCCTGGTGATGGAATCACACAGAAAATGTTTTACACTACAAAGACAGCATTTTTGGAGGATGTCCACCTGATAGCATTATAGATGAACTTCCTCAGGCCTTATGCAGAGCCAGCAGACAAAGAGGAATGATTAAAGGTTTAGCTGAGCACCTGACAATTTTTTTGAGAGTCAGAAAAAAATATTATGCCGTATTTTTTACCTTTCAAACACACACACTGTCCCCATTTCAAATTTGGATGGATGGATCTTTCTTGCATGTTTTTAATGGCCTCATTTTCCTCATCTCTCTAAGGTCTGTAATTAAAATGTCCCCAGAACAAATAAAAGAGTTGACAGGATGTTGGCTTAAGTGGATGAGGAGAGCAGATAGACACCATTTTCAATTTATTTGTATATGCATGAATTAAGGTGTATTCATGTGAATGCAGGTAGATTCTGTCTTGTTCCTTTTTTCTTTCAAAATTTTACACAAATTGTGATACTGGCTTATGAAATTATTAAATGGAAAAAGTATGAAAAACTAGATATGTAATATAAATCTTGTACACTAATAAAAGCAGTTAGATAAAAAAAAAAGGTTCAATATTCTTCATTTTATTGTACACATGGTCCAAAAAGTACGTAAAATCTTGGGAACCTCACAACTGAATAAGCTCATCTTAAATTTAACAGCATTGCTACCTAATTGCCCCGGCACAAACACATGCCACAGAAGGAACGTGTTCAAAGTGGTATAAACAACACCATTAAAATATTTTAGGAGATTAAAAGCAACATTTAGAACAACCAGGTGCAAAAAGTAGGAAATGCAGAGTGGTTCAATGAATTCTTCCAACAGGGACGTACACAGGAAGACCCAAACACAGGCAAGCATACGAAATACTATTTAAACCATTACAGCAGCAGCTTTTAAACAGAACACATGCAGCAATTAAAACAACACATGAATCACATTTTTAAGGCATCCGAGTGGAGACATGCACATGAAAACACACGAAAGTTACGGTGGGTAGAGTAGAAAAACATCACGGGGGGGAAATTTCATCTTTGAAGCTACAAAGTGCTGCATGTGTACTTGATTGTCTTCAGGTGTGCACAGCTGTCCAGTGTAAAAATGAAGGCTCAGATCAAGTGTCCTGTAATATTCACATTCAACATTAAAAATAATAAAAAAAGACATCACTTTGAATACACAAAGAAATACTCAGAGCTGCTAACCAACACTGACAAGAAGTAACTCAGCATGCAGGAGCGAACACAGCTCTAACCTGAACCGTGAGGAAATATGTAAGCAGGTATTTATTTATTTTTTTGCTTTGTGATTTGAAATGACACATCCACCATGTGACTGGAACATAAACCGTGCCACAATGTGAGGTCCTACCATTGGTAGCGAGCAGTAAATATTGTAAAAACATAGTAAAGAGCCTTTTTGGAGACACGGTGCGGGCGCGTTAAGTAAAAACCTGCGGCAGCTGCAATTCTTCTCAACATAACAGAGAAACGAAAGATCAAGACAGACAAAACATGACAGCGCTGCAGCGATCGCAATCACACATGAAGGCTCATGAATGCAGTCTGATGATCGCGACAACCTGCCTTTGAACTGAAAATAAAACCAGCTGAGAGGCATGGAAAAAATGAGGAGTTGATGCCTTGACTAGCTTTCTGTGCGCATATGAGGCTCCGTCTGTGCCAGAATTATGTTTACATCAGGACTGTTTTAAATTCAAACAGCTTGTTGTTTGACCAGTTCTTCCCGTATGCTGTGCTGACTTGTCGTTCTCATGCTGTCCTGTTGTTGTCCATCTCCCTGCCGTCTGACGGCTGACAAATGACCCGCTGATGGCAGGATTTGGTTCCAGCCGCACCGCGAACGGTTTGTCGACATATTCGGAGTTGCTCTGGGTATTACTATATGACATTTTAAAGCACTTTTTCTGCACAGTATTGGAAAGCGCGGCGACACAGCAGGTTTAAAACTGAAAGCATGCATGTGTCGTCAGATCTGGCGGTCAGATAATGTTCTCACAACTAGAGCGAAGCTCAAAGTTGAAAAGACATAAGGGGTGAATGCAAACATAATTTTGGCACAACTGGAACCTCATATTTTAAAAAGAAAAGTGTTTCTGCTGAAAAATATGCTTCATGCTTGTAGTCATTGTCATTCAGCAGTTGGAGGTCTGCGTGTGACTCTCGCTCGGGTCTCTCATTCGGCTGAGATTTTGCTGTCATAGAAACCATCCTCATCCTCAGAGCTTAAAGCGGAGGAGCTCAGAGTGGAGCGATGCGTCGGCTGTGACTTCCGCCTGAGAGAAAGAAAGCACCAGAAAATCCACTGACTTCATTCATTCAGACCAGCTGGTTACTACACAGTGCCACCTAGTGCAAAGAGGATTTATGCACGGGTCATGTAAAAATCAACATTATGTCATAGTGATGAAAGAGGAAGTCCTACTTTAATTCGCTCTCCAGCGTCATCACTTTGGCCTGCAGTGCGACCTGCAGCTCCCGCTGCTCCTCCAAGTCCCTGAGAACTTTACGGCGGACTCCTTCCAAGCGCTCCACCTCTAACTCGCTCTCGTCCACCTGCCGTTTCAAGGCCTTCACGCGCAGAGTCAACTGGGGGCGGAGAGGGAGAGGATGGGGGTTAAAGGGGGACAGAGGAGGTGATGTGAGGAAGGGGTAGGGGTAGGGGTTAAAGGAATCAACATTACTGGATATGTGGGTTTGTAAGGGAGTGACAACATCTACAAAGGCTGAGGTAACATGTAGGAGGGATATAAGATGGGAGGGAGCATTTTAGCACCCGAGTGAGGTTGGGTTTGGGCAGATGTGCAGATGAGATTAGTGTTATGCAAAGAAGCAATTAATAAAAAAGGTAAAACTTTATCTATAACACAATTATCAAGTAGGTAAATTAGTACAAAGTCAGAGTTTAGAAACTTGGAATAGTAAATTTCACACATGAAACCTTAAACAAAAGTTAAATATTTTAAAATACGCTTATTTGTAAGATTTGGATGAGCACTTACAGCCAGCAGCTTTTAAGGTAGCTTAGTACAGACACCATAAGGTGGAAAACAAAAACTTCCCCACCAACAGCTCTTACATGGTCTGTGATTAACACCCTGCATAGTTTCCTGTCATGCTGGATCTCACAGGTACTGTAGTTCGTAAGATGCGACGTGCTAAACTAACCACGCGCTTCCTCCATTTTCATACTTAAATCAATATTTAAAGTGGCAGCCACCTTCTCGTGCAACTTTTAGCGAGACCCCCAAGAGTACTTTCCAAAAATATGAAACTATGTCTTTAAATGGTTAGATCCTGTTTGAGTATCGGTGTTTTGAAAGCAAATACTGAAGGCAAGGAGCATGCAAATCCTCATATTTACCTGATCTCTCTGCTCGACGTGCTGGCTTCTCTCCTGGTCTAACGTGGCGTTCACCTCCTTCAGCTTTCTCTCCATTCGTCTCTGAGAAGCCTGGATACCGGCCTTCTCTCTGCATGCGGGAATTCACAATTCACACCATTATTCTTTGACATCTTTACATTTTTATTGGCTTTGCAACGGCACTTAAAAACACTTTTTATTCTTCTCGCTCGCCCTCCCCGAGTGTTGTAGTGATCAGTCTTTCCTTATAGGATTTGCTGTTGTTTTTAGTGTGTATGCACATACAGTACAGCAGACACAAACACATGACATGTCTGAGAAGTGTTGTTTTATGAAAAAAAGCCTCAAATTTAGCATGAATGCCACCAATAGAGCCCAAAAGTAGTACCACATCTTTAAATGTAATTTTCTGACTTGTCGTGCCCGTTTAGTTATACCTTTCTTCACTCCGTAGTTTCTCCTCCAATTCCTGAATTTTGGTTTCCAGCAGTGCGAGTCCAGCTGAGGGTCGAGTCTGTCCCTCCATGTCTGCCACGCGAGACTTTAACTCCTTCATCTGCGAGTGGAGTCACAGTGTGTCATTAGCAAACCACAGATTTTGCAAGAAGCCATTTTAAAAGGTGTGCGTGTGTGTGTGTGTGTGTCTGTGTGCGTGCATACCTGTCTCTCCAATGCACTCTTGTCCATTTCCAGGTCATGTCTGGCTGAACGCTCCTGCATCAGCTCTGAACGAAGCTGATCCACCTGAGAAGAAAAAGAAAAAAAAAAGTCAGACAGGTGAACAGAGCGAGCAGGCGCTTTAAGTTATTAAATACATATTTACAGCGAAACCTCTCCTGCTTATTTGCATGCGCATTCAAATATTTATGTCGTACCTGATCTCGGCTTCGGTTGATGCGATCGTTCAAAAGCTCCACGTTACTCTTCTCCTCATCCAGCTCAATTTCTAGTGTTTTAATTTTATCCTGTAAAAGACAGACACGCGCGCACACACACACACACACACACGCACACACACACACACACACACACACACACACACACACACACACACACACAC
>JAVDPK010002699.1:144241-181351 GCA_034780415.1 Cichlasoma orientale | reverse complement strand
ACACACACACACACACACACACACACACACACACACACACACACACACACACACACACATGTAAGTAAATGCATCATGAAACACGTTCACATTTCTCTCAAAGCCACTTGACACCTCATCTTCCCATGCATCCCCGGGTTTTCGCCCACCCTTTATCAGACTCCCCGGGGTTATAACCTGCGACCTTGAAGCCTCACCTCCAGGCCTCTGATCTCCCGGCTACGGTCAGTGTGTGTGCTCTTCTCTGCTTCTAGCTCGCTCTCATAGTGTTTGAGGCGGTTGTTGAGCAGGTCTCTCTCCAGCTGAGCGCTGTCTCTCTCCTCGCTGCACGCCAGCAGCTCCTTCTTCAGACGAGAAACCTGGATAAAAGATGCAAAGTATTATTTATGAAATTTTCTATTTTCATGGATTTTTTTTCTCTTTTTTCCCCCCTTCAGAATTCCCTCCAGGCTTACCTCAAAGTTTAATGGGCATGGATGCTCTTTTTAGAATCTGCACTTCTGCACTGTGAGAAACTTAATGTACCTTCTCAGAATGTGATATTTCCATAAATTTCTATTTAAAGTTTCAACAGCTTCCGTATCTCACCACATTTTTTTTTCTCCAACTTTTTTTTTGATCTATTTTCCACCACCGTAAAAGTAATTTAGACTGTTCAGCAAAAATGTTACACAGTAAAACTAGACTGTGCAATTTCTGGTGAAACCGCAGTGGGATTGTTGCTTCCGCTGGACTCGCTTGCTCGATTGCTGCTAACAAGTTGGAGGTAAATAGGTTGGCTAAAAAAAAACTGAAGAGAAGTAGTAGTTGATACTTGGAAAAAAAACTAGGGTAGGGTTTTATTTTGAAAATCTTTAAAGTGGATGATTTGAATTTAAACTGCAGTATGACCTGAAATGGAAGCAGATAACTGACTCATAAACATGTGTTTGTGCTTCTATTATGTGCGTGCATCAGCTAAACATCAGTTACAGTTGCCATCCTTTACATCTCTAAAGCCATTTTTCCTCACCTCTTCTTGCTGGACCTTCAGGTTGGTCTGAACCCTCTGCAGCTCAGCCAGCCTGTCCTTGCTGCTGCGCTGCGCCTCCAGCAGGTCCTTCCTCGAGCGCTCCCTGTATTCGTCGAGCTGCGTTTGCAGGGTGGATACCGAGTGACGAGAATCTCCCATCATCATCTCCATCTGAGAATGTAGCCGACGGAAAGAAAGCCATTGAGAAAATGACATCATCGACATGCAGCGAGACATCCATCCATCCATCCATAACTCTTTCACACCTCTTTGTTAAGCTTTTCAACTGCTCGATCCAGCTGCCTCTTGTGATCCTCCAGTTCGCTTTTGCCCCTCCTCAGCGCCTCCCTCTCCATGTCTCTCTCCTCCAGCCGCCGGACCAGCTCGTCCCTCTCCTTGCTCAGACGGGTGACTCCTCTCTTGGCCTCCTCCAGTTGAGATTTCAGGGAGCGGTTCTCATCCTCCAGGACTTCCACCGTTTCCTCGTCCTCCGGGCTGGACATGCTGGAGTGAAGCCTCGTCTGGGGAATATATCAAAGTATGAACACAGGCTTATAGTAGGTAGACTAAATTGTGTTTTTATTACAAAAAAAAAACAAAAAACTGTATTACAAATCTTGACTTGCACTGAGCCAGAAAAAAAAATCTTTGTGTTTACTTTCTAATATGGGATTATAACAAGTTTCATTAAATTTGGTAGGCAGACAGAAAAAGGAGAATAGCAAATAATAAAGTGCTTTTAATCTTTTCACATTTAAAGTAGAGTTATAATAGAAGGTCTGCACTTGAAGCTTCATTAACATGATGACCGCATACAAAGTCCAGTGTGCAATGTGCTGCTATTTACTGAGTCTGTTTACCGATTTGTGAATGATTGCTCTCCTCACATGACCACAGATCACGGCTGGAGTATGCCGCTGTTTCAGTCCACATACAGCACAATGCACATCTTGAGCAAATTTATCCCAGAGGGATTATTTTCTAAGCTTACATACTTGAGTTTTTCTTTGAGTGCAATTCTCTTCACATCACTTGGTTGAAAATAGTGTCTGTGTGGGAGGACGTTTCTTTTGTTCTTGTGCAGTACGTGTGTTTACAGAATTCTGTGGGCATGTGTGTGTGTATGTGTACAGCTGTGGACTGCAGCCTCTTTTTGAGCAGTACCATGCGGGCCAGCCTTTCCCTCAGGCGATTGTTTTCCTCCTGGAGCTCCAGGTTGCTGCCGTGGTCCACCACAGTGTTTCCTGCAGACCCAGCTGATGTCTGTAGACAGGAGTGGATCAAAACAGAGAAAAAGATGGAAACTGAGACTTTATATTGCATGTAGAATTTGCTCATTATGCCTGCACTTTCTGACCTCTGTCTAAAGAGAAACTTCCTGGCTTCTTTTTAACATCGAACGGTGCAAGAGCCGTTAATTTTATGCTGCAAAATTGTTGCGTCGCTTCTTTTCTAGAATCAAGATGCCGCTTCACCTCTTTTGCCTTCTCGAGTGCCTTTTCCAGCGCAGTCTTATCTCTCTGAAATTGCTCCTTCAGCTTGCTGATCTCAGACTGAAGCGTGGCCTCTTTCTCTCCGCTCGCCTTCTTTAGAGCTTGAAGGGCCTTGATTTTCTCGTCCACCTGACCCTTTTGTTTGTCCAAATCGGCGTGAGCCCTCTTCAGGTCGTCATGGCAACGCCGAAGCTCCTAGGGACAGGCAATCAAAGATGGATAATATGTGTGTGAGTGAGAGGAATGTGCCAGGGCGTGTAATAATGTATTAATAAGTGTGAGTATGTCTGTCTGCAGGAAAATGTAAAGGGAAAGAGAGAAAACCTGAGCCAAACGAAAACCCGCACCCACAGTGGTGCTTGACACATTAAAAAAAATAAAAAGAGTAAAACATACTATAAAACAAAGGAGATGAGCTCCTGCATTTCACCCACACAGTGAGCATAATCTTTGCTGAATTACCTCTGCTAAAGAGCAGTTATCATCAGATGCAGGCGTTTGTTTCTTCGTGGCAAGCGATGAATCCCGAAGATCCTTTAGCTCACCCTCCAATCCTTCCTTCTCCAGATGAGATTTTTGCAGCCTATGGAAAGAAAGAGAGTCATTTTATATGCAGCGAGGCCATAAAAAAAATATACACATATGCTCACATCCAACATATACACACAGATTGGATAAATGCTGCACAAAGCCAGCGACTGCAAACAGCAAAGATAGCACAAGGGAGTAAAACTACTTGATACAAAATCACACCACCTTATCCAAAATTTGCATTTTATTGAAGCACAGATTTTCAGATTGTGTCTGAAACTGTGATTTATCATTTGCTTATTTATTTAAAGGAAGAAATTTTTCATCAGCAAACAGCAAACAGTGACTTTGAGGAAGATAATTAAAGGGGCAGGGGAGGGGAATCAAAGCATTTAGCAACAGCAACCTCGGGTTCGTTACAGTTAGATTGCGGTTAGTAAGGGTTCACCGATCTAATGATCGAATCAGATGTCATCAGATGCAAAATCCACTCTGATGGGAGCCTTTCAGGTGGATTTCAGGGAGCAGATCTCAACTTCTGATTGAAACCAGGCTAAATCTACATTGCTCAAAGCAAACACAGGAAGACTAATTTGCTCGCTCACATTCGGCTGCTGGGGTTCGCCTCGTTCCTGCCGAATGAAAAGTCAAGTGAGAAATGGCAGGCATTAAAAATAACTCAGGAGAAATATAATATTAGAAGACCGAGGCGACGAGAGCTCTTACAGCAACTTTTCGCAGGATATTTTAAAGTTTTCAGTGTAGATGCTTTGAACTGATTCACCTTTGAAATATGAAATGTGACGAGTGCGAGAGTGTTTTTGATGCATAACCAAGGCTAAAATATGTTACATCAGCGCGCATATTCATGTTATTTAACAGGCTCACAAATGTGCCGTTATTGTTGCTCGCTGAGGTCAACTGCGCCTTCACGGTAGAATAAAGATGAGAAGACTTATGATACTAACTCCTCTTTGGTCTTGTGCAGCTCCTGCGTGCTCGCCTCCAGCTCCATCTTCCACTGCTCTTCCTGATTTCTGCAGCTTTCCAGCTCTTCCTCTAGCGTCAACATGGTGGTGTTCACCCTCTCCCTCTCCTCCTCTATCTGCTCCTGGGACTGAGGCACACACAGTTGTGGAAGTGAGTGTTTAAAATATGTTTATTCCTCACATTCATTTAACCTCCTAATTATCATGACATGCAATTTAAAAAGGAGTTCACGCACCCAAATCTATCACATATTTCTTTTCATTTATTTTCTTTTTCTGGCAAACGCTCAGCCCACGGGATCAGAAAAAATACAGATCTTTCAGCTCGCGCCTTCATCAGCACGCAATCCACTTCTGAGAAATACTAAATAAGAAATATCACCATAATATATCAACTAAACAAGACAGGGTGCTGTACAGTTGTTGCAAACAGCGATTCAGCCGCTTTAATCCTTCCCTCGCCAAATCAATCACCTCATCAAAAGCAGCTGCCAGCGTGTCTGCTTACTTCCTGCTCTCAGGCTGCATGTTACCCCCCTTTTTTTTCCCCTGACACTGCTGCTACTTTTTCAGAAATTTGCATAATGATCTTATCCCGTATCTACATATATTCTTCAAATTTCCTCTTCAGCGCATCCTGCAGCAGCCCAGAAACAGTCCACTGGTACAGAAGCGGAAACTTTTCCCAGAAAATTCAACTAGAAAAGTTTGACTGTGCAATCACAAGCAGCAGAATTCTCTTTTTCTAACTTTGCGCACTGAGCTCGGCCTGACCTTGTGATACCCTGACTCGTGGTATGAACACCGACTGCATACTGACAACATTAAACTGAATGGCAAGATAAAGCCTGGGTGTATGAGGGGGAGATAAGACATCAAAGCACAAGTTAACTTCACCTTAATAATTCACGCAGGACACAAACTGCCTGACAGGCATAACCTGATTGTTCATTTGTACAAAGAAATTGCGTACGACTACGAGAAAACAAAAAAAAAAAAGTCAGTGACGGGAAACAGAGAAACTTTCGCTGCGATTGCTGCACTGCAGGTTTTCCCGTGACCAGAGTTTATTTCCTTCCTTGTTACCCCCGTAAAAGCCCCAAATTCACTGAAGAACAGCAGCAAAACTGTGAGCCCAAAAGATCAACCCATATCTCTACGGATCAAAGATACTCGGGAGAATTATGACATAGAATAAGTCTCCTAATTGTTGATGCCAACCCAGAGTGAGATTTTCCAGTAAAGACTGACGTTTTTACTCCTCCCTCCCTAATAAAACTGGTAAATTAGATTAACACTGTGGTCAAAAACTGCCGCTGAAATAATGCAGCTACTGATGGAAATTAAGCTGCTGTCTTAATCTAAAAGTATTTATAAGGACGCCGATAATCATGCTGAGATCACAGACCTCACATCAAACAGCTCAAGTATTTTCTGACAAATTTATGATGGTTTAAAAAAAAAACAAAAAAACGAGTCCCTTGTGATTTGTCTCAGCTGCAGAGTTTTAATTCCTTTTATCTCTAGTTTCAGTTTTGTTAATCATTTTTGCAAATAAGATAAGTCTGGCAACTACAGATGAATCTTTTAGTGAAGGATCTTTATTTTTGACTTTTATTTTATTTTTTAGGAAAAGAAAAAGGGGGCCTGGATTGGATTGCTTGCATGTATGTTTGGTTGGTTTTTTTGTGCACTTCAGAAGATCCGTTCACAAGAATAAAACTCCAAATTCCACATTTTGTCTGGCCGACTCTTGCGTATTAATAACAGAGACATCCACCTGTGTGACCTGCTCCATGGTTTTCCTCAGGTTCTCCATGTCCTGGCTGTACTGCTCCCTCAGATCCTCCATCTCTTTGTCGTGGCACTCCACCTCCTCCTTTAGTGCCCCCTTCAGTGCCGTCAGCTCCCGTTCTCGCTGGCGCAGAGTATCTTCTAGGCGCTGACGTAGCATGGCGGCCTCAGCAAGCTGGGCCCGCAGAGTCGCCACATCCTACAGAGAAAAAGGCACATTTAGATGGAAGAGACAGAGGTGTAACGGTGTGTTTGTGTGTGCAACTGTGCGGCGTCCTGACCGTCTGCATTGAGTCTGACTGAGGCGAGTTTTCTGAAACCCTCCTCAGCTCTTCCTGAAGCTCAGCTAGCTGATCTTCCAGCATGTGCATACGAGATTCTGCAATTTCTCTGGCGATACGCTCCTCAGCCATTCTGAAACGCACGCACACGCAATCAGCACCGCATCAGCTCTCAGTGACAAGCTGATCAAGCAGGCAACAGTGAAATGACCCCCCCCCCCCCAAAACACCACAGAAGAAAAAAGTAGGAGCTTTCTTCCTAAGTGCACTCAGTGTGGATGCAAAACCACACACACACTCACACACACACACGCATCCTTACTCATCCTGGGCCTGCTGCAGTTCTTTCTTGAGACGTTTCAGTTGCTCCTGAAGTTCCTCAAGGCTCCCTGTTTTAAGGCTGCCATCAAATCCCCCCTTCTGTAGAAAATACAACACAGTCACAGAGAGAGAGAGAGAGAGAGAGAGAAGAAGAGACTGAAGGTGAGACAAGGAGAAAATAGCAAAGGGACGAACACAAAGAGGAAGACTGGAGATACTGCCAGTCTCGGCCTTGCAATGCATTATGCACTCTGTATTATCTTAACCTTTGAAAGAAAAAAAAACCCTGGCTTGGATTTCTTGCCCTAGTTTCTGACAGTCAAAAAATCTTTGGGAGAACAAGTCCCGCCACTGTGCTCAGATATCGTCAAAACAGACGCTCTCCCCACAGAAGCAGCTCTTTCTGACAGGCTGCAGGGGGAACAGAGCCGGAGAGGCAAGCAAGCTCGCTCGTCGCCCACACCACTCCGCCGTTCAGAAAGGCCTCCCTCTCACTGAAAAGGGGGAATAAGCGCAGCCTGCCTGCCCATGAAACTACTCTCATCCTCCTACACACTCATTACAGGGACGCACACACGGAAAAGAAAAGAGAGACAAAGCGAGGATCGGGGATGGCTCTGCTCCTTAAGGGACCCTCGCATTTCTGTTACTTATCAGTGATTGATTGTGAAGATATTTTGTACAGCTTTATTTTCACTTTCTTGTCATCCCCCGCAGGACAAACTGTAGATAATCCCGTTCTGGGACATTCCACTCTGTCCTCACAAAAAGATAATTAAAAGAGGGTAAAATAATAAGGGAATAAGGGAGCACTCTGTATGAATTGCATCAGCTGTATAATGATGTGTATTAACAATTTTAAAAAAAAGAAGAAGAGCTTCTCATTGCTGTGCCTAATATAGCTCTGGTCAAACCTTTACATACACTTACTGACATGATGCTTTAACAGTGTCGCAGGTATGTATAATTTTGACTCTATTTTCAATTCAGAAGACTAAATAAAATAAAAGTTTATGCACCAATTTCATGTTTTCCTTCTTAAAGATGTATGTTGTTCAGTCAGTCAGCCCCAGGAGGGAAAAAAATGATTGAAAGCCAGATATTGCTTTGATGTTCATGCCCCTGATGAGTGCCTGTAAAGATTCAACTACAACTGATCATCAGCATTCACATTTTATTAGGCACACCTTAGTAGTACCAGCTTGGACCCCCTTTTGCCTTCAGAACTGTCATAATTCTTTGTGGCACAGATTCAACAAGGTGCTGGAAACATTCCTCAAAGGTCGTGGTCCATACTGACATGATAGCATCACTAAGTTGCTGAAGATTTGTTGGCTGCACATCCATGATGTGACTCTCCTGTACCACCATATCCCAAAGGTGCTCTATCGGACTGAGATCTGGTCACTGTGGAGGCCATATGGGTGCAGTGAACTCATTGTCATGTTCAAGAAATCAGTTTGAGATGATTTAAGCTTTGTGACATGGCATGTTATCCTGCCTGAAGCAGCCATCAAAAGATGGTACACTGTGGTCATATAGAGATGGACACGGTCAGCAACAATACTCAAGTAGGCTGTGGTGTTCAAAAGATGCTCAGTTGGTACTAAGGGGCTCAAATGTGCCAAGAAAATATCCCTCACACCATTACACCGGCAGCAGGCTGAACCATTGATACAAGGCAGGATGGATGCATGTGTTCATGTTGTTTATGGCAGATTCTGAAACTACCATCTGAATGTTGCAGCACAAATCGAGACTCATTTTTTCAGTCTTCTGGTGAACCCATAGCCTCAGTTTCCTGTTCCTTGCTAACAGGAGTGGCATCTGATGTGTTCTTCTACTGCAGTAGCCCACCTCCATGTGTTGTGCATTCAGAGAAGCTCTTGCGCATACCTTGGCTGTAACGAGTGGTTATTTAAGTCACTGTTGCCTTCCCATCAGCCACGTTCAAAGTCGTTCAAAATCACTTAAGTCACCTTGCTTCCCCATTCTGATGATCAGTCTGAATTTCAGCAGGTTGTCTTGACCATGTCTAAGCGCCTAAATCCACTGAGCTGCTGAGATGTGATTAGTTGATCAGATATTTGCGTTAATGAGCAGTTGAACAGGTGCAACTAATGAAGCGGCCGCTGAGTGTATTTTCCTGATAGGTCGTTGATGGGACGCCTCAGGACACGTGAATGTTTACGCTACAAAAGACATGTAGACAAAGTGGTTCGAGTGATCAGATCACACAAGCATCCTGATTGTCGTTTTCTATTGCAATCTAGGTCTTTGTAGTCAAGTAGTTTTAAAATTTTTATAGCACAGACGTGCATCGTCTAACTTTTTCTGTCAGGATCAAGAAAGCTAAAAATAGAAAGTCTTGAAATTTAAATAAAATATAAAATATAATTAGTCACTGGTTGAACAGGTCGCAACACATGAACACGACCTTTGCATTTTGAACAACTAACAGGCAGCACTTTTCATACTGTATGCAAACAAGCATACGTTAGCAGTGTTAGCCTCGGGTAGCCCGGCACACCGGTATCTGATTCTCAGTTAAGGAGTGGCTCAAAAATGGTGTCGGTGTATTATCTCAGTAACCTTCCATTTAACGCCACAGCGAAACCGTCAAAACACACCACGAGCACTTTGAGAAAACCACAGGCATGAGTGTGCTGACAGTGAAGTGACACAAAGTCAATACACTTCAAAATGCAAATATCTTTCTGAAAGATAAAAGGCGAAGCATTTGCGAGTTTTAATCTGGACACTTGTTGTAAAAAAAAAAAAAAAATTATCCCCAAAAGAATCTTTGGATGTTGGTGTAAGCGCACACACTCATTTAGCCCCGCTCTGATCTTATGTTTAGGCTTGATTCAGACAAAAGCAGTGCTTTGGTTTAGAGGCAGAGCTGGAGAATAAATAGCCTTTAAAAAAAAAAAAAAAAAAAAAAAAAAAAAAAGCAGACTCTTTCATCCTGCGGCTCGATGCCGTTTGTGGATTTTGAAGTAGCTGCTGAAGAGCCTGGAATGACTTCTGGTGAAAAAGAATGAGCCACTAAAGCCACAGCAATATACTAAAGTGGGCAGCGAGGTTAACGTCATAACAAAGGAGATTTTGTACAACAAGACCCCTCAGAGGAGGATCTGCCCCATCCAGCAAGCCAACCCCGAGCCGGTGCAGGGTTCCACTCCAACTCAATTATTGATGGCTCTCAATGACTGAGCTTTCCTCTGCAGGTGCATCGTTGCCAAGAGACAAGACGGGCAAATAATTCACAGGCAGCCATGGTCACAAGCACAATGAGAAGTACATAACAAGTGATCATACATAATCAAGGGCATGTAATATGAGAAGGTAAGGCCACAAAGGAATAATTTCTGTATGTAGATTTATTCAAAAGGATGCTAATTTAAAGGAAGATGTGTGCGTGTTCTTGTATCTGTGTATCTGTTTCAATAAGGCGTAACGGGACGCACAAAGGAGCAAACATGGCACCAAGACTGGGAGAGGAGTAGTCAGCCCGCTCCTTACTTTTCACACTTTTTGGTCTGCCAAAAGAGGATCCTCGGAGATAAGATGAATGAAACAGAAACTTCAAGCTGCCAACCATCTGCTAAATTCACTGCAAGACAAAGGGAGAAAACCACTCCCATCCCAGAGCTGACTATTGCCCAACACTGACCAACATGCTGATTATACACTAAAAAGCTAATTAAATGATCTGTAATTATATATTTGCACAATGTGTTTTTATACTTTTTGCATTAATATGATCATACCTCTTAGTAGACTTTTTGTGAGATGTAGGTTAGACCACTGCAAAACCGAACCAAAGTATACTGCTAGTACCGTACTTTTCCTCCTGCCTGGCAGCTCCATCTCCAGCATCCTTTGTCCAATATATCCACTATCCCTGCTCTGCACATATCCAAACCATCTGTCCCTCTGATGCACTCATTTCTAATCCTGTCCTTCCTGGCCACTCCCAGTGAAAATGCTAACATCTTTAACTCTGCCACCTCCAGCTCAGCCTCTCGTCTTTTTGTCAGTGCCACCATCAAACCACACATCACAGTAGGTCTCATTACCAGATCTTCCAGATCTTTTCTCACAAATCACCCCTGACACTCATCTCCACTCATCTCATTGGTGCAGGCTCAGACTTTGTCCTGCTTTCTTGCCTTAGAGGTGCAGGCTTCTCTCTTGCATCATCATCATCACTTTCTCTGCTTCACCTGGAGGTAAAAGTATTTCCTGATCTATTTCCTTATATAGACGGAAATAGATAAGAACGTTTCCACGCACATAGTAAATGAGGTCAAATGTGCTTATGTGGAAGTGCCGGTGGGGCGCTACTGTTCGTATCAGGAACACATCATATCCGTTTAAAAAACAGAACTGAATATGTTTATATGCATATAGAAATAACTTCATATCCACTATATGGACAAAAGTATTTGGCTACCTGCACATTACACCCACAGGAACCTTTATGACATCCCATTCTAAATCCACAGGCATTAATATGGAGTCTGCCACCCCTCTGCAGCTCTAACAGCTTCCACTCTTCTGGGAAGGCTTTCTACAAGATTTTGGAATGTGTCTGATTAAGATTAAGAGGTGTGGCCTAATACTTTAGTCCGTATAGTTTGTACTCTTTGTGGAGTGATCGCACAGGCTGTGTCGTACCTTTAAGCTGCTGGTTGTTTCAGCAGTGGGGCTGACTTTTGTTTTCAGGGGTCCGTCACTGTCGCTGATACTGAGGAGGAAACATCAGACACAATATGGAAAAAAACATATTTATATACCTATGTAGTTACATTTTTCATTTTAACACTTTTTTAAATACAACATGACACTATTAATTAAATAATCTATTCAAACAGACCACATAAATGATGTAGTAGTGTGTTTTTTTTTAAAAGTTTCATGAGTACACGTCACGCTTGTAGTTTTAATTACCTGTTTTTCAGGATGTAACTAGTTTGCTTGACTGGAATCTCTCCTCCATCCATGACGTCTGCACTTTGACTCCTAGGAAGTGTCTCCTTTAAAGACAGAATTAGTTAAGGGAAGAAAACAAACAGCTCAATTCTCACTAATAGCTCACAGGCTCCAAATTGCTATTACTTACGGGCTTTTTTGCTATAGCTGGAGGTGTGTTCTTGGCAGTAAACATCTCTGGTGACTTGAAATTTGCCTTGGGAGCCTCAAAGGGTGTCACTGTGTCAAAAGATGGAGGGCTCTGTCCCAGGCTACTACTTGCTGGAGCAGAAGACAAACTGAAGGAGGTAGGCTGAGGATCAGTGTAGGGATTCGGAGTTGGAGACATATTCATGGGGGAGGAAACTTCTGACTCGGCATCTTTTCGAGCATCAAGACTTCTGGATCTCCTGTGCTCCTCGAATCTGAGCTGCTGCCTCGCTCCAGGGCTCCCTCTAGTCTGTTCGGCGCTATCTGGCGCTCCACTGTTGAACTTATTGATGAGCTTGTTGATGGGGGCCAGGGATTTGGTGTCGATTGCTGGGGCAGGCTCCTTGTCACTCGATGCTGGAGGTTCTGGGAATGACCGTGAAGAAGACACTGTACTCGGTTTCTTCTCACTGTACCTCCCCAAAGAGCTGGTGAAACCAGAGGCAGTTTGGTTTAGCCCTTTGGGTCCCACAGAGTTTAATTTGACAGGTTTAAGTCCTGCTTCGTTATATTTTTCGTTACTTGTCCAGTCTTTATTTTTCTCTGTGTCACTAACAGTCGCTTTGAGTTCAGCTTTCGGCTTCTCTACCTGTTTTTCTCTGCCCGCCCTACCCTCCTCCTCCCCTTGCGTCCCTGCTTGACCATCCCCTGGAGGTCTTTTTAGAGGGCTCCCAAAAATTTCCCCATCCTCATCCTCTGCTGGAGAAGTTGGGGATTGTGACGAATTATCAACAGGGGTGTAGGGATTTAAGAATTCTCTCTGTACTTTATTCATTTTTGGGAGGCTGTTGTATGGTGAAGGTGTCCCCGAGCTGGAGGTGGGGGTTTTTAATTGAACTCCGTATGAGTCACCCTTCTCGCCATCCTTCAGAACCACATAAGGCTGTCCAGAGATTCCCTGAACCCTCACTGCCACGCCATACTTGTTGGAAGGAGGAGTTGCACTGCTGTTTCCTCTGGATTTATCAGAATAACCTCCTCCTGTGTCATGGAGGTCTTTAATGAAGCGGATCTGAACGCCGTAATCCACGGGCGTCTTCCTGTCAGCGGAGAGGCTACTCATGTTCACTTCCTGGTTTGGGTGCAAGCAGCCTGAGCAAATAAGTTTAAAAAAAACAAAACAGAAATGCAAATCAGGTGATTCAGCGGAACAAGTTACGAAAGCATTTACTACACAAACATGGGAGACGAGCTGCTGAGACCATTTTTAAAATCTATCTCACGGGCCAGACACCCAGAAGATTAAAGTCTCATTGCTTGTTTTCTTGTTGATATATAAGCTGCCTGCTTCTTCCCAGGTGGAGTCGCTGTGACTGGGCAAAAATATCAGATTGCTCGTATATCTTGATGAAACTGTCATCTTCTCTGGCTGCTCTACAAGTTAAATTCCTTCTCGGCCAGACCTGTATTGTATGTATGTCATGCCAAATATGCCACTGGGACACTAAGAACCTCTTTGTATAGGTCGAGGCCTACTTTTCCCAGAGGGTGTGTACGGAAAGAAGGAAACACCCTGGAGAAGGCGTTTTTTGTGTGAGACACCCAGAGGTTTGTTGCCTTTTATTTACACAGCCACACTTTTGTTCACTTGTTATCAAAAGAAACACGAGACACAAAAAAGGGGACACTGAGTTGATTATAATTGAGGTTTTGAGCGCAGAGCAGCATCCAAATGTTTTCTTTTACTTTAAAAAGAAGAGGAACAAGGACCTACTGTATATCTGTGTAAACGATTAATGTGGTGGTCACAGTAGTAAATTGAACCACTGATACTGACAGTTACTGCTCTGCTTTATTTACAAACATAAGTTTTATTATGAAGTTAAAGGGGGATTCCAGCAGTTTTAACCATGAAGTTAAACTCAGCCTGTGATCCTAGTTATTGTCACAGTTCTGCATGTCTTGAGTAAAAAGATGCTATTTGGTGCAATACAGGAAATGCAGGACAGTAGGATTTTCAGGGTTTGAACCATACTGAGGCTACAGGTCAGGATATTTTGACCTGTTAAGTGCTTGATTTAATTAAAATTTATTTATTTATTTCTACAGTTTTTCAGCTTAATAGAAGTCCGTCCATCCATCCATCTTCCACTTATCGAATTCAGGGTCACGGTTGGGCTGGAGCCTATGCCAGCTGTCATGGGATGTGAGGTAGGGTACACATTTACAGGTCGCTAGTCTACAGCAGGGCTGTGGCATCATTTTCACTGTCATTTAATCTGCTTAAAGTATGAATGCCAGAGTCCATAACAACATTTTTAATCAAACCAAAGATAATCCGTATATTATACTTGACAAAGAAAACCATCGCAGCCCCACATTTAAGAGGCCAGAATCAGGATGTGTTTGGATTTTCATCTTGACGTTTGCTTTAAAGACTAAGTTTAAGTGAATCAGTCAGCCATAATATTAGAAGCAGAGCCTAAGCAAGTCCACCTTTTATAGTCTGATGAGCACAAATGAGCTTGGTGATGAACACCATGAGAAGGTGAATACTCCTCCCTTTGTCCAGGCTCCGTGGAGCATAAAACACAAGGGGCTATGCGAAGAATGGGCTCTCCCTCTCTTTCTGCGCTGCTGCCAGTCTCCCCAGCCACCAAACTTCAGAGTAGAGCCACTCAGGCATAGACTGTTTACTTTAAGCTATGCAAGGGCGTGTGCACGCACATGCACCTGCTGTGCATTCCCCATCTGGTTGTAGTCCAGTGAACCAGCATTGCTCCTCTCACTACGCTTGCAAGCAAAAAATACAAAATAACATGGGATCACATTAAAACACGTCTCTGCCTTCTCCTGCACGCATCGATTTTTGCATTTAAGCACTCCTAATGTTAATATTCGCTCGCCATTCTCATTCAACCCAAGTCTATCTCATTTGTCTCTGACACTAGAATTAAAATGTAACCGTCCTTGACTGCTGGTTATAATGTAACACGCAGGACCGCGACCACCTATGAGGTTAGATTAGCAGATCAAAGTCAGACTCTGTCTTTCTTTGAAAACATTCTCAGAATTCCTGACGTTCCCTTTCAGCATTGCGCGTGGTTTGCATTTGTATAATGAGAGCAGATTAAGAAAAAACTGAGGACTGGGCCAGCATCGACAGTAAAGCCTACACATGCGGAAAAAACTGTTACACAAAGCTGGAAAAATGGGGCAAGAAATTCATTCTACTGTCCTAACATGACATCAAGCAACCAGTTTTTCAGACCGTGTTGTATGTTAAAACAATGGCCTATCCCTGAGCTACATTAGCAAATCTGTGCTTGACTTTTTTTTTTATTATTATTAAATGAGACGTCTATTGTAGTGCTGTCCAGGCGCTCAGCCCTTACACTGAAATCTCTCAGGTGTGTTTATGTTTCCTGGACAAACACAGATTTAAACAAAGGCTCAGTTGTTGTACAGTTGTTGTGAACCAGCCAGTAGCCGAGCACTGTTTGGTGACAACTGCTTCACCTCCTCTCGTGCTCTCTCTCTCTTTCTCTCATGCACAAGGATTGGCTGTGTCAACAGAGACAGGAATGCCACCAAACTGGCCAATCAGCCGTCACTCGTCCCTTTCTCCTTACCCGGCAGGCACTTCTTATTTTCCTTCCTTCCTGCACCCCAATGGGCTAATTTTTTTTTATCCCACAATTTCTTTTGGTTTCATGTGTCTTAAGAAGATGGGTTTTGAAATCTGAACCTCTCCACATTAAAATGACAGCTTCTTTCTTTATTCTAGCATCTTATCAGAGAAAAGATATCTTGTACCAGATTTAGGTAATTTCCATCTGCAGTCCCCAGGCAGGTACACACAACAGGTCAACTATAATATACAAACACGCATCCAAGTACATGTACAATAATATAATCCTAAAAACACTACAGCCACACCAACAAAAGAAACAGTATGATTTGATTCAGATACTTTTTCAATATAATCTTAATATTCACTGATTCAAAAATGAATGGCTTTTGTGTGGTTTATAATTTGCTTGTAACAAATTACTTGCATAACACTAGCCTATGTAAACTCACCAAGCACACACATTCCCATGATTACATTAAAAGATCTTTGACACCAAAAAAACATCAAAGTACCTGCAGCAGAAAATCCACGCTGGTTACTAGTTTTTGGGGCTTGTGTGGAAGAAGAAAGGGGCAGTTCTGTGGTCTAAAATAGCAACAAGATGTTAATACTATTCCCTCATTAAAGGCGCATGTTTACGTAAACACCTCAAAATGAGCTTGGAGCATAAATTTGAGGTCAGGACTATTTCTGGAGCAATTTATTTTAAAGCAAAATCAAGTAAACAGTATCTTTCAACAGCTTGTAACGACAGAAGCTTGTGAACTGCAGTGAGCTGCGCACTATCATGAGGCTTATCCTACTTTTCCGCCACGTACGTCTTATTCTAACCGGTATAAAGGCTGCTTTGTATTTCCACAGTAGACTTAATTTACAAACCTTGACTTATAAGAAAAATAATTTTCAAATTTAACCATTAAAAGGTGAACACCTGTGTACTCCTGGATTAATTGCGTCACACCCACCTATCCGGTCAGTCAGTATCGGTGCGCGTCGAAACCACAGCGTTGTTTCTCACTCTCTCTCTTTTACACGGGCCGATGGGACCACGAGCCGAGCAGGAAGATAAACAACCGGCTCACCTGCCCCACGGCGAGACGTCTTCGCACCCTATTTGTAGCTTTTACCTGCCATAATAATCTCCCATATCCTCTTTACGCAGCGCCGTCGGATCCAATTATAGCTCGCACATCAGCTGGGTGCTCTCACACAGAGCGCTGCATAAATATATAACGTCTGAGAGCAAATAACAGCGAGCTTTCTCTGCTTTTTTTTTTTTTTGTTTCGGTCATCATCGAGAACAGGAAAAGCCGAACACGAGAAGGCGGCTGCCAAATCCTATCACAAAGCCACAGGTGTCCATCTGCGCTTATCCAAATGTTGTAAAATGCCACCTCAGCAAAACGGGGCTCACTCACTTTTAGTTTACTTTTTTTTTTTTAAAGTAGAATAAGTCAAGGATAAATACACCGATTAGGCTAAGATAGTTATTTTACCGCACCTGTAAAATGTGTTCCTTACTCTGAATGATCCTCCTCAGTTACGGATCCGGCATGTGCCAGTCCTCAAAGCAGCGGCGGCGGCACAACAGCGTTGTGTTGGTGGGATGAGGTGCTCAATGAACCGACAACATAGGGGCAACTCTCCCCCGTTACCAGTACAACCTGTTGCCAGCACCTCCGATAGTGAGCGTCCCGCCTCAGCGCGGCCTTCATTGGTGGGAGACAAACCGAGGGGTGGAGCCTGCTGCGGGCTCAGTTACATCCCTGCAACAGGGGTTAATACAATACAGCGAACGTGACCCATTTCAGCCGTGAACGCGAAGGTCTTACGGTAAATAATCTCTTAATCAGGCTGAAAATTATGCCAGAGTTGGTAGTATTTGTCTATAATAATATACCATATCCAAACATCAGGGCAGGCCAGGAAGAAAAATCTGTTCTAGTCAATTAACATAGTTTATTTACTACAGTTCCTTATAAAAGCTTTAAATTCAAATTCTTATTCACGCATCTTTTATGTCTGTTTTGCTTGAATATGAGATCAATCTCTTTAACAAACTGTATCCAGAGGTTGTTTGAAGTGAGTGGTACAGTCTGAACTCAGGGGATGTTAGTTTTAAAATAAAGATGACCATCTGTAAAATACAGAACAGTAAAATGCAGAATAGCTGTGATAAAGAATTCAGAATTCTTTTTAGTTGAGGCGACTATGTAGGCTACAAAAATGTTCAAAAACAAGATAGTAAAATATAAAGCTGAGACATGAAACATTCGCTTCTTCTGTATATTTTATGTGCTCGGTTGAAATCTGGTTATAAAAGGGTTTAAAACAAGGGCGGGGGTGTATTAAGCTACTGCTTCAGTTAATAATTTTGATTGTGTTTTATTACACACTAAAAGGTCCATCATAGTGTACATTAATATTCAGATAAATGGCGCTATTGGTATTATGTCTGAGCTAAGTCGTGCACTTACAGTCATGTGAAGAAGAAAGTTTTTACAGGAGTTTATGCAGTTCTGTAAATAATTAAGTACACCCTTACTGCTTCAATGAGGGGTAATAAGTAGCAGTTAGGAGCCATTTACCCTCACTAAACAAATGCACCTGATTAACTGGTCATCAGCAAGTGTGAGCACTTCTATAAAAGCAGAGGTTTTGGCAGTTTGAAGGTTTGGAGAATTCAGGTGTGTATTAACACTATACTACGGAAGACAGACATCAGCAATGATCTTAGAGAAGCAATTGTTGCTGTTCATCAATCTGGGGAGGGTTATAAACAATGGCAAATTCTACAGGTAGAAAGCTTACTCACAAATGAAAAACATTCAAGAGAGCTGCCAATCTTCCCAGGAGTGGACATCCCAGCAAATTCACCCCGAGGTCAGACTGTGCACTGCTCAGAGAAACTGAAAAAAACTCTACAGGCCTCAGTTAGCATGTTAAAGTTAAAGTTCATGAGAGAACAATTAGAAAAAGACTGAACAAGCATGGCTTGTTTGGAAGGGCTGCCAGGAGAAAGTCTCTCCTCTCTAAAAAGGACATGGCAGCACAGCTTAGATTAGCAAAGTTGCATTTGAACAAACCACAAGGCTTCTTGAGCAATGTCCTTTGGACAGACGAGACCCAAGTGGAGATGTTTGGCCATAATGCACGGCACCATGTCTGGAGAAGACTAAACACAGCACATCAGCACAATCACCTCATATCAACTGTCAGCACAGTAGTGGAGGGGTGATGAGTTGGGCTTGTTTTGTAGCCATAGCACCTGGGCACCTTGCAGTCACTGAGTCAACCACGAACTCCTCTGTGCACCAAAGGATTTTAGAATCAAATGTGAGGCAATCTAACATCTAAAGCTTGGCCAGACCTGGTTCATGTAACAGGACAATGATCCCAAGCACAACAGCTACTACAGACTGACTGAGAAAGAAACGAAAGAAGGTATTTAAGATAATGCTGCCAAAGCTACTGAAATATAGGGCATACTTAATTTTCCACAGGACTGCACTACTAAAAACTTCTTTTTCACACCGTAGACCGTTTATAAAGACACTTATTTCAGATAATTTGCTGTAAACATTTCCCCTTTTTTCTGGTTGTACTAATTGGTATGAACTTGGACTAATTAAGGAAAATATTTCAAGGAATTTTACCTATAATTAGTGCTCTTATTTTTTCAGGAGAATACTTGCAAATTTGTACATTATTAGAAATTTATAGTCCCATTTAATAAAAGTTTTGTTTGATCCACAATCCTATTAAACATCAGGTATTCATTCATTAATAAAGGCTTCACAAAATAACCTATTAATTCCAGTCAGCTTAGGAAACAGTTGATAAACCCATACATAAATACTAAAGCACTGTTAACTCAGCATTTATAACAAAGTATCATCGGTGGCACTGTGTTTTCTAATCATTTTAATACAATGATTAGTGGATAAAAGTTAAAAATGGGAATAAAAACAGACATGGACAAGTACAAAAAAATCTGTCTTTACTTCAGAGTTCAGTACCTTTCTGTTCCCCACCTGGTGTAGGAGTCACTGGTTCCCCCAGGTTCCACCAGGAGGCACCAGAGCAGAGCAAGAGCACAGCACGAATACCAGTACAAAATAAAAGGGAACAGCTGAGAGCAAGAAAAGAAAGGCAACTTGGACATTGAATAAAGAAAAGGAAGGAAGGAGAGAAGGAAGAGTAACACCTTATACTGCGCCAGAAAAGTGAAAAAACAGGTAATTTTTTTTTCGTTCTTTCGTTATTTGGTCTACTTTCAGGTCTCCTGCAGCTCAGAAACCAGAATATAAACATCAACAAATCAGACAGTTACTGCATTGGTTCACATGCACCCCCCGCCCTTCTTGACTTTTTTTTTTTTTTTTTTTTTTTAAAGGACTATGCACATCTGATATGACATGATGTCACTACTTGCTATGCCAACACCATCCAAAAGCACTGATTTCACAATTTATGAAGTACTGCAGAGATAAAAAGAAACAGCTGACTCAAATGTACTGTATAAAAACAAAACGCCATATCATATACAACCGAGACACACGAGTTTAACTCAATATTTTGATCATTATTTTGGCAGAGTCTGCGGCACGTTCACAGCTGATGGAAGATCCAGACAAATGTTTTGTCCTAATATTTACAACTGTTTCAACGGCAAGATCTTCTGTGAGGTGCGGATGAAATCTCAGCCCGAGTCTCCTTTGGATTAACCAGCACTGGGTACAAAATGGTACAAGACGTAGAGTCAAAGTGTGTGTATGTATGCATGTGTGGCTGTGCAGGAATCCATTAAAAAAAAAAAAAAAAAATCTTACCCCAGCTGACATTTCACAATACACATGATGCTGAGGTTTTTATACTGCAATACAGTGATGTTTTTCCTCCATTTCATTTCACTTGCTTGCAGTAAAAAAGGCTAACATGTGATAGGGCAGTACTAGACTGAAGCATTTTAGTAAGATGTGAGTCAATTAATGTATCCTCCATTCATTTAACCTCACTGTACACAGTTGTGGGAACATTTTAACATCATCTTCCCCACCTACATGTCTAAGTCATCACCACACGCATGTGATACATGAGTGCAGCGAGTAAATCACAGTCAGTCAGTGTGGGAGCTTCCGTGCCAGTCAGTCACAAACTGTGTGAGGTAGTGTGTTGGTGTCAGTGCTTTGCTGGTTGGCAGGCTAGATATCTGAAGGACTATGTAGTTTTAACATTCATCATGTTTTGACTCCTGTAGGGGTGGGGACGGGGGGGGGAGGAAAAAAATCATTTACTGAGAGTCACTCAAAGTGCTATATATAAGCATGAACGTCAATGAGTGTGCTTCTCTGTGTAGTGAACGAGTAAAGGGCTAGTCAAGAGAAAGCTGAGCAAGTAGCTGACATGACACACAGGTCATTCGGTTAGATCAGAGTCTCAGTTTGTCCGTAGGCGCCGCAAATCAGTGCTGCTCTTTCGCATCTACTCCTCAGCTCTCATTAGCCGCCACCAGCTGGCCTAATCCCTGGCGCACAAACACCGCCTGGATGTCCTTGGTCTTGATGCAGAAGTCACAAGCCCAAACAGCAGCGCTCTCTCGAGTCAGCAGCCCGTATGCTGGTTCTGTCAGCCCTGTGCAATCACGATGGAACCAGCGTTGGCACGAGGCCTCGCAAAGGATTGCGTCCTGGTCGTCGTGCACCTCTGCCATGCAGTGACCGCAGGGGAAGATCATCCCAGAGCCACCGAGTTTTCCAGGGCCAGAACCGGGCCCGGTTGAGGGGGCAGCAGGCCCAGAAGGCAGGGGAGACTGGGTGTTCGGAGTTGATGTGGAGTTAGAGGGGGGGTTTGGATTGCTGCCGGGTGTGTTGCCTCCATTATTGTTGGTCATGTTGTTCTGACCTGAATTGGTGGCAGTATTTGACATAGGACCCCCAGTGCCAGTAGTGTTGTTCTGTTGGTTGTAAGGGGTGGAACCCGGTGCAGAGTTAGGTGGGGTTGACTGTTGCTGCTGGGTAGAGTTGTTAGAGTTAGGGGTATTTGTGTTGCTGGGGGGCTGTAGCTGACTAGGCGGAGGATGCTGGGGCTGACCTGATCCATTCAGAGGGCCAGGAGGAGAAGAGTTTGGGTTAGGCTGTGGTGGTGCTGATGGAGGCTGAACAGGTGTATTGGCGTTGGGCTGCTGGACATCAGAGTGGCCAGGGAAGCCACCCCCTGGCTGAGGTGGGCCAGAATTTGGAGGAGGCCCAGGCGTTGTATTATTAGGGGGAGGGCCATTTGGATTTATGTTAAGCTGCTGCTGCTGCTGTTGTTGCTGCTGTTGAGGCCCAGGTGGTGCACCTCCTCCACCGAAGTTCTTTCCATCCTCATTGCCTGGCCCTGGTGGGCTGGGGCCAGGGTAAGGGCCATCCTGTGAAGGAGGGAATTGTCCTTGAGGGGGCATTCCTGGCAACCCTCCCACCATATTGCCACCCGGGCCACCACTCATGCCTCCCATCATGTTCATTCCCGGACCCATGCCTCCTCCCATGGGAGGCAAGGGCCCTCTAGGGCCACCACCACCAGGTAGCGGTGGGCTGTTAAACGGGTGCCCACCCTGTCCGTGCTGCTGCTGCGGAGGCATCCCAAACCGAGGGTGTGGTGGCCCCCCACCTCCAGGTCCTCCCATACCTCCTGGGGACAACATGGGATTGAATCCTGGCCCAGGATGCATGGGTGGACTAAAGCTGGGTGGCATATTGAACTGAGAGGGGCCACCAGGAGGGAATCCACCCCCTCCCCCTCCTCCTCCACCCCCTCCTCCTCCACCGCCTCCACCTCCAAAGCCAGGCATTCCTCCAAAACCTAGCTGGTGGTGGGGTCCAGCATTGGACGGAGGGCCAAATGGGGGCCTCCGTCCAGGCTGTCCTCCTGGTCCTCCCATGAAGTTCATGCCTCCACTCATTCTGCCTCCTCCTCCATACCCACCTCCTCCACCGGCACCTGGGCTGGGAAGAAATGGAGCACCACCTGGTCCACCTGCCCCACCAGGTCTGGATGGGGATGCGAAGTCATCGTCAAAGGGGTTGGAGGCGACCAGATGGTCCACCATGGGGGTAGGAGGGGGTGCAAACTCAGTGAGGTGGGAGAAACCCGCCGCCTAAAACAGAGGACAAAGAACAGAATGCATGTTTTTCTTTCTAACTGCTTATGTGAGACCAGCTTATTTAAATTCTCAGTCTAACAAACTTTAAATTCAACCTGTTCACTGAGAAAATAATTCTTTAATGTAAATACAGTACTGTGAAGAAGTATTTTCAGCCTTTCCTGATTTCTTACTTTTTGCATATTTGTCACACACATTTCAGATCAAACACATTTTAATATTAGACAATACAAAATGCAGTTTTTAAATTATGATTTAATTTATTAAGGGACAAAAAGCTATCCAAACCTACCTGGACCTATGTAAAACAGTAATGTCCCTCTAAACCTAATAACTGGTTGTACCACCCTTGGTAGCAAGAACTGCAATCATGAATTTGCAATAACTGCCAATGAGTCTTTCACATCACTGAAGAAATTATGGCCCACTTTTCTTTGCCGAATTGTTTTAAAGTGGACATATCATGCTTTTAAATCCTTCCTTTTCATATGTAAATCATTCACTTGTGGTCTATATAAAGTAGAACTGCAATGCTTTGGTCTGAACTCCTCGTTATTGTTGCTCCACTGACCCCTCGTTTACCCTTGTTCTGAGGTGCGTCTTAGAGCAACTCGTTTTGGTGTGATCTTTTTAAATGTGAATAGACATTTCACGCCCCGCCCCCCTCCAGGTTGCAGAGCATTCCACTCCACCCCGTTTGGCCATTTTTGTAGTTTGATAGCAGCAATACGATTATCTACTGGCAGAGAAACTTTTTATTCCCAAGTTTATTAAAGATGTCAACAACGGAAGACTTGTCCATCCAGCCTTACATGTTCGAGCCAGAGTCTGACCCAGAGCAGGAGAATGAAGACGACAAACCTGCAGAACCACGCCTTGAACTGAATGCATCGCGATGGTGTGTTATTACTGTATTTACACCCTCTCCATCCATAGCAACTACCTACAATATGGAGCGTAGTTTAACTATAGTATCCATACATTTGAAACTACTATTTAACACCCATAAAAAGGATACTCATACTCGTACACAATTAAAGATGCGCAATAATTTGATTAGGTACATCTTATTTGGACTACAAAATTGCTGCAAGAAAAAAAATGGTGGATTCACGAACTTGGTGAGCCCCAGACCATCAAACTAGCACCACCATGCTGGTATGATGTTCTTTATATGAAATGCTGTGTTATTTTTACGCCAGATGCAACAGGACTCAAACCTTCCAAAAAGTCCAGGTTTTGTCTTTTAGATCTTTTAGCTACTTCACTTTGTCAGAGAGGTTCTATTTAATGATTTCGTGATTCAACAGGTGTGGCAGTAATCAGGCCTGGGTGTGGCTACTGATATTGAACTTAGCTTTCCAAAAAATGTAGTTAATCACAGTTAATACAATTTAACGGGGTGGAGTGGAGGTAATATTTTTTTCATATAGAGCCAGGTAGGTTTGGACAGCTTTGACAGCACTGTAGATCACCAATAACTAAATTTTTACCTGAGTCGTGGATTTCCTTGCCTTCTTCTTCTCTGGGCTCTTCATCTGTGAAGCTGAAAAAGTAAAAAGATGAAAGGGAGGGGTGGAAAGATGGAAACATACTATAAGTCACAACAAACACAGCATCCATGTCTCATGCTTTTGGTCCACCACCAATCAGGTGCAACATCACATTTGGATTGGCCAATACCCCTTAGTGACAGATTGGAGCAGCTTTAGACCTAGGGCCTCTTTTTCAAGTCCAACAGTTGAGATGGATTCAATGATGGGACATAGACTGGCATGAGGACAAGATGCTAAACATCCAGGCGTTATCATCACCAAGGTTATGAAGCCTTGAATCGCAAATGACCCAGGCAGACCAAATGACCCAGGCAAGAGGGAGAGAGGCCGCAAACAGAGGCAGAAGAGGTAAGGTCAATGAGGGAGACAGGAAAAGACGAAGACATGAGAACAAGGAAACGGAATTGAAGGTACATTGATAGCAAGATAGACATGAACCCCGTTCACAGATCCACTCTGTGAGAAACAGCCACCACCGGAGACAGTCGTGAAGTTTACATATGGGGGAGGCGAGAAGGGATTTGCTAACAGCACCAGTGCAGCCCATTGCAGCGCAGTAATGGATGATTCCGATCTGATTTGGAGATGGGTGAAATTAATTCCTACCTCTGCTTCGTTTTCCTTGTCCCGCCTGTAGTCTCCCCGAGTCGGCAGCCATTGGCTAATATGACTGTCGGTGAAGTGGCAAATCACCGTTCATATGCAAGAAAAAAAAGTTAAAAATGACGACGTCTTGAAAGCTATAGGCCGACTAGGTGGACTCTGCCTTCAGGTCATGTCAGTAACGCTACAATCAGTGTCATCACAGCATAAGCTAGCACTTAGTGGTAACTAAATAAGCTGGCCCAGGTCTGCAAACTCCTTTCCAGCTGCAAATCTTTGGCCACGGTGTCTGTCACGCCGGGTTTTTGGTCACCAAATCACCGTCAGGTAAGGCTGAGCACGTTTACGTCTTTTTTGCAAGCCAGTTTCTACTAGCTGAGTGAAACTGGTTGCTTGATACCTGGCTCTGCCTGCCAGTACAAGCAGCAAGTTACAAAGCAACCCCCTCCCTCTCTCTGTGATCACTTACAGATGTGTAGCTACGACCAGCAAGCTAACGCAAGCTAGTTACTACCTTGGCTAACTAGCTAGCCACGTTACTCAATGTGGCTAGCTAGCAGCGGCAAAAAATCCGAGAGCGTGGTGCAGCTTTCTACATCCAGTGATGAACATATGCACTCAGTTTCACTTATCAAAGCATTTATGAGTTAAAGGAATCGATTACGTTTTTGAAAAAAAAAGCTGTTGTTTACTTTGCTAACATTAGCTTGCTAGCTAACGTTAGCATGCTACTAATAGCCATCTTGCAGACTGTCTTGGAAGCAAACTGTACCCTTTCTCCGTTGCTCGCTCGGCTGTCCTTTAAATTGAAAATCTCTGGTGTGTCATTGCCAGCAAACCAGTCGTCACACGGTGTATGCTTGTTGATTTCACCATTCAACTATAATTCATTCAAAAACGCAAATTTTGCCATAATTATCATGGCCTTCTATCGCCACCGGACAAAGAGGGATAAAGCGAGAGTATCGCGCACCGTGGAAGGTTACATCTGAAAACCAATATGGGGGTGTCGAAAGGGATCCGTAAAAATCTTAAAACGCACGTTTAAGAAAGAGTCTTAAAATACCACTTGTATTGCAAAATATGAGAATATGAGTCGGTATATTAGAAGGGTTATCACCATTATTGTTGTTCACCTTATTTTTTTTTATTTATAGAATTCGTATACACCTTCGATTGATGGAAGTGAAGCCGCTCGGAACGGACCATTTCTCAACCATGCCATGTACAGTTGAAGTAATGATGCAGATCTCAGGTAGACCTGCCAGTTAATTAAGCACGTTATCAAGCGCCATAATGATGAATATTCACCAATATTATATAACACTAAAGACATAAAAATCATTATACATGCTATATTGTTTTTAAGAGTTCTATACAAGATCTACTGTGTCGAGGTATGGGGAAACATACAAAACCAACGCTAATCCAGTTTATTTGCTATAGAAGAAAGCTGTAAGAATTATAAATGTATTAGATTATCATGAACCAAGCAAATGAATAGTCATTAAAATATTACGATTTAGCTTAACTCAGCACTGGACAATAATCTCCTTCTAAACTGTATTCAAAGGTTGTTTGTAAGGGTCAGAATAAATATTAAAAAACAACAACAAAAAAGAGGGGTAATTGTGATGAGGAATTAAGATTGTGTTGTTCACTATGTGTAAATTAAAAATAAAGAGAAAAACGTGAAACAAGCATGTTTATAAAACATTTGTTTTATCCTCGTTTAATTAATTTTTTTTGGGGGGGGGGCTCTAGTTGGAAAAGTGTTGCCATTTTGAATAAGCTGCATGTAACAAGTGCAGATTTGACAAGCTTAAGCTTCAGCCTGCACCTTTTCGGTCAATAATGTGTGTGTACATGACTCCTAAAATGGGTATTCTTCCATGGTTTCTGCAATTAAAGGCTTATCACCGCCCACCGGGGCATGCCTCCCCTTTCCAACCTCAGATACCCCCTCCCTTTCACACTCCAGGCACAGTCAGGAGACTCGGTGCAACACAGGACAGTTTTTAAACACAGAAAAGCCACTCTGGGAATGGGACCACCAATCAGAAGCAAGAAAAACTTTACTTTCTTTCGGATCATCCCTCTCCGAAGACATCTCTTCATCCAAAGGGAATAAACTTTTTCTCTGAGTAGAAAAGGGAACAGTTTTAAGACATCACAGATGGGATAAAATTGAGGTATTTGTTATTTTCCCCCCCCTGCCAATTAGGCATGAGACTTTTTTTTCTTAATTGAAGGTTTAAGAATATAGAGCCATTTGCTTGCAAGCATTTATGACATGCTTTAAACTGAGGTGGGGAGATCCAGTCGACACAGGCTGTATCCTAGAATAAAGCAACGGAAGTCTTTTGTTAGAAAGGCTGTGATTTCTAAAGGTGCGTCTCTGGGGCCCTGGTGTATGGAGATACAAAGTGCCGGAGCAGACAGAGAGGTTTGGAGGTTTCCATCTGAGTTAAAAATGGCAAAGTGGTTCAAGGAGTTCCCCATAAATCTGAAGAATGGTACCGATAGGATCCGCTCAGCCTCCGAATCAGGCACGCAACCAAGAGCCAATAAAGCCGGTCTGGTGGCCAGCATTGGTACCAAAGCAACGGCCTCCAAGATGGCCCATCGCAAAAACTCCTCTGTTGATAGCACGGGCGGAGGAGGTGGAGGAGTCGGGTCTCTCCTGTCCGGAAGAAACCGAAAGAACTCAGCCATAGAGTTGAGCAGAAACGGCGTGAGCCATCCGAAAGATGGGAAAGTCTGGGACAACCTCCTGTCTGGGAAAAGTCGCAAGAACTCCAAAGCAGAGCCGGTATTTGATGAGCAGCCCAGATCCCTTAAGAGCTCTCCATCCGCAAACGCATACATCAGCCGGCTGATCAGAGTGGACAAGCAGGACAAAAGTCCCAGCTTCAACAGCGGTACCATCACCAGCGCAGCGGCACCTGAAGCGGAGAAAGCAGCCCAGTGCAAAACAGAAACCGTGAGTTCCACTCTCACATTGGGAAGGCTTCTTGTGAGTCCCCCACCCCCGTAAGCTGTCCCATCAGATAAATCCTACTGCTGATATGTGGGTCATAAAAATACTTTTACTTTTTAGTTTGAAAATACTTGGAAAGAGAGGAGACGAATTCTTTTTCGAAAACGGAGTGCTTTTATGTTTTTAAAAAATACTTTAATTGTGTACACAGTCAGAATATAGTATTTCATTAAGGATGAGGATATGTTGTTATTTGTACTTGTTGCTTTTCAGATTAGGTTAGACCTCCGATGGGCTGATGGGACTTTTTTTTTATTATGGAAAAAAATAAGTTATAAGAGTTTATTTTAACTTTGCCACATACATTACATCAGTGATCCACAATAATATAAAATATAACATCTGCCTACTTTGTTGCTTCTACTTCTGTACTTTAACTAGCCTAATCCTACTAGAGTGTATTACTGCTGTAATTACTAGAATATGCTTCTTATTATACTTGTATATTCTTTAAAAAAAATCCTCCTTATTATATTCTTAGTTATACATACTTCTCGCACAGCTGTTTTGACATGGATGTAGCAGCAGCTGATCAAAACAAATGCAATCTGTGGCACCTTGGAAGCAAACTCTACACAAAGAGTTATCAAATCCGCTGGCAACAAAGTCGCCAGAATCCAGTCCAAGCTCTGAAAACTGATATTATTGTTTCATTTTCTCCCTTCCCCCTTTGTCTCTGCTTCCCATTGTATCCGCTCCTCCTCCTCTCTTTCCGTCTCTTTCTCTTCCTCCCCACCCCTCACCCATACACCCATCTTCCCCACCTTGAAAACAAGGCTATGATCAGACACGAGGCCTTCACCTCCCTCTCCTGCATGTGATATGGCTCTGTGATGTCCTTCTTTCAGTTCCTCCCTCTGCCTCATCCCTCTCTTTTAGTCTTTTACTACATTCAACCCCCACTCCCCCTCCCAGTAATGGCTATCATGTTATAAAAAAGCAAGGGGTTACTTGACACTCAGGAGCTAACCACTGTCCCCTCCAGCTCAGCTTTAAAAAAAGAAGGGAAAAAAAAAAGCATTATACGGGGGGTGATATTAGAGTGATGGTGAGAAAAAGGAGTGACATAGTAGTTTTATATTTCAAACTCAAGTTTGCAGTAGCCGCTGGGCTTTATCACTCAAGTTCCTGTAGTTCTAGTCTTACAGATCTATACTTTTGTTTCAGTCAGTGATAAAGTGATGGCATTTCTTCACAGGGACGAAGAGTATCAAACTTGATCAAGGCTAAATATGCCGTGTTGTTTGCACTACTTCGTTCCACTGAATCCTTTTGAACTAAGCCCCTTAACAACAATCAGCGTGCTCATTTACACTCGGCAGGCTGAATTTTTTTTTTTTGTCTTTGTTTTATCTCTAAAGGCAAAGGAGCACAGCTGGAAGTGATTTTTAGGGAGGCAGTTTTTATAGCCTACTATTGTCTCTCGTGGCTTGTAAAGTAAACAAGAAGTTCTATGTCACTGATAAGGTGACGGGACGCTTGGGCGTGATTGATGCAGCAGAATACTAGAGGTTAAATAAATGTGAAGAGGGAATAGACTTCAGTAAATGTGTAAAATGAGGTGTTAAATATTCTCCTAACTGGCTGAAGCCTGCCTCGTTGTTTACGGCAGTTAATTTAGTACCTCGTTTGTGTGACGTACTCCCGCTGTCCTCAGGGGAGCCGAGACTATCTTTTAAAAAATACTCAGCTTTTGCTGTTTATCTTCAAATATCAGGATCTGCTGCTCTTCTTCTTTTTATTTTGTTTTACATTAAGCTGAAAACTGGTTCTGATAAACAAGAAGAATACTATAAACTCTTGTTTTGGGAGGGTGGGGGGAGACACCACCTTAGGCTCTTTACAATGCAAAAGGTATTTTTCACTATTTTTGACATTTCATCAACAAAACAATCATGAAAATAGTTTCAAGGCTAACTTATAATTAAGAATATTGTTAGTTTAAGTCGTATTTAGCACCTGATATAGACTGGTGACCTGTCCAGGGTGTACCCTGCCTCTCGCCCTGTGAAAGCTGGGATAGGCTTCAGGGCCCCTGCAACCTCGAATTAAACAAGTTGTTGAGGAGATTAGGATGGATGGATGGGTTATAAAATCACAAAGTTTTTCTTCATAACAGACAGTGATCCTGGAAGTCTTTAATCCCCTTTTATTTTAGTGCATTTGGTTACTATTGGCGTGTCAGAAGCTTCACAGATGAACTATTTGTCAGCCTTGCTGGTTTAGTTGTGGCAGGTTATTTAATTTTTTCACTTTTAATGTTACCTTTGACTCATGTTGGCGTGTCCTGTGCAGTCAGCCTGCCCTGCTTGCTTGGTTATTGATGCTTCTAAGTAAATCAGCATCCCAAAATTTTCCTATTTTATTGAGTTTATTTATAAAAATGCAGTTTCTGTTTTAGCAGCTGAGATGTGCTACAGCATTTATGCGTTTTTCTTTGTCTGTATAAGATCGCTCGTTGGAAATCCCTGGTTTTTCTTTGGTCCTTCTCAAACTTGATTCTGAAGACCTTATTTACTGTTTAAAGAATCTAATTATACATGGGGGGGAACAAATGATTTCACTGTATGTTTTTAACCAGGTAATTATCCTTGAGGATTATGCGGATCCATTTGATGCTCAGAAGACCAGAGAGCAAAGGGAGGCAGAGAGGGTTGGGGAGAACGATGGTTACATGGAGCCGTATGACGCGCAGCAGATGATAACTGGTAAGCCTTTCATCAAAGCACTCTGCTCTTCCCAGTTTGTAGTTATCAAGCCTTTACCACCACAGAGTCTTTATGTGAATGACAGCATTCCCATTTGCAGTCTCTCCAGGCAGCGCAGTGAGAACATGAACTCACTCCCGTAGTGCTCTCTGAACCCCATCTGGACAATGGGTGCAGTTTCCTGTTCCTGCTTCCTCTTTCCTGCCTCTGTTTCCTGATACTATTCACTAAAAAGGAAGTTTGCCCTCAGTGCGCTCCCCCCGCATCTCGGACGCAGTTTTGTGTAAACTCCTACGTGGACCTGTCCGACCATTAATCAAAACTTCCCAGCATCAAGGAAGACTGGTGGCCAGTCATCCAATCACATGCTCTCCTGACCTTTCTTTCCATCAATCCATTGTTCAAACTGAGAGGGTTACACACAATAGCCTGCTGTGAATGAGAAAATGTTTTATTGTTGTAGTAGATTTTAGTCTGGCGAGTGGCTGTGCGACTTCCAGGCCTCATCAGAGAAGTCTACAGAGGATGTGATCATGTGAATGAGTCAGTTTAGGAGTCTTAAATCATACCGAGGAAGTAAGCAATGCACAATACTGCGACTCAGTATACAGCATCATTATTAACACTTCATATGGCAGCTGATATTAATGACTAGAACCAAACTCTGTATTGTTTAATATCACCCTAAGAATAACCTTTACATTAATATTAATTTTTTACCATTATTTTATGCCTTTAATTGAAACTTATGGTTTTTCCAATTTGATCATAATCAGCAAAAATAGTCTGATCAAGCTGAACACTGTTCTTTTATGGCCCCTGATTTATGCAGTCAGCTTAATTAGTAGTGGTCAACAGTGGTCTCAGTGATGAAATGCATCGCCCTCCTTAGCGTGACAGGAATCCAAACACTAAGAAGTGTTAGAACTGAATAGATTGTCATCATATGGACAAATGGACAAAGCTGTTATAATGACCAAAACCAGACGATACAGGATCAAGACCGATACTGAAATTTGGTGATTTCAAAATTCCAATATTACGATATATCAGCCAATATTTTTTTTTCTTTCACATACACGAAACAGACTTCCCTAACATTTGTTATGTGTAGTTATTTATTTACTCATTTATGCTCTGTCCTGTTCTGCTCAGATCAGCTTGTTTTTATTTTAATTTTTTTTTAAATTTTCATTTATCGTCCATTATAAATGCCAGTACTAAAGCCCAACAGATATATTGTCAGGGGCTCATATATTGGCCAATAATAGCGGCTCACCGTTAAATTGATCAGTTTATATAAGTGACACTGATATACAGCAGTATATTCATAATTTAAAACATGTAAGCACCCATCAGCTGCAGGGAGGTCCACTATAGACTAGCAAATAAAATGGCTTTTGAAATGACATTTACAAAGGTTCATTTTCATGTACCATTGGTTATTGCTACCTTTTTAATAAGATTCAGAACTAACTATTATTTATAAGCTCCACTCAAGAAGAAGAACTTGGGCAAGAGAAACTGTGAATAATCAGTTTAACTTAATCATAACTCATGTTATGGACCAAAATCTATTCCTCTGCAGCTTACTGGCAGTCATTAATGGACTAAGAATATTTACAGAATACTAGCAGTAATGTCAAATGATAAAGAATGAATATCTATGCCCTTCGTGTTGAACTCTTGTTCACTCACTATGGCTGCTGTGATCTTTTTTTTTTTTTTTTTGGTCCAGACATTTGATGCCGACTGCTTCCAGTGTTTTTTTTAAATTCTCCAGTCTCCTGTCCACAGTTTTTGCTGTTCCCTATACAAATGGAGGCAATGCATCACTCCAGCCTTCCTCCCCAGGTGCACATGCTAATGCACATGCTAATGTCTCACAATATTTTAATCACTTGTTTTCTAGAGATCAGACGTCGAGGCTCCAAAGACCTGCTAAAGGTGTGTGTGGTGATGGAGGGGAGCGAGGGAGTGGTGGATGAGGCTCATCCTGCCCCCTTACAGATCTATGACATCCCGTTTGAGGGAAGTGGCAGCAGCGAGAAGATGGCGATCACGAGGCCAGAGCTGGACACTCGTCCCTCCACTGAGTACGAGCTACCGTGGGAGTGGAAGAAGGAGCATATTGTTAAAACTCTATCAGGTACAGTCATGCAATAAAAGCCAATAGCAAGAAAAACGTGAAAATAATATACATTTCTGTGTCTGTGCACACCTGAACTTTCCTCCACTTTTTAACCATTATTTTCTTTATGCCAAAGACAGCAAAACTGTTAAGTGTTTATACAGCCCGTGCTAGATAAATGTAAAATATTAGTTCAAAAGACCAGCCAGAGCTAGCCTCACATTTATATTTTATATGCCGCATAGACCAACAGCATACTGAATAACATCACACACGCAGCAAAGTCTCTGTTCTTATTTTTACATTTATTGCAGGCTTCAGCATCCAGTTCAAACCACAGTCAGTTGTTTCTTTACTTAAATTCTTAAATTCTTATCATCTTTTGGCGCTTGTCTTCCCCCAGCACAGTTTGACAGCTCTGATCGCCCTGCCAAAGATGAGACACCTCACCCCACACTTACTAGACAGCCCCAACATCCACCGGCCCAGCAGCCGCAACATCAGCATCGGAGGCAGAAAAGCTGGACTCAGAAGATTCTGAGATCTTCTCTGCCAGCCCTTTTGCCATCCTCTATCCCGAGTGGCAGCTCTGAAACCGAGTCCTGCTGCGTAGACCCCTCCCTGCCACTGGAAAAACAGAGGTGAGGAGGGTCTGTGTGCTTGATGTACCAGAATAGTAAATGTTGAACTTTTTTAATCCAAATCTTGACAAATGACGTGAGGCAGAATTACAGCTCTACCTCACAGTGGGGATTTTCCTCATACACATGGTCACAATGTGTATCTGTTTCTCATTCCAACTATAAATCTCACTCCAGAATATTAATACATTTCAGTGTTACATAAGAGTAATGCTCATTTCCAAGCGGTTGCATAAAATGAGGACCTACACATGATCAGCTGCAGATGAAATCTAATCTCGCTCCCGCCCTCTGTCTCAGCTGGTACCATGGCTGTGTGACTCGCCAGGAGGCGGAGTTTCAGCTGCAGTCCTGCAAAGAGGCCAGCTTCCTGGTCAGGAACAGCGAGTCGGACAACAGCAAGTACTCCATCGCCCTCAAGTGAGTGCCGTCTGAAAGTGCACTGGTAGTGTGTCAAGGGCTGAAATGTTGCTTACCGAATTCACATGAGTCACTGATGTATGAAAGGATTCAAATCTAACAGGTAAAGTCTTAAGCTAGAGAGCTTAATGCGTGTTCCGTAATTAAGCTCGTTAAGACAGTTAAGTTCAGTGAGTGTCCGATTAAAACAAACAAAGACTTTATACTAGTAACAAATATTAGCCTGATAAAGCTTATTCATCTGCACCACAGAGGGCCGTTTCCCAGCATGATTAAACAGACACCCGCAGGACATGCTGCTCGCATTTATTACGTCAGTCAGAACAGACTGATCACACACATGATATTCACTTTTTATATATGAAAATAAAAAATAAATAAAAACTATAATGTGAAGATACGGGAAAATTGTTGAAGCTAGGTTAAGAAGAGAGCGAGCAGCAGTATGGCTTCTTGTTGAGAGAGTACTGCAGATGTGATGTTTGCTTTGAGGGTGTTGATAGAGAAGCTCAGAAGGAGCTGCTCTGTGTCTTTGTGGATCTAGAGAAAGCATGTGACACGGTGCCAAGACAAAAAATGTGGTACTGCATTAGGAAGTCAGGAGTAGCAGAGGTGGTGCAGGACATGTATGAGGACAGGGAGACAGTGGTGAGGTGTGCAGTTGGAGGGACAGATGGGATCAAGGTGGGGGTGGGACTGCATTAGGGATCAGCTCTGAGTCCCTTTGTGTTTGCAGTGGTGATGAACAGGCTGACAGATGAGGTCAGCAGGAATCTCTGTGGACTATGAGGTTCACAGATGAAGTTGTGATCTGTAGTGAGAGCAGGAAGCAGGTAGAAGAGAGTCGGGAGAGGTGATGGTATGCTCTCGAGAGAAGACGAATGAAAGTCAGTAGAAGCGAGACATATACGTATGTGAATGAGAGGGAGACGGGTGGAGAGGTGAACGTGCGAGGAGTAGAGGTAGAGAGGTTTTAGTTCATGGATGTAGTGAAGGAGGGCATGCAGAGGGGGAGATGGAGGCAGATGATCTGCTGTGGAGACGGCAACGTGAAGATATGGGACAGGATAAATTTATAAATGTATCCAAGTTACATGAGGTACAAATATTTTTATTATTGTTTTTCTTTCTTTCTTTTTTGTTGCATTAGACACAAGTGATGCCTCCCAGCACATTATAATGATGTATGTGTGTTTGTTAAATGTTTATATAATAAAATTCTTCTTTTTTAAATTTTTTTTCTTTCTCCAGAGAATCCCACATATAATTTACTACTCCCATAAATACTGAGTAGAGCGATCCATGGCTTAAAATAGTCCATCAGTGTTTACTATTCAGTTGTTTGAAGATAATTATTTAGCTTTTTATGAAAATGAAAGTATAATTAATGGTTAATTTAAAACACTTGGTCCTTATTGACCGTAATAAGAGGCAGACTAACTCACTGCTGGATTTGGTTTTTTCGTGGGGTTTTAAAATGACCGAACTAAATGTTTTGTCCATCTGTAATCAGCTTTGGATGATGAGTAATGCAGATAACTCTAGATTTTTTTCTTCTCGTGTGTGTGTGTGTGTGTGTGTGTGTGTGTGTGTGAGTCAGGACGAGCCAGGGCTGTGTTCATATCATTGTTGCCCAAACGAAAGAAAACGGCTACACCCTGGATCAGAGCAGCTGCGTGTTCCCCAGCATCCCAGAGGTGGTGCACCACTACTCCACTCAGCGTCTGCCTTTCAACGGAGCGGAGCACATGACCCTGCTGCACCCAGTGCCTCGCATCCACTGACTCAACCATAACTCAGCTTGAGTGTGCCAAACAAACGCACCCCTGGATATCAGGACACCACCTCTGATCATTTCAGTGAACTGCTCTCATCAACCCCGCTTCATGTGGTGGTTTTACTATCTTCATTTCACCCCCAAATTAACCGTGACTGTCTCTGTGTATAACATTTATGACTGGCTTCTTCATTTATTTCACTTTGATGTGCAGCTGATGCAAAACATCCACGGCGCTGTTTTGCATGTAAACAAGCTCAGCAGGGACGATGCGGCACTTTAACTGGTGAAATGTGACTCGGCAGTCGATTGGGACTCATAGACACAAGCGATGTTTTCATCATTCACTAGACTTGTAACAAAAGCTATAAAAGTGGCATTGTCTGTGAAGCAGAAAGTACTTCTGGGAAGGCGACTTAACATTTCAGTTTAGTCGGCTCTCTTTCGCCCTCTAGTGGAGCTGCTGGTCCATTGTACCAAGTTCCCAACACAAAGAATTCTCCACGCACAAACTCCATGCACACAAGCATATAATTCCACTTAGAACGATATGAAAAAAGCCCATCTATTTTATATGTATCCTCTCAATGTATTTCTAATTTATGATTGTATGCTTGTTAGTTATCTGTAACCACTGTGCCTTGAGGATTTCCACTGTGTTACTGTGAATGAGGGTGTTGTTTCTACTAAATTATCTGCCCTGTGAAGAGTGAGTGATTCACCCTAGTGCAATGTGCTTGAAGACGCGATGGCTTTACAGTGGTCAGAGCTGAGGCTGAATTTCCACATCCCGGTCCAGCTTAACGAGACTGTTCCTGTGAGCACGTGTAAAGTAATTCTGCAAATTACTGTGACTTGTGGTAAGAAAACTTTATTTAAAAAGAAAAAAAAAAAAAAAAGCCCTGTGTCAGCAGCCTGTAGGGCTGCAAATGAGGATTATTAGCAGATAAAAGTGCAGGAAAGAAATGTCAGTCTCACCTGTTTCTAATGCTGCTGTCCCTCAGGTGTAATGCCCCCTGGTGCTAAGAGGCAGAAGCACAAACTGAGAAGTGGCGACTATATTCTATTCACTGAAGTCTTCATGTATTCTAAATGTAACTCATAAATATTTGGCATTGTGTCTTTACTCTTAAATGCTGGAATTCATTTTACACAGTCTCCAGTTAACCTGCCCACCGACAGGAAAATATAGCCTCACAAAGGTTAAATTTGGCTTTCTTATATATATTTGGAGGTTTGCCATGAACATGTATCTTCAAAGATTTTATAGGAGTTCAGTTCAAACTGTAGTAATCCGAGGAGACACACCTGCTATACATTTTTTTTAATTTTTTTTGACAGCGTCTTTTGATATATGAAAACCTATTGTTCGAACGCTGTAGAACAGATTACAATAAAAGGTCCTGAATCTCAATGCCGGATATCCCCTGTGAGCTTGTCTCTGATCCCAATAAATCAGCAACATAAACAGCGGAATGTGCGGGTATTTGTGTGAGTGGTGCGTGCTCTGAAAGAGGGCGAGATCAAAGTATTTCAGCGTCTCGGAGGAGCCGAGTGACTGAATGAGGGCATTTCTGAGCACAATGAATCTTTAACCGTGAGAGGTTGATTGTGGTTTCGGCAGTTTGGTAATTTGTCTGGAAGTTTACTACTCTGTGTTAGCAGATGGATTATTATTCCAGGTTAAGGGCAAAAGTCCACTCGGGAGTTCAGGTGAGGATCATGTGGAGAACAAATGGCTTACGTACCTGTAATGAGCACCCCGGCATGTGCCATGTGTAGATCTAAGGTAAATGCAGTGCTAAAAACAGACAAGGAGTTAGAGTAGTATCATTACACCCATGTCAAGGACACTTAATGTGAAGGGGGGAGGGGAGGGGGGGGGGGCAATTGACACCATCACGC
>JAVDPK010002699.1:114181-144231 GCA_034780415.1 Cichlasoma orientale | reverse complement strand
CCCCCCCCCCCCCCCCCCCCCCCCCCCCCCCCCCCCCCCCCCCCCCCCCCCAACTGACACCATCACGCTCTCATTCCCTCCTTTTCTTACGTATCGCTCGCCCCCTCTCCTTTACCTTCTTCACCCTGTCGGTGTTATTTGAGGTTGTTATCTGCCTGGCTCTCCTTGACTCTCACGGAGGACACCGTCACTATTTGCCTGTGCTTGGTGCCAAGAGTTTGTGCTTTAGTTTATTAAGGCAAGGGGAGCCACAAGTTGGGTTTCATTAGTCTTAAAATAGAGATGACTTTCAGTCTTCTCACGAATGCCGTTACCTCATGGATCTTAGTTTGCCGTTACCCATTTAAGCAGTTTTTCGGTGTCGGGTGACTTAAGAGGCGTTTCTACCTGCTCGGCTGCAAAAATAAACCTGTTTTCAGTGGCTGAAGAACAATAGAGATCGTTAAATTCAATAACAAATAAGTAAAATGCCAATATGACTATGACTATATGACTATGTTACAAATTCAATTTTTACTTATAAAAATTGTAAGATAAGTAGTTGTGTAAAAGCATGAAAAAAAACACCTCAAAACTTGAAGTAATGCACTTTTCACTAACAAAGCCTGCTCTTTATGAATGTAATCCACTAATCCACTTACTTGCTGACTTCTCTCTGGCACTGTGCTGCACCCATAAGGTCTCCCTGCGGTCTTCTATCAAGATAGATTTCATGAAGCGGAGAAAAGCAGGCCTTCTCAAATTCTACCCAAGAGGGAGGGTGCTACACCTGGAAAAGAATTAATCATCAAATGATATAGACCTGAAGCCACCTATGCTACTGTATACTTGAATGACTAATTTTATTTTGTTCTCACATCAGTGCCGCCAGGGTGTCATGCAATCGTTGGCCCCTCTCAGGTTTGCAATGACAGCTTGACATGATCGCTGCCGGATTCGCCGTTTGATGGACGTAGTGGCTTGACATCTGGGTGTCGCTTGACCTGCTCCGTCAGTAACCGAAGTGTTCCTGCGGTCCTTATCAGATGCTTCAGGCTCTGTGCCAGTGACATGGCCCGGCTTTGTATTGCTCATCTCCTCTCCTCACACGGGCTGCACCTGCCATGCAGAGTCTGTTGTCTTTGAGTTTGAATCGGCTCACCTCGTGAGGTCAGGCGTGCTCTTAGACACTGTTTGCGGGATGTCTCCAAGCCATTGTTCATCCACGTGTGGCTGAAAAGGTCATGTGACTGAGAATTAAGTAACCGCTCTGAAGCATAACTCATGCAGCATGTCTGTCTCACCCTGATTCACAGCTGATAAACCTCAGCTACAAGCCTATAATTCACTGGACAAACCCAGGACTGCTCTCAATTACTTTAACAGAATCACATAATCAGGACACGTCGTCCTAATATTTTCACTCAAGCAGTACACTGAATGCAGAGTTTTTACTTGGCTATTGTAGGCACTTTTACTTCTTCCGTTGGTATGATGCATGGCCTCCATGCATGTGTTGCAGATTAATTTGGCACAGTATCTCAGTGGCATGTGGTGACTTATTATACAGAAAGGCACTGAATCTAGTGAGGCTAACAGGACAAATGAATCAAACTAAAAATATTCCATGTTAGGATTTTGTGCTGCCTTCCTGTCTTTCACACGCTAAAGGCCTCTTTTCTGCTGCGCTCTGCCTCGACATCTTCATCTTTCTACCCTTCCTAGCTGAATGAGTTTTAGAGTTATTCATTTGAACTGACACTAAACACTTACAGCCAGCTTCCCTGATATGGATAAAGCCGAACCCTCAAAGGAAAAAGGAAGAATTCAACGGAGATCTTTATTGAAAACAGTTTCTAGTCTAAGACCACGCTTACTCTACATCTGGGAATCCGAGCCTTAAAATGTGCAGCATAGATGGAAAATATTACTAAAATTGCACGTTTTATTCTGCAGAATAAGATCCCCTGCTATGGCCTATATAATTTTTTCCCCTTTTATTTATTTATTTTGGATGAACACTGCTGGATCTGTGTGTGTTGCATTACAAGCGCCTTTCTTTTTGGCTGTTTCATGCACTGCATGTTGTCTAAACGAATCTTTTCTCTGGAATGAAGCAGCGGGTAAACAAGACCGTTAACAGCTGTTAAAGGTTGCTCGCTTTGCCCGGGGCCAAAACAGGAATAACATTTGCGCACACTGTTTTGAAATCGTTACCTGCCTGCAGGCTGCGTACCTCTCGCTCAAATATTCAAACTGACCAACCAGAGGACACCTTTCGAAAACACAGAGGGCAAAGGAATGACAGCAGATAGCTCAAACCCCTCCCACTGACGCCTTGCTGACCTGGAATCAGTTTCTTAATATTGCTGAAGGTAAGAAGAGGAGGTAGTTAAGCTCATCGGTGTTCAAGCACAATTACACCCTGAAGTGAACTCCCTCTCTCTCTCTGGTCGAAAGGAGAGGATCTGTCATTCAGCCGCTGCACGTCTGCCATATTTTACAAGTGACGAGCAGCTATAAAAGCCAATGAGGTGGAAGAAGACGTGTTGATTTACTGATCGATGTGCATGTGTGTGAGAGGGACAGTAAGTGTGCTCACAGTCACAGCAACTTGAGCATTCCTCTGTGATTATACCACCACTTTCCAACTTACATACTTGACTGATGTACTTCATGAATTGGATCCATTCCCCGGCTTTGCTGTCCTTTTTTTTCGTTTACACACACACACATATGCACAAAAGCACTCATTATTTTGCCTCACACTCTCTCTTTTTCTTCCTCTCCTCCCTCTGTCTTCCTCTTTTGAAGAAGTTTTCGCTGCACATCCAAGTCAAACATCTGGGTCAGCTTATATCTAGTGGAACAAGACTTGCAGGATATTGTTGGCAGGATGTGTGAGCTGGAGCAGTTTACTCTGTGGGAATCCCCAATATACAGATACACACACACACACACACACACACACACACACACACACACACACACACACACAGTACTCACAAAGTGTCAGTGCTGTTTCTCCGCTCTACATTCAACTCGATTTCCAGCTGCCAGACGTGCCGATGAATGTTTGCGGAAAATGACTGATTTGTATCTTCGAGCATGTGAGACCACAAACACCACAGCTAATATTTGGTTAAATGCCATGTTTAATATTTTGAAAAGATTACAAAAGGAAAAGAGAGGGGACAAATCGTATATATATTTTCAAGACTGAGTACATACACTGGTATAATCTGTAACTTATTCTGTGACTTACGTACATGTTCCCGTATTATTCACGTGCAAGACATTCTCGAACATCCCTGAACTCCCTCTCCTTTCCTGTGCCTGATTAAAGCTAATAAACTGCTGAATTTCAGTTGAGAGACATTGAAATTAACCCTGCTTTGTATATAAAACTACCCACTGCTCTGAGAACAGTGCAACTAGCTCCAGATAAGTTGTGGTATGAAAAACAGTTGCAGAAGGAAAACACTACTCCCCCCTGAATGCCCCGTATTCTGTGAAGCCATAAACTGAGTGCTGAACCTCTTCCCTCAAGTTTATCTGTAGTGTTTACATATTGCATAAGACAAAAAGACATTGCACTTCTGTCCTCTATCTCCTCTCCTGATTTACAGCCCCCCCCCCCCCTCTCCGTCCCACTTTTCTTCCTCTCGAACGGTTTCAATCTTTCTTCGCTGACTCCCCGTCTTTTGGTTTGTCGTCTGTTTTGTACTCCAGGAAGAAGTCGTTGCAGGCGACCGTGAGGGCGCCCATCAGAATTATGAACTCGGTGAAGTCCACCTCCCCGTCGTTGTTGGCGTCCAAGTCGTTCATCACCTTCTCAACTGCTTCATTATCTTTGGAGTTCTGTTAGTGGGGAACAGAGAGAGAGAGAGAGGGGGGGGGGGTTAAAAATGTGTTAGGTGTCGTGCAAATGTGTGTGTGGCCATACATCGTTGCATAGGCTTGTTCAGTCTTGTGTGTCTGAGTAGATGCATCAATACCTTCACTTGCATCGTGCATATTGTCAAACTGCATTAGTGTGTTAGTGTGCAACCACATATTTGCCCACTCTTACCCCTAAGTAACTCCCCAGCTCCTCTACTAGCAGCTCCTTCAGTTCACCCCGGCTCAGAGTGTACTTGTCGCCTTCCTTCCCCGAGTACTTGTGGAAGGTCTTTATGAGCATCTGCATGGCACTCTCCAGGTTGGAACTGGGCTCCTTGGACATACTGGAAGGAATATCAGGTCAAGAGGTCAGATTCTGCCACAAAATGCCCGCTCCAGCCCTAGCTGCATGTGCGGTCACATAGCAATCAAGGGTGAAGCCACCTTCGCGAGAGTGATAATTGAACAGGCAGATTGATGGATGGATGGAAGGAAAGCAAAGCAGAAGGTTTTCCCATTTCTAGACAGTGGGTTTAATAATGCTCTGCATGCATTGCAGAGTCTACAAAGGTCACTATGTGTGTGTGCAACCTTAGTGGGTTTTACATTTCAGAGGTTTGGATGGAAAGATGGAGGATAGCTTTGGGAAAGCTTTTTGAACAATCTTACACACATTGTGTCCGGCATCGTGGAGCTTCTTGTGCTGGACTCGTGGAGAGACTGTGCACACACAGACACAGATAAGTCACTGTCAATGAAGCGTGAGTGTGAAGTCTTTCAAAAAAAAAAAGAAAATGCACACACTTCATTGTTTTGTGCTCCTTGGGTTATCAGTCTTGTAAACTGAATTGGTAATGCATGTAACAATTAACTCCACAATATCAGGAAAAAGTGGTTTCAGTGCAAACCACATCTCTCTCTCTGTTTCCTGATCCTGTAACAAGTCTTATCATTCAAATGGAAACCACAAGTGAAACACAACACTTGCCCGGTAATGACATTTAGAACCTAAGGAGCGAGTAACCCGCGGTGCCAGGACATACACTTACTAGTGCACACAGATGAGGGGCTTCAATTCCATGCTCGCTAAGACAAGTTCAACTTTTGCAACAAAAGTTTAAAGTTCAGGCATCTACTGATTGGAAAGCAGTGTAAAGAGTTGTGTTGATGCTAATCCTTATCACACAAAACACAGAAGGGCACAATCAGACTGCCATGCTCCTACGTGCATGATTTATTAATTATCATCTCTGATAAAAGGAGACGGGGATGCTAGTGTCAGTCACCGGTTATTGCTTCTCATCGTGCTGCAGAGCATTGTAGCGGAGAGGTCAGAGCTGCAGGCAGCAGAGACAAAAGAGGCGGCCAGTGGACACCAAAGCTGGCTAACTGGAAAATCTATAGGGGTCATCTGTCTCACTGACTGACACAATACAAAAGGAAGCCATTGAGACGGAAATGCTATCAGTAACACAGGAGTGAGTATGCTAATAATGCATATGCATGAAGTAATCTTAACGATGAAACAATATCCATGTTGAGTGATATAATACAGTATAATGTTAAATTTCTTTAAATAAAAAAAAAAAAAGGATAATTGACCTAATTGAACAGGAAATACTGACACTAAAGATTTGGTATGTCAAGTATGTTCAGCATATTATCTTTCCTAATACTGCTCTGCCACAAATCCCTACTGGCTTCACTTGTTTCCATATTTCACTGATGTGCAAATTTCCTGTCATGCTCCTCTCGAAGCTCGCACATCAGCGGAGAGCCGGCAGTGCCTTGTCCAGGCAAAAATAACCAATTGACTCACGCAGTTTGTTTTCCAAGTCTACAGCCGAGTGCCCACTATCCGTTCGGCGCTAAAGGTGTTGGAGTGTTTACTTCGGCCGCACAGCTGCTAAAATACTTTACTTTTAAAGAAACTTTCATCGGATACAGAAGAGAAAGTCCAAAGCCAAGCTATCCGTCTTACCTGAGTACTGATAGAGGGCCTCCTTTGTCTTTGAAGAGGTGCAGTGGACAGAGCCAAGGCAGAGATGGATGGGGAGAGTTTGCCAGTGGCTTAAATATCACCTGTACCTCTCCCTCCTCCTCCCCCACTCCCCTCCCACCCCAATCTCCTTCACTCACTTATGTACTCTGCTTCAGTTTCTTTTACATCTCTCTCTCTCTGCAGGTGTTTAACTCCTCTCCTCTCTTCATCACACATGCATACAGTCATATGAAAAAGAAACTGAAGCAGCCTCTTCCAGTTTTAAGGTTTCACATATCAGGACACAAGAAAAATATCACCTGGTCTTTAGCAGGTTCTAAAATGATTTAAATCCAGCCTTAGGTGAACAACAACACATGATATATTATACTGTATCGTTATTTATTTAGCAAAAACTTTGCCAAAATGCAGAAGCAGTATGAGAATAACTTCCACCCCCATGACCTTTAGCCACGATAACTGTTTTCTGTTTGCCTTTATCAGTCTCTCACATCACTGTGGAGGAATTGTGGCCCACTTCTTTATAGCATTGCTTCAGATCATTGAGGTTTGCAGGCGTTCATTTATGCACAGCTCTCTTAATGTCCTGCCACAACATTTCATTTGAAGTCTGGACTTTGACTGGGCCATTGCAACACCTTTATTCTTTCATTTTTTTTTAGCCATTCTGTTGTAGATTTGATGCCGTACTTGTTGCATGACCCAATTTGGATCGAGCTTGAGTTGTCGGACAGATGGCCTCACATTTCACTCTAGAGTTCATGGTGAACTCAATGACTGCAAGTTGCCCAGGGCCCGTAGCTGCAAAACAAGCCTAAATCATCACCCCTCCACCACCGTGCAGGACAGTTGTTATGAGGTGTGCATTATGGCCAAACATGTCTGCTTTGGTCTCGTCTTTCCAAAGGACATTGTCCAGGAAGCCTTGTGGTTGTTCAGATGCAGCTTTGTAAACCTGAGCCTTGCTGCCATGTTCTTTTTAGAGAGATGAGGCTTTTTCTTGGCGACCCTTTCAAAAAGCCATAATTGTTCAGTCTTTTTCTAATTGTACGGTCATGAACTTTAACATTCAACTTGCTAACTGAGGCCTGTAGAGCCTGAGATGCAGATCTTGTTTTTTTTTTTGCAGTTTCTCTGAGCATTGCGCAGTCTGACCTTGGGGTGAATTTGCTGGGACATCCACTCCTGGGAAGATTGGAAGCTGTCCTGAATGTTTTCCACTTGTGAATCTTTCTAACTGTGGAATGATGGATTTCAAATTGTTTGGAAATGGCCTTATAACCCTTCCCAGACTGATAAACTGCAACAATTGCTTCTCTGAGCTCACTGCTGATGTCTGTATCTCTATTCTTACTGGTGGCCGGTTAATTAAGTGGATTTGATGAGCAGCACCTGGCTGCTACTTACCCTCTTACTTCCTATGGAAGCGGTAAGGGTGTACTTAGTTTTTCGCACACTGCTTCTGAATTTTGGCTTAGTTTCTGTTAAATAAGTAATGACAGTGTAATGTGTCATGGGTTGTTTTTCATCTGAGGATGTATTTAAATAATTTTAGAACCTGAAGTGGAAGAAAACGGATGAATGGATGGACAGATTTTTGGCTCATTAGGCTAAAGGACAGAGCAGCTCTTGCCATGGTGGGGTGTCATCCTTCCCCAATTCACAAAAATTGCAGCTTTTCTTACAGCATTAGCCGGCATTTAATCAAACTTACTCCACATAGATCTTCACCCAAACTGTGCTCAGGGTGAAGCTCACACTTGTGCAGTGCAGGAATCTAATGACAATTTCATTATCACTTTCATTCTGTACCGCACACATTGCATTAGTCTGTGAGTTGTGCTGGATCATGAGCCAGATGAGCTTTTATATCATTGACTTCCTGGTTTATTATGTCCTGAAATGTAAAAAAGCTTAGAACTGATACCAGGATTTTGTTTTTTTTTAATAGAGCAAGCAACAAAAATGTGTTATTGTCACAGTTTTATTCAATATTAGCCATTACACTTTACATAAAATTATCCAAAATGATACATATGAAGTTAAAACATTTGCATAATGAAGTTTATTGAAAATCCAACTGGTACGCTTGGCAGGAATGCACACTGACGAAAGCCTGCACAGTTCCCTGGGAACGGCCCCATAATCGAAAACATTATGACTCACACATTCATACACTCGTATGTTCACTTTGAAGATTCTTAACGCACGCTGTTATCTTCATCTTCCGTATCTCCGAATGAATGAGACTTATTGTGTGGCAACAAAAACGTGGCGACAAACAATCCCTGCTGCGCTCGGTTCCAGCATGTTTTTAATCTGCATGAGTTAAAGCTGGGTGGGGTTTAGACTAAGGAACAGACTAACAACACTGCCACTGCAGACAGTTTAAGCTCTTTGAAAGAGAATGCAGCTCTCATAGGTCATCATCACACAGATTCAGTTACAGGATTACCTTTGTTAGATGATGTGCACCCCAGGTATGTTCACTTCAAATGCGGGACTCTGTTGTTAGTGCAAGTTAAACAGGAAGCTGAATGCAGCAATTTAAGAGAGGTTTCTATTATTTATATGAAGTACCAAAAAGTTTTCAGAGTATAAAAATGATACATATTTTATTAAAAGAAATTATAATGTAGCGTAAGAAGCCCAGATTGTCCAGTAAGTGTGTTAGTAATAACTGAGGCAGGAAACATCGCATACTGTGAGTATAAAGTCTGAGCGGAGTGTGTAAATGAGGGTATTTACAATGGGAGTGTCGCAGTGAGGCGGTCACATGACTCGAGCTTATTTGTCTTGCCCGTGTTGCTGTTGAGCAGTTTGCGGTGCCAGGTGCTCCAACAGCACACAAGGTACACATTTGGTTCATTGCCCAAAATGTGTGTGACTTAAGCGCTTTGCAGCTGGCCACACAGACCTGTAGCACAGCGAAACCTGCAACACAAACCTTTTTTCTCATGGCTGCGTTACTGATGATGATACGAGTTGCAAATCATTAAACTGCAATTAACAAATTGCATATTATGTGATAAAGAAGTACACTTTCAAGTTTATCTCCATAGTGGTCCAGATAAGAGTTACTTATAGGCTTAAAGGGTAATTATAAAGAGGCCAAGTAGGACTTAAATAATGGCCACAATAAGGGTAATACAATGGTAATAAGTTTCTGATAGCATGCAACATCTCATTATTAGCCTTTTGCAAAAGCTCACACATTGATGGCTCAGTATTCTTTTTTTTTTTGCTTAAAAAAAAAGCACAACCTCTAACAATGATACCTTGGACACTATCACCTCATCTGATGGGCAGGTTCACTGGAGCCCAGGATTACTTTCATGTAATTGTTTGTGTCCCAGGGTGTGTTACCCATCAAATGCCTAATCCAGTAGTTTCCCAATGCCTAATGCCGAAGGATCCAGTTGCAGGTCAAACAGGGTCTTTAAACAGAACGAGGGTGTGACCGACAAACAAACACACAAGCCTGAACAAGTGGTGCCCAAACCAGCAAAAAACCTAACAAGCAATTTTAAAGAAAGCCTCTAAAACAGAGGTCAGGTTTCTGCTTGCCACTCCCCTGTGCCTATTGCTACCGGGGGTCACTCCTGGCAGGGAACCGTCCAATGCCTAAGGGTTAAATAGGTAGGACCTGCCGTCTCAAATGCACAATAATATCGGCACTAATTGGAAAAAAGAATTTCCAAGACGTGACACCTGTTAAGGTTCCTTGACTTCTTGGTGTTTAGTTATCATGTTCTTCTCTTCCACTTGTAACCCTATTGGATTAGGTTGCAAGAACACCTTTCCTAATTTGCCCCTCTAGTGACCAGCCCACTCATATGAGGCTCATCTAGGCTCACCTTTTGACCTTAATGGTCCTTCGGTGTGGATTCCAACCCCGAACCTTAATTATTTAGCCAAGGGTCACACCTGACCTTCCAGTTGCTAATTTATGGCAGACTACGAGCGAGGAGAATATGCTGCAGACTCCAGATGAAGTTAACCTTTGCAGAACAGTGAGCCCAAGTAGCAGACTTGAAAGCGAAATAAGAACATGGCTTAATGGGGGGGTGTTAATACCACAGTTAAGATGAGCTGAAGTAATGCAAAGCATCAGCAAAACACTTTTGTTTATTGTCATGCTAAATCAGCTCCACAGCACGAGCATGTTAATAAAAATGTACTGACAGATTTTCATGCACCCAACGCAGGAACAGTTTGACATGTTCAGAAATACACTTAAAAGAGTGGCTGAGGAGAAAACAGATGACTCCTAGTTCCTTTTTTTTTTTTTTTACCACTAAACAACAGATATTGTGATTGGATTTAACTAAAGAAAAATGTTATTTTTGAGCTATAGCAGATGCTGGCAGATGTTTCTTTGGCCAAAGCAAAGCGTTCTAACATATAGAAATTATTGGCTGCTAGTTGTATATTTCCTAAAATGTCAAACTATTCCTTTAAGATTTAATCTACTCCTGTTTCAGCAAGGACCCAAAGGTACATGGCACAACTGTGAAGGAAACCCACACAGAGACAAAACTGGGAAAAGGTTTGGATTTAAACTAAACGTCTCATTGGCAGTGGCGTGTTAAGCTGGAGCGACGCCTTGGTCGCGTGTGCAGTAAAGTTTTCACAGGGACGCGGCATGCACAGGATAGCGTACGTCCGCATGCTATCATAGTATATTATCATAATGAGGTAAATGTGCTATATAGTGGGATGCACATGCTGTACATATGGACATAGTGGTAACTAGTAGTACAAAGCAACAATTATTTATCTTATAAAAGGAATGTTTCATTTTTTTTTTTTTTGGTTTTGTAGTGTTTGAACTTTTCCCAATATTGTTTTATTTCAACGTCGTGTATCTTAAACATACTTTTTAAAAAATCATTAGTGGCTTTTCAATCCGTTTTAGCATTATTAAGGCTGTGTTTTGTGTAGTGTTTTGAATGTGTGCAGTGTGATTTCTTTCATTTTTTTTTTTTCTTTGGTGAAGGATGAATTGTCCCCTATGAGGCCGCCTCCTCAGTCTTCTTTTCCACTTCTTCCTTCACAGCAGCAGGGAGCTTGACTGCAGCTTCCTCCACCTTTACCTCCACTTTTACAGCCGCTTCTCCTGCTTTTGCAGCTGCGTCTCCTGCCGCCGCCACTGCTGCTTCCTTTACTGCCTCCGGCTGTGTCTGCCCCTCTGCCTTTGCTTCTACCTTTACGTCTGCCTTTGCGTCTGCATTTGCTTCTACCTTCACTTCAGCAGTTGCTGCTGCCTTTACTTCTTCGTTCACCTCTGGCTTCGCTTCCTTGTTTGCCTCTGGCTTTAGATCCTCATTGTTGGGGGTGCTTTGTGCCACTTGTGCGGATGCAGAATTCTGTGCAGGCTCGTCTTTGGCGAGGGCACGCTGCTCGCTCAGTGAGCAGGCCACGTAGCCGACTAGCTTCATGAACTCCTCAAAGCCAACCTTGCCATCCTGGTCGGAATCCAGCTCCTTGCCCATGTTGTCTATCGCCTCTTTGCTGTCTGTGTCCTGGATAGTAGGCACATACAACCATGGGACAATCAACCATGATGATTAGTAACTCTACCTCGACTCTAACTCGCCAAATCACCATACATGATTAGTAAATGACCCTCTATCGGTAGCTCGATTTACATTATAGTGCTAATCTATGTCATTTCATCATACAGGATCACGTTTCTGATTTACTGACTGCATGTTACACCACAATCTGTTCACAATTCACATGTCAAACATCTGGACAGGCTGAGGCTGGTCAGGACTAATACAAGACCACTGTCTGCTTTTCTGGAAGATGATTACATAATGCAAGTATTAGCAACAATTCTGAGATTTCAAAAAATATTTCCTAACCGTAAGGATGTTTCCCAGCTGGGATGAGACAAGATTTTGGAATTCTTTCTTCCCTAGACTCTCCTTTCCTTTGGACGACTTCATGAAGACCTTCACCATGGTCTGAATAGCACCCTCCATGACTTGTCTTTCTCTAGGAAAAGGAGAGGTAAAAACAATGATGTGAGATAGATAGATAGATAGATAGATAGATAGATAAAAGCAGTAAGTCGCATGGAGACAGCGTGTTTCAAGTGTGTTGCAGCAATAGGCACATGCAGTGGAAAATGAAACAGAGGATCTCCTCATGTCCATGCGAGTCCTTTCGTTTCAGGTGTTGAGCCTTGAGCTCCAATAAGGGAGGGATGGTGATGTGAGATAAGTGAAGAGGGCGAGAGGGAGTCTGATTGAGAGACAAGCCGTAATGCACAATGGAAGTTCTGATCTTTGATAGGTCATCTGATCTACTGAAGCTACCGAGGGGACTGGGCTTCAGATTACCTAAGGGATTACCTAGTCCGTGTTTGCTCGTCTCTCCCTCTCCCTCATTCTGTCTTGCTCTTGCTACCTTGCCAGCTGTACTTGCCTCTCTCTTACCTGCTACTGTCTCTTTCTTGTTTTCACTCTGCTACCCCCTTTCACACTACCAAATGGGACAATTAGGCCTGCTGTGGATTATCAGTCTTTCATTACACATCAACAGCCTATTCCTTTACATTAAAATCCTCCACAGGTGTTTGGTCCCTGTCTGTACACCTTGGGCAGGATACTAAACCCCGAGTTGCTCTCGGCCTTGTTCATCGGCCTGTGAATGTGTGTGCAAATGTTAAATAGAAAGCACTAAGATGTAGAAAAAAAGGTGCTTGTATGAATGTGTTTGTGAATGGTTGAATGAAGACATGTTGTATAAGCACTCCGAGTGCTCGAGTAGAAAAGTTCTACATAAGAACCGGTCCGTTTATCATTTCAATCTTTACAGATGTGTCGATGTGGTCTGCAGGCATTTCCCAAAGTGTAACATGCCAGTAGGTGACACATGTTTGCAGGAATTCCATTCATTGCTGCCTGTTGAAATCACCTAGGAATTTACAGGCCATCTCTGAGTTAGTCTGCCCCAAAGCAGAGAGAGGATATGTTTAAGGCAAACCTGGTGGCCTGTCAACTTCAGCATTCAAATGGAGCAGGGCGCACTACGAAGAAAACACACTGCGCTCTTTGTTTCAACTGGGAAGCTGTCTTGCAGAAAATTAACATCTTAATTACTGAAGTCTGTCACACACCGCAGCAGCAGCTTATCGTGCATGCGCCTGTTAGCCTCAACATACGTTAAAGAACAGCACATCTAACATTTTCAGCTGACCTACTGATCCGTAACTGTCTGATCTGTTGTGCCACAACAGAGCGCACAACATAACCACACGTTTGCATGCAGGCAAGTGAGCACATGTCTGATTGTCAAAACAGCTGTCACTGAACAATAGTGACCTAATAAAGTTCTAAACGTGTGTTTGTTTCCAAAGAAAATGAGCTCAGCTCTTTTTGAACTGTCCACCCATGGATGGAGAAATCGTCTGTTTAATTATATTATATAAAAACAAACAAGCCCAAGTACTTTAGGAACTTTAGGGGACTTCTTCCTGTGCTGGTGACACACCCTCCGCAGCCTGAATACACAAGGGCCTTAACTGCTCTTCGCGTCCTACCAAAAATATATTTCTTCTATTCATAACCTGACATTTCTGTCGATTCCCACATTCATCATCTACCTGTTACCTGCCGTAAGGCAGCATTGCTTGAACTGGATCCAAAAGCGCTCACGAATTTAAACAAACGTCTCACGCCGGATATTCACCTTATTTAACACCTGAGACACATTAATCCCCGCCATTTGGCTTAAAGCCCCCCAAAATAAGTGCACAAATAATTAAATATACAGCTCTACAACCAGAGGTTTCCCATTTCCTTCCAGAGCCCAGAGGGGATTGAGTGTTGCGTTTCCAAACGGGCGAATGTGATACGCTACGTGCGCAGAGTAATGACAATACTACCGCTAGTGTGGCATTAAATATTAAGAGAGGAACAAGTTAGGTTGTGGCTGTAAAATACGGTGAGCAGACGTACAGTCATTGTCCTTCTTCCAAGTTTGCAAAAACAGACAACGCTGAATCCACAGCGTCCACAGGCGTGACAGTTTTTTCCAGGACTCATCCCAGACACCGCAAGCAGGTTTAAATATTTAAGAACAGTAATAAACAAATTTGTCATAAGCGCCAGAGTCAGCCCTGCAAAACTGCACTCAGCGAGGCAGACTGTCGCCTTTGCGGGCCTCTCAATTAAAAGCATATTGTGCGCAAAGGTGTTAAAAAAAAATCGCGCCACCCGGATGCTCAGTGGATGATGTGTCCTGTTAAACTCAAACACTGTCACCCACAGTCACTTCAATTTTTGATAAGCAGTTGGCAAATGATCGGCAAATTATGTGATCTCCCTCAATAATGTCAAACATATTTTCCTAGAAAAGGAGAGGGAGCTCATACGGCAATCCCACACAGCCTGTAAAACCTAAAATTTAAACACACATAAAAGCAAAACAGCCACTAACTATAATGATGCACATTTTTATGGAAGTGCAACGTGAGCCCAAAACTTCGGCAGACTCGAGTCATTGAAACCGTCCCACAGCCAGACAGCGGCCAAAATTCCATGGGATGTCTCTTGCGAGAGTTGATCGAAACGTGGCAAAAAACAGATGAGCAAATAAGCTGCATACACGGAGGAGAAACCTAAAAGAATCCAGAAAAGGACGCTTTTAACTCACCGTTTAAAGCCTGGAGGACAAAAGAAGTGTATAAATGTGCGCAAAGTTGAGTTTCTGCCCTCTTCTTCACCCTTCTACGCTGCTTTGCGCCCAGAGAACTTGCCAAACTAGTAGGACTGCAGAATCTCTTCCGTGATTTAGGTTTTTTTTTTTTTTCCCTGTCCTTAAAACTTTTCCCCCTCACAAGTCAAAGGGCGTGTACCTGGAAGAGAGAGAGAGGGAGAGAGAGAGGGAGAATCGGGAATGTGCAAGAGCGCGACCCTAACTCTCGTGAAAAGGGAGTGAAAGTGTATCAAAACACTTATACTTAGTTTTTATTGGCATTATCTTTGGCTCTCGGGCCAGCTGTTTCACGTCATGTGTGATTTGCTCGGTTTCACGCCAACTAGGCAGGCTTGTGGCTTGGAGCGGCTTCATCTGCTGGGACGAGGAGACAGGGCGGGTGGGATTACTTCATCTGCACAGAGCTCAGGCGTTTTCAAAAGTATTTCACTCGAAAAAAGTAAAGAAAAATCTTTGAAAGCAAAGCAATGCGCCAGAATCTTATAACATTTCGGGGGAGGATGCGTCTTAAATTACATACAGACACATCTGTACGTCTCTGAATAACACGCAGATGTGTCGCAGGGACCCGATTTTAAGCACCCCCTTTCTTTTGCACAATGAAAAATGACAAAATTATACTTTTTACCGCGCAAAATGCAATTGCATTGCGATTTGGCTGAAAATAATGGCCTGCCCTTTTCTTGCTGACACTTTGGAAATGTGGGAATGAAGGACTCTTTACTGAAAATACTGTAGGAAGGCCAGTGCGGGGTTGCAAATGTGGTTCAAGAGGTAAAGCAGTCTTTCTAGCTCCTTGAAAGCGCTTCTGAGACTTTGAATTTTTGAATTTCTGCCACAGATTATATCTTCCTGCATGCTCCCTTTTCTATGCTGATAAGTTCTATACAAGCCTTCACGTTCATGTTATCTAGTAAACCTCTGGACTTCCAACTAACGGCACTTGCCCATACAGACAATTAATTTATGTGAGCCTGCTTCGTTTTGTCTCTCACTTTGGTGTTGCTGACTCATTTGCCTGCCATAGCTCCGCCCACACTGGCACCTTAACATGTGTAATTTGGATACAAAGGTCACATTTATTTATCAGTTGAATATCATTGTTCTCCAAATCTCTTTGCAGAACCCTTTTGTCTCTCTGGCAAAATTAAAATAGGCCTATAGGCTATAAAGCAGCTGGGGAGCTCGCCAACACACATAATTCTGTCTAGACATTAGATTTAATACAAAGTGACCATAACAGTAAGAATTACAAGCTGAAGAGGCACATTGCAATTAAACTGCAAAAACAAAATATGATGGGATGTGTTTGCCCAGACATCTGAGGTCCCAATGACAGACAGTAAAGGTCAGGCTATGCTTTTGCATCATCACTGCTTAATGCTTGGACAGGCAGCTTTGTACAGGCGTTATGATTCTCTATATAACAAGACTGACTAACTGGGTAATGCATATAGGATTACAACCCCCTAAATCAGAGCTTTAATACAATGTGGGTGGCTCGATATCATATAATATAGTAAATGAATGACAGGAGGCAGTGTTAGTGGTTGAGGGTTTAAGACAATGAAGCCTTTAATTCAAAGTACCCTGTATTCAACAAATGGTTAACTAAAGAGTTACTGGTGGGGTGATAAAATAATTCAAGTGGTCTCGAGCTCAACAACATAAACTGAGTCGTCTGGTGTTCCACAGTTGGCTCAAAGCCTGAAGTGACAGAAAGCGGTGAGCTCTACTGAGCGAAGCCCCCCTGTTTGCTGGCCAGTTTTCCAATCAGCTGCCAGAACTCGGAGAAAGTCAGCTCCCCGTCGTTGTTTTCGTCCAGCGAGCCCATGAGCTGGTCAATCACTGCAGGATCGCTGGCATTCTGTGTGGGTGACCACAGAGTCCGAGATACAATTTAATGATTTCAAATACAGCATCGGTTACTTTGAAACACTGTCCTGCCACCTAATGGTTGAGTGAAGTAACAAATGCGACCAAAAAACAGATTGATTTGTAGTCACACACACACACAAAGTTTCTTGATAAAGAGCTCAAGCCCTATAAGTTACTATGGCCATTGGGCTATAAAACACATTAAATAAGTACATTATATATGCAGTTAAACTGTTTTTTAAAATAGTAAACAGATTATAAGTACTTCCACTCCACTTTCACAGAGATACAATGCTACATTGCAGGAATTCATCCAATGCCACTGCAAATTTAATTCTTTTAAAACAAAGTGAGGCATTACCTTATGATGCAGATGCTGATTTTATCAATCAGTTTTATATTATTAAGTGATAAATGTATAAAACAAATGCGCAATATCACACTTTGCATGCAGAACTAAAATGTGCAATATTAGAATTTTATAGCAAAATGAAATACATGTTAAACACAAAAATGTTACATTTTTATATGCAAAGTCTATATCACATTGTAGTGTATACATTATGCACTATACAACATGGTAAGGGAATTTTTTTTTTCCAGATTGGCTCCCCAGAACGTAGTGATAATATTTGTGACGCACTGCTCAGCATCTGTAAAACTATGTGGTACCGAAAACTGATTTGCTATAAAGGAAATTACCAGGGGAGATACAACCCTACCAGTGGCGTAATAAACAGTGACACAGCTCCAAACGGTGAGTTGGCTGTGGCTCAGGAGGCAGAGCAGGTCGTCTAACAATCGGAAGGTCGTCGATTCGATCCCTGGCTACTCCGGTCTGCATGTTGAAGCATTCTTGGGCAAGATACTGAACCCAAGTTGGCCCTGATGCATGCAGTGTGAGTACGTGTGCGAATGTGAGACTAGACGCTTAGACGTAGAAAAAAGTGCTGTGTGTGTGTGATTGGATGAATGAGGCTTGTAGTAAACAGAGTAATAGTACCAGTCCATTTACTAAACAGATGAATGCCACAGTTACAGTTTCTTTAACAAAGGTCTGTTGGGTGCTGAGGGACACAAATAAACAAGAAAAGAGTAAGAATAATTTAAGAGATGCACCTTGACAAAGTTGGGCAGCTGAGAGGCCACCAAGCTTTGGAACTCCTCTTTATTCAGGGTGCTGGAGGCTCCGTCTTTCCCAGCGTACGTCTTGAACTGGGTGACAAGGGTCATGATAGCAGCTTCCATGATGACCTGCAAAATAAAGGAGCAGAGTAACAAAAACCTCAACAAAAGGAACGCAAATGAAGACACGCAGCAGGACAGAAAAAAAAGCAGCTGTCTTACGTTCTGTGTCTGGAGTGCGGTGTGTCGCAGTAAGCACCAAGAACCTTGTCCCTCACCTCTGACCATCACCTCTCCAAATATATAAGCCTCATCTTCACGATTGATGCAGACATCAGCGGAAAACACTCAACCGTTGCCCCTTTTCCCACATCCAGCAGGCTGTCCTTATCAGCCTGATTCCACTTCTCTGGGGACACGTTATAAAAACAAAAACAAAAACAAAAAAACAACGCATACATACACAGCAACACAAACACACGCGCGAAACAGAAAATGGCCATCCTGCTCTACAAAGGGCAAATTTGTACTGATGGCAGCAAAAAAAGCCATTTCAGTTTGCAGAGTAAGGGATTTAGTGGTGGGATCAGGCCATTCTAATCAAGTGACTGAATCACGCATGCCTAAGCAGTAATTCGTTTATATAAAACATGACTCAAATAATATGGCATTGAGTGCAAACACACAGTGTCATGTGTGAGTCTTTCCAACTGCAGTGAGCTGATTAAATGTGTGGAGTACCTGCAGAAGGGTTAGAAAAGCACTGTTACTTTTATTCCATGCAGTTTTAATGACAGTGGATAACGACTGTATTTAAACTCAGTGACATTTTAGCTTTTTGTCAGCATTTCACTTATCCTTAATTTCTTTGCTCAGTTTCTTGATATTTCATAGTTGACGACCTCTCTGCACTTTAATGACCCCCCCCCCTTCCCCTCATGTTTTTTATTTAAATGAGATCATGCCTCCACAATGGACTCATAAAGAGGAACCTCCCCGGAAGGCAGAAAAAGCACAAATATGTATTGAAATATTTCTATAATGACTGGTATGTACCTCAGAGAGCGACGAGCTTTCGCTGCAGTTTCATAACCGCTGACATACATTCTTGTCCATCAGCGTGTCAGCTCTGTGAATGGCCGGCTGTCGTATCAGCGCCAGCAGACAGTGCGTTCGTGCCTGTGAACATGTAGCTGCTGCTCTGAGTATTTAATCTAAATATTTCAGTTTGCAATCATAGCTGTGATAATAGATGCCTGTCATGCCAACACTTCCACTTCACACTCGTGCACACACGGCATCTAAACACTTCCAGTAAGCTGGCTATCTGGCAGCAAGTTTTTTGGTACACTTCCTAAAATGGTCACATGTCACACTGATAAGTATCAGTGTGGCACATCTTTTTTTTTGTATATGTTTTTCATGAAATGTACGAACAAAAGTACCGAGCCACCTGCAGGAGCTGCTCGGCCATGAAGCTCCCAGCTTCATGGCCGAGTGCTGATGTTAATGCCAGCGGAGGTTTGGAGCTCTGCAGTTATTGCGTCAGCAGCTCATCCATAAACACTTCCAACAAGCTACTTTCAGCCACGCTCTTATTCATAGCATATATTTTTGATTTGGGAAATTTGTACTGTGAATCCCCTTCCTGACCCCCAAGGGGTTTGTCTCTCCTCCTGGGACTGAACAGGGATTTTTCACTTATTAATAATCACAACATGGAGCCACCTGTTCCTAAACACCTCCATGTTGCAATAATACCAGTTGATCATCATCTAGGAGGAAGAAATTTCACAAACTGACTTGTTGCAACAGTGGTGACGTATTACAGTACCATCAAAGATGGTATTATACAATCTTTTACAAATGTTTGTAAAAGCAGACTGCATGGCCAGGTGCTTGATTTGATATACCTGAATTCAAAGATTAAGCGGTGTGGATCGATACTTTTGCCCATATGGTGCATTATGTAAAAATAAAAACACACATGAATTTGTGAATATCAATGTGAGAGATTTATTGAACTTAATACTGACTGCTTAAAAGAGGACATAACTGATGATTGGGGGGTGGGGCTGGAAATTGTCCAGGGATCAATTACATCCACATCTGAGCCAGGTCCTGCGTTATCCGTAAGCACACAGCCCTACTCTTGTTCCACAAAGACAAAAATACTTCTCAAATATTGATTAAACTCTGCTTTCATTAAAATATTCATCTGTTGTGATTAGCTTTCTTTTAAATCCTTTGGTCTGGAAACCTTCAGGGAAAAAAGTTTTCCTTCAACAAAAAGCAAAATCACTTCAACATCTTATGTGTAAACTCTGACATTCATTCAAACAGCAGTAAAATAACAAGTATCATAAACTTGTTTATTTTCTTAATCTTTACAGGAGCAAATAAAATCAGAGACCTCTCGTCTAATCAAAATGACTTGTAATATATTAAAGGCACATAAGCAGGAGCTGGCAAGCTAAATAAAATGAAAACCATTTTCACATTCAATGCACGCGGCCTGGGACAAAGTCTGTGGTTCTTCTAGTTGAAAAGAAGGAAAAGAGATGCAGTGTAGTGAGACAATAAATAAACATGAAATCACTGATGAGAGCAAACAAACAGAATCTGCTCAACTTTACATCCACATGAAGAGGGAAAAGTCAAATTTCACTACAATCCAAAAAAAAGAAATTGGGAAATATATTTTTTTTCCATTTTAAAGTAATTCTGAAGCACATTTTGGACTTTGCTTGTGCCGCTTCCCCTTCCTAAAAACAAAATAAATGAAAATGAAACGCAGAATATTTCTGGATTCTTTATATCACCTAAAAACAACAAAGCTATGTCTAGGTCACTGTCATGCATGCCACTTTATATCTATGTGTGAAAAAATTGAGGGGAAAAAAAATTACTGCTTTGGTTGCCAATCTCATTTTGGCAAATTAACTGAATAACTAAATGAAACTACTTCATTTAGTTAATCTAGCAGATCACTAACCTCTCTGGTTTTACTCAGATTGCTGTGGGATACTGAGTAAGAGTAGTGCTAGAGGTCCCCATGGATACATCGCTAAAGAAAATATACCATTTAAAATAAATCGAATTGGAAATGAAACATGAAAGAAGCCGTTTCTCAAATGCTTGAGAAAAGTGCTAAAGTGGTTTAGCAATCTTCAACTTAACTATGGCTATCGCTTCATCCTATTGCTTTCTTTTTTTTTTGAGCAGCACAAACTGGTTCCTGGTTGTTCCGCACGACTGCTGTCGGACGACAGTTTGAATCCAGAGGACGAAAAGCCCTTCAAGTGCTCTCAGGCTCTCCTCTGTGTGCGTTTGGCCAAATAAAGATCTGCTGACAGAAAACTGGTCTGACCTTATTTGATTCTTATCACTGAAAGGACCGGGATCTCATCCTCTGGGACTGGACAGTTGCACCCGAGCAGGGGTAAATGGCATCTGCAGAAATGTCTCAGTATTTGTTTAACCTGCTTGGAGCGCAGATTGGTCGGGTTCCCACACAGGATCAAATGACATAACGTCCTTTTTTTTTTTCTTTCTATTGACAACTTATATCACAGTATATAAGCTGTACTGATGGTTATTTGCAAATACAATCTCCTGTGATCTGTGTGATCAGTTTAAATTGACATTATTATGAACTGTAACATGCACTACGTGTATGTAAAGCACTAAACAGCAGAGGAAATTCACACAACACATTACTGGAGGCATGACTCGACAGAGGTAGGTAACAGCGGCTAAGTCCAAGATGACGAATACAAGTCTAGCTTATAATTACAGACTCAGAGGGACACGTTTATGAGAGGCACAACCACTCTGTACCAGAAGCTACTACTATTACAGCTCTGAAGAGAAGGTAGGCAAGAAATGTCCTATAAAACCACCACTCGCGCTCCTATCTTCTTCCCTCTCGGCATTTTTTTTTAAGCCGTGGCAGCAAACTTCCACAGGGCTTCTCGTTCAAACTCCTCCATTCCCTCCTCCAGGGAGTCGTCGTCCTCCTGCCCGTCGCCCTCTAAAACATCCACCATGTCTTCCAAAATGTCCGCCACATCTTCAGCAAAGTCGCTGAACAGAACCCTGTCGTGGATAAACACGCCGTCCTCAAAGTAATCGGCGGTCAGCCTCCTGATCCTGTCCTTGCTCTCTGACGATGACTTTTCAAGCTTGCTCAGGTAGCCCTCCAGAAGTTCCTCAAACTCAGACAGCTCCACTGGATAGAGTCCCTCCTTGCTGGCGCAGTCCTCCACAGAGGTGCAGCCCAGCTGGGGACGGACATTGCGTTGGAGCTTGTGCTCCTGGTCTCTCCAGAAGTCGCTGTTGCGGTGCTGATGAGGCTGCCGGGGGGGCTGCTGATGGTGATGTTGGTGCTGGTGGTTTTTAGCAGACCGGCTGTGCCACGGTTTCTCCTTCCTCCTTTCCTCTCTGTCCATTCTCCTCTCGCCCTTCTTGCTCTCCCACTCATCCTGGTGTTTCCGCCACGCTTCTTTATGAGAGTTTTGCTTCTGAGACTTCCACTCTTTCTCCTTCTTCTCCTCTTTGCCCCTCCACTCTCCCTCTTTGCCCCTCCACTCTCCCTCTTTGCCCCTCCACTCTCCCTCTTTGCTGTCTTTCCACTCTTTTTCTCCTCTTCGCTCCTTCTCCTCTTTGTGCCTCCATTCTTCCTCCTTCTTATCTGTCCACTCTTTTTCCCCTCTTCGCTCCTTCTCCTCTTTGTGCCTCCATTCCCCCTCTTTGTTGTGCTTCCACTCTTTTTCTCCTCTCCTCTCCTCTTTTTTGTAATGGTCCCATTGACTGTTTTTGCCTTTGTTCCCTTTCCATTTGGACTCCTGCGGCTTCTTCTTCCCCCACATCTCAACTTGTTTGAAAAGTTTCCTTTGGATCTCCTCCAAGTGATCCCTGACTTGTTTTCTCCCGCCTCCATCTTTTTTCATCCCTTCCAGCCTTTTCTTGCTCTCCTCCAGCAGAGCCTTCTGCCTCTGGAGCTCTTCCTTGAACTTTCCGCCCTCCTTTGTGTCCTTCCTCCTCTCTGGTCCAGGTGTTTTCTGGTTACTCTGACCATCCCTGTCTTCAGGCTGAGGGGCTGAACTAGAAGCAGCTGGAAGTATTTCCTGATCAGCTGTGAAGGATTTGAAATATCAAAGTTAAAATGACCTTGGTTGTTACCAGAGTACCTTTACACATGCAGGATCATTTCAATAAATATTAACTGAAAAGGTGATCTAGCTGTAATACCTGCGAGCTGGCTGAGTTCAGTCACTCTGGCCCTGAGACTCTCGAGCTCCTTCTTCAGCTCTGGCAGAGATGACAGCTCCTCCTTCAGCTTTGCATTTTCTTTTTCCAGATCTGCTTTACCTGTTTCATCACTACTTGCAGCTATTGCCTTCAGTGCAGAGTCAAGTTCTTCTTTTTTAGACTAAGAAAGAAGGCCAGAGAGCGACAATTTACAATGTGGACAAAGGCCGTAGTTAAATCAAGGTGGTGCGCAGCTCTTATAACAATTAAAAACATTTATTAACACAAGATAAAAAGGTTAAAACTAAATAATTAGCATCAATATGACTCCATGCTGACCTGTAGTTGAGCCTCTAGCTGAGTGATTTGTTGGTTTTCCTGTGTCAGTTTATCCAATAGCTCTTTCATATCCTGTGGATCACCGCTAAGCCCGTCCTGGATTGAAAATCATTGGCACATGAACAGAACACATTTTTTAAAATGTTCTATCTCCTTATATTTGTGTTTAAAATTTTAATAGCACATGAGCATGCGAAGTAAGAGATGGTGGAAACAGACCTGGCTTTGCTCTCGATCGCTCAGATCAGAGGCGTCAATGTCACCTGTCAGACAGGAAGACAACACTTTCAAACAAGTCCCTCCACAGACGCTTTCCCTGACATACAGCTGCCATGCTGCCTTTCAAGATGCTCGAGTGCACTCTCTGGGCTCAGGCCACTCTCTGCACACCACACACACACACACATTATTTTCCATTATACAGTTTTGTATACTTTGCCTCCAACACAGTGCGACTGTAGCAGACACCTTCCCACTTAACGTAAGCCCTCTAAACATTCAGTGAGTCCTTTAAAAATGGTATAGAGCGCGTTAAAAAACCAGAATGCATGTTATTCGCCTTTTTCTGCTGCTGCATGAACTGTCAGGTCAGATAAGTGCTCGTAGAAGCTATTGAGCAGTAGCCAGTGAGTGCGAAAGCTTACGCTGCTGCCTTATCTTTAGTTCTGAACCTACCATTATCCAGGTCAGAGTGGAAACCTGTTGACATAGTAGAGCTTAGTCAACAAGATCTGAAAGCAGGCATCTAACTATTGCTGACAACAGCAAATAAAGGTGCTCATATAACTCGTAAATACTGTCATCGTCAAACAGCAACTGTGTAATGATGGAAGTTTTTGGTGATATTTACCATAAACTCTTAATTCTAGCCAACACTGCCAAACTCTGATGACGTGTAGGAAGAACAGTTTCTTTTTGATATTCTAACAGAGAGTACTGTGCAAAAGTCTTGATCCACCCCTCATTTCTTTATATTCTCCCAGGAAAATGAGCAACGTGCCAACATACGCGGAAAACAGTTCTTGAAAGTCAATATTTGGTACGACCACCTTTATTCTTCAACACAGCCTGAGCTCTCTTAGGAAAGCGTTCTTTAAACTGTTGCCAATCAGATGCTTTCCAGATGATTTTCAGTTCAGCTCTTGTGTAATTTGGCATACCTCAGCCTTTTCTCCCCGTTCCCTTCCTTAAGAATGGATTCTTGACAGCAGCTCTTCCACTGATGGATCACCTGAAGGTCCCTTTGCATGTCTCAGGTCAGGTCAGGTGTCAGGTCATTGCTGGATTTTGCTGGATCAACTCAAGGTCCAGATGTATCTCTCTTTCTTAAGGACATGACTTTCTCATACTGGTCATTTTCTGTAGACAATTTTTAGGCCCACAACTTCTTTTGTCCATCAGCTGTCCAGTTTCCTCAAATTTTTAAGGACATACTGCACACCATACTGAGCCAAATTTTCGGCTAATAGTTCTTTGGGAATCACCTCATTGGTGTTAAAATGCTCATTTATGCCTCTTAAACTGTCTTATCTTTGTTTTTTTTTGTTTAAAAAAAGATTAATCTAAGATGATGTGTTTTTGTGACAGGCCACTAGAAACAAATGCCTAAAGATACAATTTAAAATTGATTCTTTGCCAAGTTGCTTGTGGTGTAGGTAGGACACTGGCTCCTTTTTTAAGCTTGAATGCTTCATAGGTCCGAGGACATTCCTCGGTAAATGATCAGGTACAAGGACTGGAGTGAAAACGAGTGAAAAAGCAGCCAAATCAGAAAGCCTGGAGAACTATTGCTCAAGACCACTTTAAAAATATAAAAGTCTGGCTCCTTGGAAGCAAAATATAAAGAAACACTGGGTGGCTCAAGACTTTTGCACAGCAGTTAAATATTACAAACATGACTTCACTCTTACTGTTAATGTACAGCATAGAAATTGTAGCCACAATACTACACTAGATCAACCAATAAAAAGCAGAAGCAAGCTAGCTGACTCAGTTCTGAGAGGAACTTACCTGAGAGAAAGAGGGAACCTAGAAATAGCAGGACCAGAGCACCCACAATGCATTTGTTCAAGGAGAACCATGGCTTTTCCTCCTTCTTTTCAGCCAGCTTGAATTCTACTTCCTCTTCCTCATCCTCCTCATCTGATGTTCTTGGTCTTGGTGCCTCAAAGGGGGGCACATTTCTCCGCCGCAGTCCATCATCAAAGCTGCCTGTGTCACCCAAGTCATACCTAATGGAAGGCTCTAAAAGGAGGAAAAATGGAAAAAGAAAAAAAAAATTCTAAACATGAGAAAGAAATGGCAACATAGCAAAGAGCTGTCATATTTTCTGGAGTATTTTTGTGACAGATGACGATAATGCGCCTAAACCTAAACCATATGTATTCAACTGCGGGCTGGAGTCGCTTCAACAAATCATCTCAACATCTGTGGCATCTTTGTCAGAAGTGAATAATTATCTGCTGGTCGACTTCCTCACGCAAAATACCAGACGCCGAGTGAGCAAACGAACTGCAAAACACAACAGCGTGTAAACAGCGTGTGAAAAGTGTCTGACAAAAAGTGAGTGCTGGTTCTTGAAACGGATGACATTTTCTCACTAAATTACAACAACAGTAATTTCATGCATGGGGGTTGCTTCATTTTCTCAGTGGGGTGTGGGCTTCCCTGTCACACTGATAAATCACTTCCCAGCTGCTAGCGCGACACAGATAAGAAACATGTTAACAAATTCTCTCATTTTTCCTCTTTTGTCAACTCGTGCCTATTACAAACTGCCACTTCCTTTCCAAAAAGGCTGCAATGGCAACTGGGAAAACCCGCTAAGAGCTTCACAGGGTCGCGTGCAGTACTGTGCAAAAGTCTCGAGCCACCCCTAATTTCTTTACATTTTTCCTACAAGGAGATTTCTTGTAACTTTTGCACCAACGAGGTGATTCATGTCTCAGTATGGTGTGCAGTGTGTCCCTAAAGAAATTTGAGGAAACTGGAAAAATGGAGGACAAAAGATGTGGCAGGCCTAAAAACAGGTCTTATGGTGTGATGACTCCACATTTGACATTTTAGGGGCAAATCTTCATCAGTATTTACAGAGGAGGTCAGGAGAGGTGCAACAGTCTACGGCCATCTGTACAACAGGGTGGAGGTGCGGTCATTGGTTTGGGGCCGCATTTCAGAGTCTGGCGTTGGGGATCTCGTCAAAATTGATGAAATAATGATTCAGAAAAGTACCATAAGCTTTTGATCCACTATGCAATACCATCTGGAAAGCATCTGAATGGCAACAGCTTCATTTTTCAGCATGACAATGATCCCAAACACACTGCCAATGCAGAAAAAGCATGCCTGGAACACACAATGGAACACTGTCAGTCATGGATTGGCCTCCCCAGAGCCCAGATGGGAATATTATTAAAGCAGTGTGGGATCATCTTAACAGAGAATGGAACAAAAGGAAAAAAAAACATCCAAAGAAGAGCTTTGAATGTCCTTCAAGAAGCCTGGAGAACCGTTCCTGAAGACGATTTAAAGAAATTACAAGAAAACTTTCCTAAGAGAGGTCAGGCTGTGTTGAAAAATAAAGGTGGTCACACCAAATATTGACTTTCAGTCTCATTAGAATTATACAAACATTTTTCAGTAAACTGCTTTCTCTAGCAAACTAGAAAGAATTGGCTGAAGACTTTTGCACCATATTGCATTATTAAAGCTGGGATAAACTGCACACAGAAAGCAGAGTCAGAGGTTAACGAGATTGAAGCAATACATTTTTGCTCTGACTTCAGACTCTGGTGTCTATTTCCCACAGTGAGTTAGAAAACCTGCTCCCCAGAAATGAGAAACTTGTGTTGCCTAATTAAATCTTCTTGTGCTAATTCTCTTTTTTTGTTACATTTCTAATTTTCTTTTACCTTTTGTCCTGCTAGCTGCAGGCTGTGATGATGTTTCAAAAACATTTGTGCAGAGCAACATATCTAAGCTAGAGAACGAACACGATACTGAAAAAGGACGTCTCAACTTACATGTAATAAAAGGTCTTAAATTTTAGTCTTGGAAAATAAATCTTTTAGGAATCAGAGGATGTATCATAGCAGGATCTCCCACACTCATTGATTTATAACCTCTTAAAATGAGGCTGTCTGCTTGCAGCTAGCTGCATACTGTGGCTTTACTGTGGATGTCAATTATGAGCTGTCCAACCAAACTGTTTTTGCCATCACTGATTATTTCATGTGAGAAAAAAATAATCAAAAAAAAATAGAATAAACACCAGTGTGTGACCCGCTGGATTTGGGAGTACTGTTTGAGTGCCTTTAAATTTACTGAATGTAGGATAATCAAATACCTTCTTCATCTTCTCTCTCATCTTGGCTCACTGGCTCTGACGGCTTTGCTGGCTCATTTCTAACAGCGGTCTCCTTGTCTGCCTCAGTTGAACCAACGGTCTCTGGTGCAGTACTTTCATCAATAGGATGCTCAGTCACCAGGCTCTCAGGGACTGGGCTTTGTGGCTCTGTACTGTCTGGAACAAAGCTGATATCAGCTTCAACATGAGACGGGGGATCAGTGGCTGTAAGGGTCTCGGTGGAGATGTTACCCTCAGGTTCAGCGCTAAAGACATGACTCTCCCCAGCAGGACTCGCAGGAATCAGTCCAGCATCAGCAGGCTCCTCGAGTGCATGCTCCTCGGGCGCATGCTCTGCAGAGATGGGGATCTCAGTCATTAGAGGTGCAGAGCAGGACTCCTCGGATTCAATTGGGGGGATGTCAACAGCTGGAATATCTAACGGAGCCACTATATCAATGTTGGTAACAAATGGCATGGCACCTAGGTGCTCATTGTCACTGGGAGAGCTGGTTACAATATCATGGATGACTGGAGGCTGGCTCTCCAGGTCGAGGTCTGGTGGGTCAAGAAGGCTGGGTTGAAGAGGGCTCATCCGGGATGGACTAGAAGGGATGGGACCCTCACTGGACTCTGGTGAGGTCTCTTGACACACCTTATGAACGGGACAAAAGTGGCGCATGAATACTTTTTGATTTTCATATCGTCACTTTGCAACTGTCACTGTAAATAACCAAGCAACACAGTGGTAGCTAATATTTTTTTAAATATTTCAGTTATCTAAAGCGTTTGAGTGTTTCTGCAAAAAATATTTCTAACGTTACAAATTTACTAACAATATGTTTGTTTAGATTTAGTCTTAAACAGCTTCAACAGCGTCATCCTGGCTATGACGATTTTGTATTAACGAGTCAACTGCTCAGCTATAATTTGATGTTGTATAATGTAATTCATCAAATTACTCAAAAAATATATTTTTTTCTAGTACTCCTAAAATAGGGAAATTTTGTTCTGTAATAAGTAACATTGACTGGGATTGTCTAAAATGTAAATCTGTTTGTACAATTTTTTTTTTTTAATTTATTTTTGCTTTTTTTTTTCTTGTGTTGTGATAAAGTGGAATGACTTGCATGTTATTTAGGTTATTTCCCCACAGACGGTACTGTTGACATTATTTGTCTTTCATTTAATGACTTTATTACCCAGGGTTATTTTGACCTTTTAATTTGTATTAAATGCAGATGGACATAGAAGACTGATGCAGCTGTAGTTTTGTTTGTTTTTTTAACTTAAAATAACTCGTTAATGTTCTGTTTTCTGCTTTCAGTGTCTCGATGAAGGCAGGGATATAAAGTTATTATTAAAGATCACATTTCTCTGAGAATTTTGAGACTGTACAACATATCTCTCAAGGCTGTGCTATTAGCCCTGTTGTGTTTAATATAATGATAAATGACATTTTATTCATGTTAGTACAATACTGGGTAATAGTTTTATCTTGATGATGGGGCTATTTGTAAGAGAGATAAAGCATTGTTCTTATTCATTCATCTCATTCTATTTATTTAATATTTCATATTTTTAATTTAATATTGTACAATATTTCTATTGTTTTATTACTTTTTGTTCTGTCTTGTCAGTCATCTGTGACATACCCCAGACTGCACTAACCTGCGTGAATGGTGCTCTACAAATTAAGTTTGATTAACTGATGCAACTAATACTGTTCAAAGGGTCATATGACTAGAAATTTAAAATATGAGTTACAAAGTTGTGCTAAATGTTCTTAGCTTAAGTTTTATATACTACGCAAAGGAAGCAGACAATTAATTACTTCTGGATATCTACAGAACCACTGTAGATGTAGATATATGTTAATTAGGTGTAGGGGTGGGCGATATGGACCAAAAATAATATCTCAATATTTTTAAGTTGAATGGCGATATACAATATATACACGATATATTTTTTCTACCCCAAAGGTATAAACAAAAAGGCACTTCTGAGTCACATGGGCACTTTTTTTTTTAAACATTCAGCTGTAGATGTGCATGAGAAATTGCTCAAAAATAAACTATTGGCATATTTAAATAATAATGCTTCTCAAATAAATTGTTTTTTTCCTCCATAACAAAACACTCACAGCTGTGCTATTAAAATTTAAACATAAACGATACTGAGCAAAAACAGCAAAAGGCTGTCTTATTGTTTAAAAAGGCAGTCTGCAGTGAAGTAGACTTCACCAAAGTGCTTCCTCCTGTGTGTACTCCTGTACAGCCAGTACTTTGTGCAAATAACAAAACATCCTTCAGTCAGAAAGCTTCTCGCTAGCTCAGTAAATCCATAGACATATGCAATGACGTATCACAGCAACGGGCCCACCTGCTCAATAAATAATTACGTGTCTGAGCACATGAAAAAGACTCACTTCCGTTATTAAGGTCATGTGACTTACGGTACAACCCATAGATATATATACATAGATACCGCATTGATCGCTGACTCGTATGCCTACGT
>JAVDPK010002699.1:75416-98556 GCA_034780415.1 Cichlasoma orientale | reverse complement strand
CACACACACACACACACACACACACACACACACACACACACACACACACACACACACACACACACACACACTTGGAGCACATTCTTCCAATATTTGAGATCATTAAGAGTATGTGGACACAATGTGCATAGTGGGTTGTTTTGTTAAAGGGTCATTTCAACCAAATTGCTAATACCCACTTTTCTCATTACCTACTAGTAGTACCTAGACATGCATATATTTTGTAATGTATTTCCAGGCTCTGTAATATACATCTCTGCAGTTTGTTTCCACCCAGTTTCTAGCAAACCAATAGACCATATGCAACCCAACTCTGTGTCCTAGAAATGATATTTAACACTATAATTTACAGCATGTAACATACAGCATAATAGTGCAAAAATACAGTGTAATTTTTTTTGTATTAGTAATGTGACTGCAGCAATAGGAACAATGTAGGTACTGGGCAGAGGTTCTTAAATTGCAGGAGGGATATTGGTGAAATAAAGTTGAATGAATACAATTTTATTAGGGAAAATAAACAAGAGCTCGCTGCCAGGTTGTGCTGACGAAAGGTTTGAGAGGCATTGTTATAAGGGAACAAGATGTGAAGCTAGATAATAAAAGGATAAAATGTAATAAAAAATAAGGCTCTCTTCAAACTACAAATTAATCCAAACTCTTTTGATCCAGTGTAAAAACACAACTATACCTTAGAGCCAACCAGTAAATACCCCAAAGAGGCATTTCTGTAGTTTTTCTTAACATCTGTTCCCATCCAGTGTTTGTAGTTGTTTATGGTGATTTACATAAACAACAACAGGTAAATTAGAGCAGGTTTCAGGACTCATTACCATATCTTTTAAACTTCCATCTTTGTTGTTTGGTAATGATGTTGTACCCCGTAACAGAATGGGTAGCTGTTAATTAAAATCATGCCTAAATAATTTGGACGTGTTTATTATGCTACCCTCATGTTGCCTAAATCCACATCTCGTTTCCTTGCTCCTATATGTATGTTTTGGCATTAGTACTTGTATTGATACCAGTATTTACACTCTAAAGTGTGAAGAGCTATAGGTTGACTTCTATAATTTATAGCATTATAAGTGCTTTGGCAATGACATAAGACCTCTTTGATTATTTTTTATTATCATAATTAGGAAACATTGTTAAAGCAAAATCAGTGAAAATCTGATGAAAAATATTAATAATTTCCCAACAATATCCATTCTTAAAATGCAGCATCCCCTTATTGTAACCTTTTCTGGTTATGTTAAAAAAATTTGAGGAAAGATTGGGGAATATTAAAATGTCAAAAGTTACTTGAGGCACAAATACTTATGGAAAAGTTCACTTTTTAGATTAATCTAGTATGTGCAAAGCTCAAATATGCTCACCCCCGTTTCTTGTTTGGAAGCCCTGTCCTTTACACAACCACTACCGTCATCTCTGTGACTTCTGTGCAGAGTAAGGATACACAGTGGCACTTTGTTGCCAGGGAACAATTTTTCCTCTAATAAAGAAAGTCGTTGCCCACAACAGTTGTTCTGGATCGTCTGTACCATGACAAAATAGTTAAAAATAGAATTCCAGAGGCTGACATCACAAGACCTGTACAACTACAACTAATCTCCATGGCTAGATGCCACAACAGGTATGAGAGAAAATATTAATTGTAACTGTAATTTGGGTGTGCTCTGAAGTCTTACTTACAGTACAGGCAATTAATAATTATTAAAATTGATATTTAGAAACCGTAATAGCTGTCAGTGGAGGGAAGGGAGTTTTTCCTTGGGCTGAAGGCCTCCATCGCTTCATCGCGCCTTCACTCCACAAACCATCCCTCCATCACAGAGTGAGAGGGGGGAACGGACAGCGTTGCCTGAAGCCAATGGAGCAGTGGAGCGAGCAAAGGAGGGAGAGAGAGAGAGAGAAAGTGTGGAACAGAAAAGAAAGGGTGTGGGGGCAGAGGGAGGCCGAGTCAGGTGTGGAAGAATGAAATACAGAAAGACGGAGCATGGGAGCATGAGAGAGACCCACATGCTACCTGGAGAAGTTGTCCTTTCCTCTGGTTATCCTCCATCACCCTGGCTGTGTTTTTCTTCATCCCTGTGACGCTCTTCATGGCCCTTTGGCTCCATGACCCCTGTGTCGGCTGCCATTTCTCAAACCACCCCTGTCACTCTCGTCCTGGCTCACATGCAGCCCACACTGGAGGGTCGAATGTCGTCAACGGAGCTTGAACCGCACACCATTGTTGTAAGACAGAGCAGATCCTGTGACGGACAAAATGTGACAGTTGAGCTGCTGACCTTTGGTCTGGAGATGACAGACAGAAAGTGGCAGCTGGAGCACCAGTGCCAGTGCACACATGGGTAGGCCATACATATACAAACACACCCAGAAAGATGAAACACACTTTGCCTCGGATGGATTTTGGGGGCGTGAGGAATGTATCACAATGTAGTGCAAAATACAACATGTATGAGAATATGATATATGAAAGTAATAACATTCTGAACCATCTGATATTGCAAACCTCTTCCCTAAAAACAATAACCACACTGTCCGCTTTACGTGTGTAGTGTTGAAATGAGGATACATAGAATTTATATCATACCCAAATATCTAAAGCACCTCTCAGTGCATAAGCTAGTCCTACACAGAATACCCATCAATTTAGAAAATTCTAATTTTGTTATGATATCTTGTTAAAGGACATAACCTGGTAACAATTACAAAAAATAAAGATATATTTGATTTTTTTTTTAACATCAAGGAAAAAAAAGTAATTCTTCTTCCTCCATAATAGTGGAAAAAACTATTATTGGTCCTTAGCTGCAGAACTTTAAAGGAATAGTCCAACATTTTGAGGAATTTATTTATTATATTCAGACTAAAATTAAGTCCAAAAGACAGATATTGAATTTAAGTCTCACAGGTAAAAATCTGTGACTTTCTTGAGGAGTTTTCAGAGGATGTGCTGCATCTGCTTGATTTTACATGTTCAAGGGAGCCACTGAGGACTGAACAAAAAGTCTGAGTTTTAAAAACTAACCCAATATGTAAATAAAATATTCTGCATGGATGACTTAACCCTCTTTACCTTATAAAAGAAGCTTTAACTGTAGAGCTTTTGGTGCATCACATAACAAATCTAATCTGTGCTTTCACATTTTATATGCCTACGGAAAGCTGCCCAACGGTTAAAACACACATACATCATGTCTACTTGGATGAGCTCCTGAGCTGCAAGCAGCAAGCTGCAAGCTGCTCTGCATTTGCTGCTAATGCAAGGACTATAACAGCTCAGTGATGTGTACAGAGTGTTGTGGACAACTGTATTCTTTTCCAAGTCTGCTTGGAGTCCACCTAGAGGTTGCATGTGTAGCTGGTGCATTGTAGTGTCTGTGTGAACAAAGTGGCAACAACCGGAGGGCTTCATAAGGTGGGAGCGTGTGAAAATGGAAGACCGAAATGCAGACTTCTAAGGCAAATTTGACAGAACAAAAGGTGAGCCTTCATTGAAGCCAACTGAGTCCAAAACAACAAATCCAAAGAGAGAGGCGAAACAAAGCCCAAAATCCAAAGTAAGCTCAGAACACTAGGAATTCTAGGAATAAACTATGGATGTGAGGTCGCAGGGCCCAGACTAGGAACCACAGAGCAGGAACACAGTATGACACATCAGAGGAGACAGGGAGACTGAGGCTTCAGATACACAAGATAATGAAGGAAGTGGAAACAGGAGGGTAATGAGACACAGTTGAAACTAATCTACCATATATACCATCCCCCCCTGTCTGTTGCTTGTGTGTGTTTTTCTTGGATGGAATGTAATTTCATTGTATCTATAATGATTAATTTCGCTGTACGTATGATGACAATAAAGCCCTATTCTATTCTATTCTATTCTCTTCTATTCTATTCTAAACTAATCAACGTAAGGATACACAAGAAGTCAAACTGAATGCAAGAGACAGAGACAAATGACTACCAAAATTAAAAAAAAAAAGGAAGTGAGAAGTAATAACTGGAACAGGAAGGTGCAGAGACAGGAACTTTACAGAATTAATAACATTGGACACGAGTGAACTGGACACAGGACAATGAAAGAAAGGGACACACTGAGGAACCAAGTGAATTTTCATACGAACAGTAACTGCAACTTAAAATTAAAGATTCAAAATACTTAAGAAATACATGAAGATAAAAATGTAAACAAAAAGCAAACTAAGGTTCAAACTGAGAACAATCAACAATAAACAAGAATTTAAAACTCTGGGTCTAAGACCCATGACTGCTGGTCTGAGACTGCCACCCATCCTCTGCTTAGGCGGACTTTGGTTGCTGTTTTAAAGCGGCCACACTCCACTCATTACTTCTGTTGGCAAGCTGGTGTGGCCATCTTTTTTTTATGACACGAAAGTGTCTTCGCATCCTGCTAGGACAGTACAGGACTGAGACTGCTGGAGATGGAAGTACTATCTACTGATAATGTTCCTTCAGTGGGCATAAAGATTTTAACTCTGGTTAGATGAGAAGCTGGATATCACATTTTCCCAGCTCCAGCCCCACTATGACCCTGATTCCAATGTTTCATACATGTGGCCACTAATTAGCTATGTTACCAGATTACACATTTCTGATTTGTCATCAACAAAAGATAAACATTTGATGTATAAAAATGTCAGAAATGCAATTTGGAGCTCTAGAAAAGGTGACGGTGATAAAAGTCAAAAGTAAAATAAATTCCAAACATGCGGCGTCTTCTGGCACCATTTGAAATGCGCCACCCATGCGTATTGTACGGCGGTGATACGCGTGTTCCCACGAAAGATCTAAACAATTCGCTGTTTTTCCAAAAAGAAACTCACAACACTAGAAAACAAGACGGGACAACCGATGGATAAAAAGCTCGCATCTTAACTGCAGCACTTTTCTGTTAAATATCCATTTGTTTTTGTAAATGTCAGTTGGTTTAAACAGGCTGTATAATCCCTGTAGAGTCATGACTCTGGCTCCTCACATAACAGACTGTGCCAACACTGGCTGAATTGAAAATGGAAATTACCAGGATTGGAGGTAAAGGGTTTTCTGTCACAGCAGTGTTATGTGAGTTAAGGCTGAAACGGTCCCCGAGGCATTTTTCCCCCCTCTGGCAGTCATCTCTTCTGTTTCCATCAGTTCACTTTCCTCACTCACTCACTATCTTTCCCTTTATTTTGCCAACCGCATTTCACCTTCATTGCTTCCATCTTTTACAACGCCCCACCTCTGAGTTCAATTCCACGCTCTGGTTCATAATCTGCCTCTTTATCTCTCTTTTTTTCTCGCGACACACACCATCTACCTCGCTTTCTTTACCCTCGTGTCTAACTCCTTAAAGGCTCTGGTCTTTTTTACACTATCTTCTCTTTCTTTTTCTGTGTCCTTGAATGGGGCCAGATTTCTGAGTTTCTCCCGCTCCCTCCACCTCTTCTCACTCTCATGCAGTGTTTGTTTAAGCAGTTTCACAGTCACTGCACCCTAACTGTGTTGAACGACCAAATCTTCATCTCCTTCTGTCTCTGATGGACATACTCTGAATTTTTGCCCTATCTCTATTTCTATACTCCTCTCTCTCTCTTTTTTTCTACATTTCTTTCCATTATCCCTCCTTGCTTACACTCTTCCTTCTACAGCTCCCTGCTTCTTTACATGCTCAGATTTTCTTAAAAAACGTCACACTTACACTCGGTTGTCGGAGCTTTTTAGATCTAAGAAGAGATGGCACCGCAAAACTGGGCCAGACAGAACTAAGCATAGGCAGGAGAAAATATATCTTTAAACCTACACTATCTCAGAGACATGCAATTGTTAAATAAAAGAAAGAGCTTCCCCGGCAGCTCATAATTATCAAAAGAGATGGATGCCCTCAATGGACAATTTAATAACCTGGAGAGAGTAGGGACTATCGTATCTAGCTAAAGACACTAATCCCATTCATTTTGAGTTCTATATTTCCTACATTAATAATAGCAGCAAAAGGACATTTGAGTGCCGTAGCAGCCTTGTCGCTTTCATCTTTTGAGTTTAAAATGAGTTTGTTATGAAATTAAATATATCATACCTTAAATACCTGCTGAGAGGAATTCTCGAAAGTGCTGGCTTAGAAGCCAGACACTTTTATCTACAGAAGCTGAACTGATAAACAAATTTCACCAAGCACTGTGAGTCTCAACAGGTAAATTTAATCTTAAAGATCTTCAAGAAATCTGAGCCATATTTTGGTAATGGGTTTATATTCTATAATCATCTGTCTGTATAGTTGTAGCAGTTTATAGTTATGCAAAAGAAGCAGTTTATCCATATAACACAGCATTACTGTTTGTAATTTTATCTCACTGTCACATCAGAGCTGCGATTAATCACTGCTAACGTTTCCTACTGCTGCTGCTCGTCAGCTAAAGTCTTGAACTGCTGAGACAAAGAAGCCATTTTGCTGCTGAACAGATGCAATGTATTCATCACTCGAGTTAGCTCTAACTGCAACTGTTAAAAAACAAGTACAGGTTGTTGTTGTTGTTTTTTTTTTAACGAGCTTGTTTGTTTCTGCCATTGTGCGGAAAGCTACATGCGCTTTGTGCTGCAAGAAAACAGATGGCAGCTGTTCGTGGCATGATGGGGAAACAAGATAATAGCAGTTCACACAGTCATCCTGGAAAATTGGTATTAGACTCCACTGAAATGAGACTCTTCTGAGACAGCGGTGATGCGTCCCTGGTGGAAAATGGTTTGCAGCCCATTAGCCAAAGCTGCAGCTGCAAAACTGTATGGTTATGAGGTATGACGGCCAGAGGAGACATTGTTTCTGCAACCAACAGTCGCACAACTCTTACAAAGCAATGTGACATTTGATCAACAGGTTATTTGGTTACTAAATGGTTGTGATAAGACTTCCATACTTCATCCACGTCACATATAAAGGCTAACAATAATGGACTCCCATCATTTAAATATAATATACTCACCGGCCACTTTATTAGGTACCGCGTTGGACCTCCTTTTGCCTTCAGAACTGCCTTAATTCTTCATGTCATAGATTCAAATACCGTTGGCATTACCTTGGCCTCCAGTAACACTGTGACCAGGATATGTCCTTCAATGCACATTATAAACAAATATGTAGGACTGCTTTCTTGCATTTGCGCAAATCTCTAAAAACATTCTGTCTCAGACTGATGCTGAAAAGCTAATTCATGCATTTATTTCTTCTAGGCTGGACTATTGTAATTCATTATTATCAGGCTGTCCTAAAAGCTCCCTGAAAAGCCTTCAGCTGATCCAAAATGCTGCAGCCAGAGTACTGACAGAGACTAGAAAGAGAGAGCATATTTCTCCCATATTGGCTTCTCTTCGTTGGCTCCCTGTTAAATCTACAATTAAAATCCTTCTCCTCACATACAAATATTCAGGCCTCACCTCACCCAGCAGAGCACTTCGCTCTCAGACTGCTGGCTTACTTTTGGTTTCTGGATTATTTAAAAGTAGAATGGGACGCTCTTCTGTGGAACCAGCTCCCAGTTTGGATTCAGGAGAAATACATCCTCTCTGTTTTTAAGATTAGGCTTAAAACTTTTCTTTTTGATCAAGCTTATAGTTAGGGCTGGATCAGGTGACCCTGAACTATCCCTCTGCTGGGGGGTTGCCATGATTCACTCACCTCTTTTCAGTCTCTCTAGGTTTACACTCCACTCTGTAATTAATCATTAGTTATTATTAATCTCTGGCTCTCTTCAACAGCATGTCTTTAGTCCTGTCTCTCCCCTCACCCCCATCCAGTCATGGCAGATGACTGCCCCTCCCTGAGCCTGGTTCTGATGGAGGTTTCTTTCTACTAAAAGGGAGTTCTTCCTTCCCACTGTTGTCAAGTGCTAGCTCATAGGTGGTCATTTTGACTGTTGGGTTTTTTCTGTAATTATTGTATAATATAAATATAATGTACAATATAAAGTGCTTTGAGGTGACTTTTTGTAGTGGCACAATATCAATAAAATTTAATTGAACTGTGCTGGAAACCACAGTGTACCCATTTTCTGCTTCCAGCAGGATAACACACCATGCCACAAAGCTCAGATCATCTAAAACTGCCTTCCTGAACATGACAGTTCTGAACATGAGTTCACTCTACTCAAATGGCCTCCACAGTCACCAACAATCAATCCAATAGAGCACCTTTGGGATGTGGTGGAGCGGGAGATTCACATCATAGATGTGCAGCTGACAATTATGTGGCAACTGTGTGATGCTATCATGTCAATATGGACCAAAGTCTCTGAGGAATGTTTCCAGCACATTGTTGTATCTATCCCATGAAGAATTGAGGCAGTCCTGGAGGCAAAAGGGGTCCAACTTGGAACTAGAAAGGTGTAACTATTGAACTGACCAGTGAGTGTCTTTGTTGCAGGGATATCTAATGATGTTAGCATGGTAACCAGTTCCAGTACCCTATTGCAACCACCACTTCAGTCCAACACAAGAGGAATAAGAAGAAGCACTGTCCAGACTCTATTTTTCTTTATAAGCTACAATTCTGACCTCTTGTCAGTCATGTTAAATGGCAGGTTGTTAATTTACTAAAAGGTGAACACAAAGAAAGCTGAAGCTATTAGCATGGGATGATCGGAGACCCGGATCAATGGAAGAGCCAGCTGGCTACAATTTATTTTGTTTGCCAACCACTGCTATTCTTCTTTGCATATCACTTATGATGTCCCCTCCCTGGCCACTGGCATCACGCAGTGCTGAGGACTGGGGGTGCGGTCTCTGCAGAAACCGTCTGTAGTAGATTATCATGCAGGTTTGAACACAAGCTGCTCCAAAGTGCCATAGAAACGGTGAGAAAAGAAGCAACAGTTTAATTGCCTAGACCCTACCTAGGAGCAAATGCTGAACAACAACACCCCTTTCAAGAGTGGGTTAGGCAGTTCTACATATTACACTTTTAAGCAGGAGTAAAGTCCACTTTACATCTCCAAAAATTAAACAAACATTCTCAAATGAGCTACGGAAAGAAACACAGATTTTCTTTTGTTGTAATTCATAACTACAAGCACGGGCATACAAGTACGCTACAAGCATTATTACATTCAAATATGCATACGCCACCAAAACCCATCATTCACAGCTCCATTAACAGTTAGGACACTTTGTAGTTCTTTAGAATTGGTTGCGTTCTGCATTCCACTTGCCCTCAACACTAATATGTAGCCCTGTGAGTGTGGGGAACTGTGCCATCGTTGACAGTAATGTATTCTCGCTCTCTCAGCGGGCCTTTATGGACCTGGCTCCCTTCCTTGTTTTTTTTTCCCTCTAGGGATTTCCTTGATGTTGTGGGAGCTGAAGCCTGTTGACTACCTCCCCACCATTTCTTGTATAATATGTTTTATCCCATGCTGATTTCTTGTCCTGCCTTTATTAAGGGTTAATGTTTTTTTTTCTCTCTCTCTTTCTCCTAGACCCAGCAAACAGAATTGGAGAAACAATAAGAGAAAAAGCACTTGGCAGAGAGAGAGAGGGCATGGTGCGATGTATTCTTATAAACTGAAATGCAGATTATGTGGACTCGAGTAACGGCAAGATTACACTCCTGCTCCAAAAATTGGATTATGTGACAATACCATGATTTGGATTATGAAAAATTGGATGAGTCTTCTGATGTCCCATTTAAAAATTATATGATATTTGGGCGAGAAAAATAACCCTGATTAGCAGTAATGTCACTTGTAGAGAGCAAAAAATAAAATTTGGCTTAAAAAAAAAAAAAAAAGCCCAAATGGAAATTAAAATCCCCTTTTTACATCCACTCCAGCATCACCCCAAACTGCACCATTTCCTTCCACATTGACTGTGCATAAATGATAGACTAAAGCACATTCACACCACAGCTAAATGCAGCTCTCGCTCCCCGGCGTTGCATTAACAGCGCGCACTTGGTTGATATCTGCAATGATTAGACTGGAGAGCAATTTAAGTCGCTGGTAACTAAAAAGGTGTAACAACTGTGTCACATTTTCGATCAGCTATTAGTGGTTCCGCATGAAAAATCCTCACACAGCTCTCACAAGCCTTTTACCGGCGTCGGTTTGTCACCTAACATGGTGGACAAATACACACCTCTGGCTGTTTGGTGAGGCACAAACCATGTTTTGTCTGTGCTAAATGTTACTATGGTTACGGACCTTAATAAGGCATTATCCACTGGCTAAGGGAGCTAACTGTGTTTACCTGTTCACACATACAGAGCCCTTATTTCATTCTGTTCCGCTGTGCGCCACAAATTGAAATTCACTCTCATTAGCGAAGAGCTTGTCACTCTCAGAACACCGACTACATGAATGTAGCTACAGATGCACAGCGGTGAGCCTCAGATTTAAAACAGAAACAAACACTGTAGCGTGCTACTCTAAAGCAAATCTTTTTCATCTTTTTGTCAGTCAGTCATGATGTTAGACATGTGTGCTGTGACGGGACGGGCTGACACTGCCAACAATTTGTAATACGAGCACGCACAAAGACAGACTGGTGGGCTTTTCAGCTGTGTTAGCTGTAACATGCATAGATATGCACAGATGGCCCGCGCATATCTGTGCTAACCGAAGAATGAATTATTTGCACAGAAAAAAAGAGAAATAGTGGTGTCTTTTCCTCTGCTCGTTTGCTTCATATCTCCGTGCTCTCTTTCTGACCCTACGTTTGTCCTCTAAACTGAATTATCTCACGGACACATTGATAAGTAACTGCATCTGAAATGCACACATACAGTTATAGTCAGAAGTTTACATATGCTCATCATGGGCGTGACTGTCGTGGTAATTTTGGGCTTTTAATCATTTCCTTAAACTGTTCTTTTTCCTGGGTGGAAAGACTGCACGACATACATCTTTAATGACTTGAAAAAACAAGAATTTGGTGCACAAGTTTAAATTTATTTTCGATTTTCTCAACTCCAAGAGTTTACATACATGCTTTTAATACCAATCAACAAGCGTCTGGCATACTTCTGCCTGGATATTTGACCATTCTTACTAGCAGAATTCATAGAGTTCATTTAAGTTGGTTGGTTTCTTGGCACAGACCTGGCTTTTAAGTGCAGCCCACAAATTTTCAACAGCGTTGAGGTCGGGGCTTTGGGAAGGTCATGCTGCTCCGCTTTATCCATTCCAAAACTAGTTTTGAGGTATCTTTGAGATAATTGTCATAGTGGAACATCCAATGTGTCCAAGTTTCATCCATCTAGCTGTTGATTTGAGACGAAGTTGAAGAATTTGGAGGTAGTCCTCCTTCTTCATTATTCCATCCACTTTGTGCAATGTACCAGTATCACTGGCAGCAAAACAGCCCCAGAGCATGATGCTACCACCACCATGCTTGACATTTGATTCAGTGTTCTTAGGCTTGAAAGCCTCACCTCTTGTCATTGTGGCCAAATAGCTCAATCTTTGTCTCATCTGACCATAAAACTTTTCTCCAAAAGGCTCTTTGCTCGTCCATGTGGGCAGCTGTAAATTTCATTTGAGCTTCAAGAGCGTGAGGGTGTTGATTTTGGAGCAGTGCCTTCTTTCTTGGTCGGCACCCTCTCAGTCCATGGTGATGCAAAACTGGGTCACAGTGGACAGTGATGCTGGTGTTCCATCAGTTTCCAGTTCACAGCAGGCTTGAGCCTTGGTGGTTCCTGGGTTGTTCCTGAACATCCTAACCAATGTCCTCTCATCTGAGGGTGACAGTATTACATATAATTGTTTTAAGAGGACATATTGGAGTCTGTAGTTGTTTAGAAATGGCTCCCAACATGTGTGAATCTACAATTCTGTACAATTCTGTAATTCTTGAGCCTGCATATAAACTTTTGACTCTGTGTGGATTAGAAAAAAAAAAAACACAATAAGTTCAACCTTGTGCACCCAAACAAAGGCTACACATGTGAGCATGCACAGTCACACTGTATAACGAACCTCTGACATATGCTTGAAAATACACACACCTACAGGGAAACTTTACTTGGCCGTTGATATCGTTTGCAAATGTGTTTGGCAGAAGTTTAATTTGGCAGCTCAGTTCCTCTACGGCAAGTAACATTGAAACTAGTGCATTTACCTCTCTTTCCTTCTTGCTCCTTCCCTCACGTTGCATTATTTCTCTCTTTTTTTTTCACCTTTCGCTTGCTCTCTGTCTCAATTTGTCTCTCTCATACATACTTCTCCTCCTAATTCCTCTGCTATACTTTCTCTCTCCTCTTCCAGTGTTGTTCCTCCTGTACTTCCTCTCTTTGCCTGCACAGATGGTTTCAGTGACTCCTCTGAGTCTTAATTATTCCGTCAATTACTGTGGGAAAATGTGCAATTAAAGTGGACAGTTATTTTGTGCTTTGTGGCTCCATATTTATTAGGCTTACACCTGATTTCGGGGGCTTGGGAGTTTTTCGTTGCTCAATGCCATCTTTTCTGTCACCTCTAGGTATGTGTGAGGGACATCTTGAGGGAATTAGCACATTTTATTTCCCTAATCTTTTTCTCTGTAGGGATTCCCACTAATGGATGAAACAGTATTATAAGCATGTGGCCTATAAACAAGATGACACACCACAAATCACACAGCTTTCTGATTTGCCAGATGCTGAACAGCGTAGTTTAGTGTTTTAAATAAGAAACATTTAAATATTATTCTTTATAACAGGATTGATTGATTTTCCTGATGTGCCTGTCTCACTCAGGCTTACGTTGTTCATTGTTGGCTTCACAGCAACCTGCAGAGAGTATTTCCCAGAGTATGAGTTTGTCAAATAACACACTGTAGCGCAACCAAACACTTATGTGCTGCGTTAATCCTTCAGAGTAGCGTTCTAACCCAACCTTTGGGCCCGTGACTCTCCCTCTGCTCTTCATTACGAGGCCTTAATCCTGACAGCGACACTTCACACACAGGGCAGTGAGGAGACGCTCGAGCAACAGGAGACCTGTTTATTCACCAAAAGCCCAAAGCAAACAGTGGAGCTGCTACGGGTGGGTGATGCTGACAGCTAGTGCACCCTTCGAGGGCTAGTGAGAGGAAGAGACAGTTACACCGAGAGTCGCAATTGTACGATATGCAGGTATATACAGACTGGTACACAAGTACGACAAGCAGCAGGGCAATATGGATTGGCATCCAGTATAATGGCACTCAGAGTGAGATAGACACAGATATGGAGTGAAAAGCATGTGAAGAGGATGCTTGGCTGATGAGGGATGTGAAGAAGAGGGAGAGGCAAGAAGAGGAAAGGACTCTGAAAAGGAAGCTGAATAGAACAGCAAATAAAAAAGAGAGAAAAGTGGGAGGAAGGGGAAGAAAGAGAAGGAATACGAGTGAAAGATTAATGGGGAGAAGATGGGGATGGAGGATGGTGGTGGAATAGAGTGAAGGGCCCGTGGCACCACTCTAAGTCATCCTAACCAATGCGGACCTGGATGCTGAGAGGGCTTGTTCACAGCAGGCAGCTGCAAGCACATCATTTCGAAGCCTCTCTCACATCCCTCTTCTCGCTGTCTTTCCATGCTCTCCTGCTTCCTTTTGCTTAGATTGCATGTCGCTTATTATTAATTGTTTATTTTATTGTTGGTTTGTTTGTGGCTCTTTATGAAGCAGCTGTCTTAGCTTGTAAATGAGATTTCAGATCACAGTGGGAGTCGCTTTATGCGGAAAGGTTAATTAAAATACAAAAAATAAATAAATTAAAAAACTTTCCTTCACCTCCTCCTCTGATTTTGCCACCATCTTTAAATTGGCAGTAAATGCGCGGGGTGTAACTGGGCCAAATCCGCCTCTTCTTGATCATTATTGAAAAGATGTAAAGGAAGCTGAGAATAACCCAACATGATTCATGAATTTATTTCTCTCTGTCTATAGGGAATATCTAGTTCATGAAGCCTTTAGAAGTTAATGCTAAGGAACATTAAGCCACTGATAGAAAACAAAATGGGCCTATCCCTATAATGAGGCCAGTTTGAATCCCTACCAATCATAGTCACAAGTCTTTGATGCCAACATCAGTCTCATCACATTGATTGGCAGACTGACAGGGGCCACATTGTGTCAGTTAGCTTTGGTGTCAAACATTAGGTCTATACTATCACTCCATTGAAGTTCAATAATGAAGCGGAGAAAATGCATTGCTCACTGATAATGCTCAGTTAATGGGAAGCAACGAGAACAACAGGGAACCTTATCAGCCGTGTGATGTAATGTTTACCCGCTTTTTAATTAATTATGAAAATTAGCCAAAACGTTAGGCACACGGAGAAGTGAAATCAGATCTTTTACGCTTATCGCAGCCTTGCAGCACTCGCGGTGCGCCACTTGAATGACATCTCATGCAGATCGCGCAGTCCTCGCACACTGTCCCCTCACAAGCCCGCACTCCTACAGTCACAAATAGATCTTTACACACGGAGACATCTTTGAAAGCATCCGTAAAAAAAAACACAAACACACGCACACAGTAGCTCATAAAGTTCAAAAGTTGATGTTAATATATGCAAACACACACACACACACACACACACACACACAAAACTCTCACACGGTAAGAAAAACAAAGCAAAATAGTATTGATTCGATTTGCAGCTTTTTTAAAGGTCTGACAAAAATAAAAGCATTTTCTTTCATCCTTGACTTGCGACAGGCTACTCCTTATTAATTTCATCTGTCAAAATGTACTACAAGCATGAGCTTGGCTTATCTGTATTTATAAGCATTGATCTGGAAAAAAAAGGTGAACCAAATATGCAAAGAGTAAAGCACACAAGCAATTACTCCAGTGGCTGACATGACATTTTGGTGGTGTTGGTTTATTCAAAAAGCACAGCACATTTTTCTGCGTGTTTTGTCTTCTGTCAGCAGTCACTTTTCTCAGTGTGTAACGTGTTCAGGGATATTTTTGGAGAGCATTCCCATTCTGTTTTGAACAGTGTGTTGGTATTGTTGGTGTTGTGTCATTGTTTCACTTTACAGTTGTCATTAACTATGCAGAACAATTACAGCGAATCTCCTCACCGTTAGGTCTTAATTACTGAACAGGCAAAGTCCCTGCAGGATGGAGATGGAGAACAGGTGAAATCCTATACACCACCTTGGAAGCCAACCTGCTCTGTTCCCTGCCATCTCCAGCTGAATTAGGAAACGGGATATTTTCAGAAATAAGAGAGAGAGAGAGAGAGGGAAGCTGCACTGCCAAGTTTCCCCCTCCTCCCTCTGGATTTTGGTATGGAGAAACATGGACGAGACGAGAGTTCTTTTTTCTTCCCCAGCAACTTTGGATCAAAGGAGGAAAGCCAAGAGACTAGAGGTGCCCATGGGGAAAGGTGGGATTAGCTGGATTAGCCCAAATATACCAGTGATAGGACTGTGGCCTACTGGAAAATGTTGTCAGCTGGGCCCGTATGCAAATAAGAGCCCAAGCCAAAACCTGCAATTCCTTAAATGACCACTTGAGGCTACCTCTAGAAGCTCGCCAATCCCCACAGATCCCACATTAAAATGCCCAACTTTACAGCTGAATTAAACTTTTTGAATCGGGTACAGAAAAACATTTGATCTCAGCTAATTCCACCTTTCATGACTACTGCACATTTGGTGATTTTTAAAAAATATATATAAGTCAGCAATTAAGTACATTAATATTAATATAGCACATTTAAAACCAAGGTACTTTGCAATAAAAATAAAAGTGTTAAAAAAATCCATGCTACACACATTCACTCTATTTATATAGAATAACACAACAACAACCTATAACCACAGTTTCAGAGATCATCTGTTTTCAACATCTTGATTTAAAAAGATATGTCTTAGATTTAAACATAGTCACATCTGATGCATTTCTGAGGTCACTTAGGAGATCATTCCAGTCTTAGCAAAGGCATGACTCCCTTTAGAAATGAGCCTCGATGGCAGTATGGTCAAGAGCGACTGGGTAGCAGACCTTAATGATCTTGTGGGAGTGTATGGACGAAGCATATCTACCAGATATGCAGGTGCATGATGACTTACGGCTTTTAATGCAAACAGTGGCACTTTATACTGGATTCGGTAGTTCACAGGGAGCCAGTGCAAGGCTGCCAACACTGGAATAATGTGATCTCTCTTTTTTTGTCCCAGTCAATAATCTGGCTGCAGCATTTTGGGGAAATTACAGATGAGCAAGAAATGACTGACTAACTCCAGTATACAAAAAAGTGTGCGTAACCCTTTCAAGATGGTTTAAAAAATATTTTTTCTGAGCTGGAAGAAACCCCTCTTAACCACAGCACTGATTTGTTTGCCAAATTTCAAATGTGTGTCAAAGATCATCCCAAAGTTTTTAACCAGTGCTTTATTAAAAGGCGTTCAACCTCTCAGTTAATATTGGTAACTTCTTGTGCCATAAAATGGTGACAATAGGGCAGCTATTTATATGGAGTGAAATTAGTCTCAAAAGGTTTAATGCATGTGATCCACAAGTGGACACTGAGATTTACAAATGTGCACAATGATTTGTGACAATTTTGAGTACTCACAAATGCGTGCTCCAATCCGCACACCTTTTTAAGACTAATTTCACTCCATACTGTGTCCATCTTACATATACAGTCTATGCTGTCTCAGTATGGAGCTGGCTGTTGTCGGGCTCAGCACAGAAAAGACTACATCCACTATTTTCCTCCCGCCTGTATTTGTTTATTGATGATAAAAGGGACAAGCTCTTGCTGTCAGGTGCAATGAATTCTAGTTTGGACCTATAAGTAGGTCTTTCACTTCCTTTCGCTTCTGTGGAGAATTTCCTACTTTCAGCTTCAGTGCCTTACAGGGTCTCGCTGATAAAGTGTTATGAATTTGCATTTTGTAATCTGATTCTCAACTGGCGGTCCAGATATTGGAAAAACTCTGCTATTCTTAATGGATTTATTAAAAAAAAAAGTGCTGGAATAAACAATAAATGAATAAAGTAGGTGGTCATAACATAAGTAATTTATTTGGTTGATTGGTCTTGTGAGACGGCATTAATGATATGCTGCAAACGCACACCCCACGCTGCTCTCACAGTGTTTCCCTCTCAGGACAATAAATTTCCTGTGTTTTTACTTCTTCGCTCTGTGCATTATGTATACTTTTTTGCACTGGAATTTAAAGTATATATGCGTTGTTGCAGGCATAATCCCATAAGTCCTCGGTATAGCAGCATGTGTGCCGCACACTGCTCAACTTAAGCACTGTTTATCTATATGCATCTTGTGTGATGTGGTCTCAGCATTCTTTCTGTGCATGTTGCCTCAAGGGTTCCCCACAGAACAGATTTCCTGTACTGTATCTGCAACAGAAATCACAGAAGAGCTGGAAAAAGAAAGTGAACAAAACAGAGAGCACAGAAGAGGAAGCAAAGGAGCAAAAAGAGAGGGAGAGCGGTGAAAAACGTGCGGGAAGTGCAATTTGAAGGAGCCTGCAAGAAAGCCAAAGAGGAAAAGAGAGAAAGAGATAGATGTGCAACTGTGAAAAGGGAGGGGGAATTGCATGTTATTAGCCATGCTGGTGTCACATTACAGCACCACGGAGTTTGTAAAGTGGCAAGATAACTCTCACCTGAGGCCGTATGCTGCCGCCATCATTCAGAGGGTGAGGCTAACGCTGCCGTGCCTACTATTACCCCTGTGCGCACTGGTGTTTGTGCAGCTGCATGAAGGTGTGCGTATGCATCTCTGTCTGTGTGTATGTGCATGTGAGTGAATGTATTCGGAGGGCTGAAAACAAAAGAACAGCTCCTGCATGCCGGCCTCAGCTGGTCTACAGGAGTCGAAGAGGAGCTGCTACGGCCATGATTAATTCTCCAGGTCTGCATGGCGTCCAAAGGAGGCAAGTATGCACTGTTATTTATCAGCACCCTGGTTAGTCCCGCAGAGGGCTCCTCTTGGTCTCTTGACAAGAGACCGTGGTCTTATTGTTGTTCTCTGCTGCCTTATCTGCAGGCTTGTCAGGAAAAACAGAGGGAGAAAAGGAAGAGGAGGAATACGCGGAGGAGGGAAAAATTGTTGCAGAGCTTTTCTTGGACTGTCCTCGCCCAGGCTTTGTGGAGAGAAACTGAAAGTGAAAGAACACAGCCTCATCCCTGCACTCCTGGTTAATGGAAACTGTCCCAATCTTGAATGCAGATAACATTTTTTTTTTCTCTCACCATCTGAGTGTCCAGGGTGACAACGTGACAAAACAGTTCATCATACACTCCAGGTGTAACACACTGCTGCATGCATGTAAGGGGCGGTGTATGTCGATTTCATACAGACTTGAGAATTGCAAGTCGATGTGGGTGTGGGTGATCATCCATGCTGTGTTTAGCATGTGTGTTTGAAGGGGATAGAGACAGAGCAACACAGCAACAGAGAAGGACTGCCACAGTACAACAGAAAGCATTATGCTCCGGCAGTTGGGCCTCATTGATGAAAGAACAACAGCAAAAGACATGCACACTCACACATTTGCAGACTCGAACGCACACGCGCGCTCGGTAATCACTATGTGCAATCGCACAGCTAAAAGGTAATCGCACATAGTAGGAAAGTGCTGCAGCTCCTTACGGTATGTGAAGCACGTACCGATACAGGGAAATTGACCTCTACATTCCATGTTCACTCTCACCTTTTTTTGTCTTTACTCTGCCAACATTATCACCTACCCACTGTAGTAAAGGTGTGCTGTAAGTGCTTGTGATTTTACACAGCGAGGCCCGGAGCACCCTGGAAGTTGCTCACAGTAAAAAGGAAAGGATGAAATCACTCCCTCAGCGGGGCAAAACTACAGACCAATCACAGAATTATAGAGCCCTGGGGAGCACAACCTGTTTTCTGCTCTCGGAGAAGCGGCGAATGCGAACATCCCTAAGTTTTCTTTCTCCATCTACATGTCTGAGCTTTTCCCCTTCTTTCCCATCACAGACAGCCTCTGAGTTCTGTTTTTTAATCTTAATATCCAGTCTTTCAGTGTTCTCCTTCTCAGTCTCTCACTTTGCTGTAATAACTAGCCTGATTTCAGTGATGCTTGTAAATGGTGGCCCAGTTTGCCCCCCCCCCCCCTTCTCCCACCTGCTCCCACTAGTGAAATTGCCAGTTGGTTACTATAGAGACGTGTTTATAAATGCAGTCTATGAGTCCCTTTCTGCCCTTTTTTCTTGCTGCATTTACCTCCTCATTTTCCACACCTATCTCCCCCTTGCCTCTAAAATGACATCTTTCTTTATTCCTTTCTTTCTCTTTCCAGTCAGTCGAACCATTCTCTCCTCCATCTGCCCCTTCCTTCCAGTTCTTTTGCCCTTTCTCTCCTTTCACTTTGTCAAAATCTCATTATTTTGTTAATTTTGTCGCCAGGCCTTGTCAACGTGACTTGCTATGCAAGCCTCATTGCATAGAATTAATATCTAATTTACCTCGATACTCAAACGAGCTCCATTTGAATCGTTTCTTGGACTAGGTGTATACAATATCATGGGCCTTCCATCTTTGTCTGGCTTGGCTCGGACTCTTTTTCTCCTTTGATAAGTAACTCTGGGGCGCTTCTTTATGATAATGCATTTGTGTGGGTATATGTCATATATCATTGTTTGCAAAGCACTCTTCTGCCTTTGTGACCAGAAAGGTAATGTAAAGGAAATAAAAGCTGTGGGTTGTCTTTCTGCTCCCTCATGAAAGTCTAATGGAGAGCTGATTCATACTTGTATCTACCTGACAAGACAATGGACGTATAGGCGTATTTATACCACTCAAAGCAAAGTGCTGCTGAGGCTACAGTTTTACTCCTACTGGGTTCAGGTGTGGAGGGGTGCTAATGCACAACAAAGGGTTACGGTTGATGTAATTATGCAATAGCCAACCTACCTCCACACCAGCTCCAAGTGAAACACTTAGCTGCTGTTTGATTTTTTCCCACAAATTTTAAGTGCTTGTTTAAAAATGCATTTACTAGTCTTGTGGCGAGGCGGCTAAGGTAAAAGTCATCATGGGGGATTTATCTTCACCACTTCAGAAACTACTTATTATAACAAAAAGACAATAACATGGGCTAAAGTGAGTGGAAAAATGGCTGAATTCACTTGGATCTGTGGCTCTTGTGGGTTTAATGTGCCCGACAAACAATTGTGATTTCAGTAAAATGTTCTTCTTCGTCTTCTCCGCAGCCAGGGGAGTCTGCACTAGAGAAGGCTTCGATATCTCCTTCTGTTTCCCATTTGTCCTTCTCTAATACTGCTTTCCTCCTGGCAAAATATAATATGCCCATCTGGGTATATTATGTGTTAGAAGTAATGCGTACTGAGCGTTAAACATGTTATCTGAAAAACATCTAAAGAACATTACTGGGCATCTACTCATACGATAGCATAGATGTTTAGTTTTTATATGTTTTTTTTTGATGAGTTTTACCTCATCCCATTTGTTTTACAAGTATGTGAATTTGCTGCAGCCAGTAAAAGTGACACATGATAACAGGCATGTGGTCCATTCTATTTCCTCAAACATAATGTAAATTTAGTGTGGCTGTCATTAGAGCTGGGCCATATCATATCATTCACGATAATACCGGTAAAAAAATCTTGCCCGGGAAAATAAATTATATTATGATATGCTAATTTCATGGCGTAAATACGTCACCCCACCACGCAGCGGATTATGTTCACGTGGGTCATGCAGTGTTGCCAACTTAGTGACTTTGTTGCTAGATTTTTTGTTGCAAACAGCGACTAGCGACAAATGTATCTATTTTTTCCAGTGACGTCAGAGAGTTCTGGAAACCTGAAATTCTCCGCTGTCGCCGTGTTTTGTGTCTTCGTACTGCGGCCGTTCTTACGCTTTGGCGTCGCCCGGATCCCCAAGAGTACCTGGCTGTTGAGGTGTACCGTAAGTCACATGATCTTAATAACGGGAGTGAGTCTTCATTTCATGTGTTCGTGATGCAGCACGTAGACGCCGCATTGAGCAATTTCTCATGTACATCTACAGCTGAATGTTAAAAAAAAGTGCCCGTGTGACTCAGAAGTGCCTTTTTGTTTATAATTTTTGTGAAGAAAAAAATATATCGTATATTGCCATTCAGCTAAAAAATATCGTGATATTATTTTTGGTCTATATCGCCCAGCCCTAGCTGCCAAAGGACATTACCGCTGCATTTTTTGCTCCAAATTGGATTATTTAAAAAAAAAATTAAAAATATGTTGTGTTGAAAAAGATACTTGCATTTTCCATCATAAACTCATTAGGAAGGTCCTCACAGGACATCTTAAGTGAGAAGTGGGGTCTTTTTCTCCATAGACTTCCAACTGAGTCCTTTTTGCAGAGGACATGCTCCCCAGCACTTCCGCATTGGCTTCACTTTGGCATCCCGCACAGCAGCTCAGTGGTTATCACTGTCACCTCACAGCAAGAAGGTCCTGGGTTCAAACTATAGGGTGAGGAGTTTGCATCTTCTTCCTGTGCTCACACTGGTTTCCTCTGGGAGATCCTGTGTCTCCTGCCATCAAACGCATGCTAGGTTAATTCCTCTGACATTGTGTCCTTGACCATGGCAGTGGCTTACATCTGGACTTTGTCTCCTGGTGCAACAGAGCAACTGCCCACTGCTCCTAATACTTCGGACAGAGAATGTGCTTCTCCATAGTGATCAAAAAAATATCATTATTATTTTACATACACTCTTAGGTGGCTGCATTGTACTTGTTTTTTTTTTTTAGACAATTATGAAAAATGCTGCAGTTTCTCCACTTAAAATAAAAAAAACAACAAAAAAATGAAATTTCCCTGAATGCCTGGCAATCATTAAAACGGTGGGCGTATGAACAAAAAGACCCTTGCAGTTTAATTCTTCCAGGCTGTCAATAAATCAAAAGACATTTGCCAAAAAATTTTGTGAAATCTTGTTACTATTAATATGGCTGTACTGCAAATGATCTCAGTGTGATTTTTATACCAATTATGCTTGCCCATCAATCTGCAAATATAAGAAAACTATTCCACCAGACTACATAATTGGCCTACAATTACAAGGAAGCTATTCAGTCAAGTTCCATAATTGAGGTTTAAATGGATAGAACTGTGTGCACGGAGGGATACAGAGTGTATGTCTGATTATGTCTTTCTGTTTGTGCATCTGCGTGCATCTTGTCTCTGATTTTCTGTGTCTTGTCGCTGGGCATCTTTTCCAAGAAGCCACACTGGCATGGCAGTAAAAGCCTGTCTAACACCCAGGCTGGTTAGATTATACCATACAAGACAGCGGGATGTGCTGCCATGACATCGATGACACGACACGTGTCACCCCTCTGCTGTCTTTCTGCCATTTAGCTGTGCGCTGCTCTGTGTGGGGCCCTTGCTGTTTTTCTTTTTTTTTTTTGCCTCCTCTCCTTCTTGGACGTGATGAGGTGCAGTAATATATAAGAAATGTCTCGGTGGCAACTCATCTAATATGATTTGTGTAGGAGCTCATAAAACCTCGCCAAGCGTAACTTTAAAAGAATGAAATGGAAGGGCTGTGTTGACTCGGCTGCCTCTGTCGCATTGCAGGGATCGTAAATGTGTTTAAAATCAGGCAGTGGGGTGAGGATTTTCTGTGAATTCCCATCAGGCTAATGACGGCCACATCATTTTTGTCTTAAAACGCGCATGTTCTCAGTGTGTGTCATCCAGCAGCCGCTTTGACAACACAGACCTCTTACCTGGGTAACTCTGGCAGTCTGTGTCACCCTGTGAAAGGAACAGCGATTCCCCTCGCTTCTCTCCTGCAACGGCTCTGGAAATAAATAATAAACACATTTAATTAAAATGAAAATGCGCTGCATTTCAGCCTTAATCCTAATTTATTTGCTTTAATTGAGCTTCCATTTTCTTTGCCAGTGGTTGGCAGAAGTGTTAATAAATAAGCCATTGTCTAGGTGCCGTGAAGCATTTGGCTGAGCAAATTCTAATATACTGTAGCAGTTCACCTGCCTAATCAGTGGGAGGAAAACTCCTCAATGTCATAAACGTCTCCATGCAGCAGAAACAAACACAGACTCACATGTACACACACACACACACACACACACACACACACACACACACACACACACACACACACACACACACACACA
>JAVDPK010002699.1:56560-75316 GCA_034780415.1 Cichlasoma orientale | reverse complement strand
ACACACACACACACACACACACACACACACACACACACACACACACACATACACAGACAGCAAATCCGGTAACTCTGATTCTTCTCTGTAAAGCCCTGCAGGTGTGGTCCACTCCTCCTGTGCTATTAGCACAGCCTATCATTGGTATTCATTTCCCGCTCCTAATTCCCCCACAGTATTTTTTTCCCTTCTCACTTGACAGAGGACTGTGGGTTAAACGCCGGGGGGAGCGCTTCATCACGACTAGATCTGATCCAATTAAATACAGATTTAATCAGCCCCGCAGTCGGCGAGTGAATGCTCAATGTGATCAGGCCGTCGGTAACTGGAGGCCCAGCAGCGTTGGCGCTGGTTTCCATCCCCAGGCCAGAAGATTGGCCTGGTGGGTGAGGAGGCACCTTGATCCTATCTGACCTGTCAACTGGGCATGTCCAAATATCTGCAGATAGGTTTGGTTTTCATTTTTTATTAACCTGATGGAACACTGAAGCTGTTTCTTAATTCTCTGCAGTGTCCACAAACCCTTGTTGTGATGCTTCCTAGCACAATGTTTGTGTTGTGAGATGATGATGAGGCAGCAGGAAGAGCTGTAAGGTGCAGGGAGTCTCAAAAATAGAGACTTAAGGAGAGGAGTTGTGTGTGTGGCAGGCTGGACATTTTGCTGAGGGTTAACGTTTCATTTACTGTCCTGTCTACCAGTGGCCACATGGAAAGCATCTTGGGGGGGGGGGGGGGGGGGGGAAATCCACCCCCCACCCTGCCAGAAAGGAAAGATTTTACCTCCTTCTTCCCAAAATGGCTGCAGCTGCTGATTGTTGAAACCTTTTACTCTGCAGAGGAAGCAGTCCTGTGATATGAAATACAGCTCCCCGGTGCCCCATCAAAGTCCACTGTAACTGCTGTGTCACCTTCAGAGTTCCAAGGGAGGATTGTACATGGGGAGCTGCTGCAGAGCTTACTAATGAGAAGTCATTGGGAAACGGGTTGCTTTTTAACATAGCCCAATGTCTGGGGTCGTTTTAGTTATGACCTGAGATTTAATTACAAATCCTGCTATTTAGTGTACGGTGGTGTGCGTGAGGGAGGAAAGGAAAGAGACTAGCAGTCTGTGGCTGGATGTTGCAGTGAAAAATAGAGACTCTGGCTGTCATTCAAATGTGTAACTGTAAATAAGTGATGCCTGCCTCAGTTAGCCACATCCCACACAATGCAAACATAACACACCATGTCATTAAGTGCACTGTTTAGTGTTTGAACCAAATCCAACCTGGCAGGCAGATTGCGCTGGCTGGTGAATCTAACAAGCTGGGGGTTTGTTCCTCATCTAGTATGCCAGCAAGTCTAGTTTCAACCAAAGAAAATCGTGGCTGACTGATACCATATTCTCCCTTCAACAAAATAGAACTGGTGTACATCAGCTTGCAATCCCAGCACGAGAGTTACTGACAAGTAACTCTAATAATCCTTCCTCAGCAGTGAATTCACATTGTTATAATAATTTTTTCCCCCCATTTTGATGAGAGGGAAGGCTTTATTTCCAGCTTGGTTTGGGTGTAGCTGCTGGTCCTGGCAGAAGCTGTGGAATCTGTTGCTGGATGTGCCTGCCATTACAAACCAATTCTTAGACCAAAACATTCCGCATGCCAAATCTGATATGTTCAGACGAGGGCTGTGCAATTATCAAATTTATTTTCAATTGTGATTTTGGCTTTTAAGTTTTATGAAGACAAGATAATCAAGATAAAAAAAGAATTTTGTGTTTTGCAATGATGCTCTCCTTTAGTTTTAAGTTGTAAGTCCAGTGAATGGTGCATCTCTGCCCCTCCCTAACACCCAAAACTACACTCAGCGCCAGGGTTTGATAGGTTCAGTTCATTTTGATGGAAAGGATGATAGAAAAAAGATCTTTGGTCAACTGGAAAATTAAAAAAAAAAAAGCTGTTTGGAAATGCTGGTTTCAAGCAGTTAACATTTAATTCTGTTAAATAATTGTACTCTCAATAGACAGGAGGCCAAGCTGGAGGTGGCAGAGTTGAAGATACTAAGATTTTAGTGTACGAGTGACCAGGAGGTACATGATTAGAAATGAGGGACCACTCAGGTTGAGTGGTTTGAAGACAAAGTTATGGAGGCAAGGATGAGATAGTTTGGACGTGTCCAGAAGGAGGGATAGTGAATATATTAAACAAAGGATATTGAAGATGGAGCTGCCAAGAACATCCCAGAACCCTCTACTGACCAAAAAAATGTTGTTTTTTTGTTTGTTTTTAACCACAATTGAGCAGCCATAGTTCAAAGTCGCAAGCAGGAAAAGTTCTTGAAATATCCTGGTATAGACAAGTTAGCTTACCGATTTAAATAATATCAGATGTTGATTGTTGAGCTGTGAAAGTTCACCAATGACTCTTTGGCTCATCCATTTGAACAAAATGCAGCCACACTAGCAACTTCTTTTGGAATAATTATTAGTTTGGAGCGAGTAATCATTCAGTGAGCAGTAAATACGTTAGACCTAGCGGTCTCCCTGAGGTTGGGCAAGTTGGTAATTCACAGGTAGTCTGTTCTTCTGCTGCCAACATTATTGGATTCTTCCTGGAAGACTATTAACGTGCTGCCTTTCTACTTATAAATGTAACACTGGTGATTGTCAGACCAATAGGAATTTGTTGTGATGAGAGGGTATCAACCAGCCCATCAACCATTGGATCTGGAGACTACAGCCCTAAACGAATCAATGTTTGTTTTTTAAGCAAACAAGTTCCCTCATATTCTGCTCCTTTAAACTTTTGCAGTTGAGAATTATGGGCTGTCAGATCATATTCGGAGTGTCATTGACATTCAAAGTACTTCTCAAATTTTATTTAAAAAAAACACAGAAAGAGATGGCTTTAACATTTTACACTGTTCAGAAAGGCTTATCTACCAATTGAATAGAGAAACCTGAAATTAATACAAAAATTACTTTTGGAGTGTGTTTTAGTGTTTCCTGCTAAATGGTCCAAAGAGGTGTAATTTGTTAATTACTTTGTGAAATGATTCCAGTTTCTATTGTGAGCATTTCAGTCACATCCTGCCCGTGGGATGGCTATCTTTCACTCCTCTTCCACCTCAGATCAGTAGTCTTTAATTGCCTCCCGTGTTTGGGGAAAGCCTCACCTCAACTGTTATTTCCACGTGTAAATGAGATGAGGAGAGAAAGGTTACCCTGAGCCCCATAAGACTGTGCGGTCCTTTAGGTTGGTCGCAGCTCACCCCTGTTCCACTCTGATATCTCAAACAGTGCTGTGTTTGAAGTGCTCGGTTGGGTGCCTGTGCATTTGGCACTCCGGTGTGAATCGTGGTGCTTGTTCAACTCCGGCAGCCTGTCTGTAAGTTCCTTCTTTTGTATTTGCATACCGAACAAACAGGAAATTGTGTTCATTTGTATGCAAATGTGTTTGTCCCCAAGGCTGGGATTTTGAATTAAAAGTTTTACCGTCCCATTAATTCCAAATTACACACAGGCACTGACATGGGCTCCTCCACCCCGGCAGGGGGTATCCGATTTGCCATCCAAACACATCTCTGTCAGTTTAGGCTGTTTAGTTTGCCATCTGCGAAACTGAGCCGGAATTTGGATTTAATCTGGTCCGCTGATTTGCAGATTGATCGTCTGCGTCACGTTGCAATCTCCTCTTAATTATCTCGCGAAAATATGCAACGATTTCGGTGTGATTGATATTGGAGAATACTGCTAGAGACAGACGTGAGGAGGCCTTGGAGTGTCTGACTGACAGGTTGTGAGCAGCATGGTGAATGAGAGGGACTAGTGAAGGCCGTCCACCATGCCGATGTAGCACACCTCATCAGCTCTGCTCATTAAAATACATGTACAACCTTATGAAAAATGCATGACCCCATCAGTGACGTGTGGCATGTATGGGCTGATGCTGACAGTCAAGGTAATATGAAAAATTAGCACTTACGCATCTGCTTCTCAAAAAGGCTTTGTCTTTATCATAATATTGCAGATCGAGCACTAACACTGTACTAATTCAGCTGTTCAGCCTATTGATTATAATGATTGAATACCTAGTGTGGCTTTAGATGGACAGATGTATAGACAGACAAAAGGCTAGTGGCACTCAAAGTAATGAATGAGAGAGTCTGCATGCAAAGAAGATTAATTATTCAGAGTCAAATTTATTGATTGACGTGTTGAGCTAAATGACACCCTCTCCATCCTCCCTGTTTTCATCCGAGCCATATTTAGGAAAAAAATACCACCTTATAAAAATGTAATAAAAAAAAATACCATTAAAGCACTTTTCTTAGCGTATGAAGTAAAAGGTTCTTTTGTTCTTGTGTTCCTTTAATGCGGCTGTTATTAAATATTCATCACGGTTTGCCCGCGAACAGTTCAAGACTTGTTCTTTAGAGTACTTCAATGCAGCGCAGAAATATTTGCAAAACTGATCAAGGAAAAAAAAAAAAATCCATAAAGGTGTTGCAATTGCTGAATGAACACCACTATCTGCGAATGTGTAAAAGTGATTAATTTTTTTCACAAAGAGAAAGGCAACACAATGGCATCCACACAGTGCTGTTCGCAAATTAATAATGCATGGAGCACATCTTGTATACATGCAGAATTTTGGCAGACATCTGATGTCTCTGTGCGATGAGCCAAGGGAGACGCATCATTTTTGACTCTCCAGTCAGAGAGTGATGGTGGCAGAGTGCTTGGATGCCAGGTTTGCGAGGGAATCTGGCTTTGTGTCTCTTCAAAGATTTTAAAACGGGTTATACTCTTAGGAGGTGGTACAGCTCCTCACCGGCAAGGAGCCAGTGGCTTGGGTATAAGAAGGAAAAGCAAATAAAAGGATTTTAACAATGAAACTTGCAAAAAACAAGAAGGGGAATTTTTCTGTTTGCTTAAACAATTAAATAAACATATAATGTGGCTTAGTCTACTGAGTTTAAGGCCTTTATTTGGTTCCAATCTACAAAAACTGCCCCAAATGAAAAAATTCCTGCTCACTGTTGTTCTAAGAGAAATAGATGCTGTCTTATAAAAACGATAAATAAACAAGGCTGATATTGCCTCTTTCATATTGTGTACAGCAATCTCCCTGTATTGACTGTGAGTGCGTAAGTGCTGCTAACACAAGATTGAGTTATTTTGGCAATACTTTATCTCAATAAAAGAACAGTATTCAGAACGTCTATTCAAAGAAATTGGCTCGCAAGTATCATGCAGTTGTTTATTATTTGTACTAGAAAAATCAATGTGAAACTTGAGAACAGATGGAACAGGATTGTTTTGCACCTGAGCAAAAACCATTTTGCAGCATTCAAAGAATGCTTGGCTGATTTCTGGTTTTATTAGCAGGACTGCCATTCACAGGTCCTGCTCGCCAGAGTAATTACAGTCATATAATTTTCATTACTCTATATATTTGTTTCATAATTGAATTTGCGTTCTTTTTTTTAGAAGTTCAGAAGTGGGTTAGTTTGCTTCACTTAAGGATTTATTGGTTTCTATTAGTTTGATTTATTTATTTCATTTTTTATTATTATGGGACGTGTTCGGGGTTAGATTTAAGAAGTTCAGAATATTATATTTTTACAGAACAAATGCAATACTTCGTTCAGGCAAATGACCCACAATCAAGCAGGGATCCCGGTCTATCCACAAAACATGCAAAAAGATTCACAAAAGCCGGAGTCATCAGTTTTATTTTATTTCAAAATGTTTTTTCACACCTAATTTTGTTTAGTTTTTATTTACAGATGCACCGACTGCAATTTCCTTGTGTCGCCTGGCAGAATAGTTTTGCCAGTTTTCTTTCTAAGAACTGTAGCTGACATCGTGTACGAGCAAAAATCATCTTTTGTTCAAAGGTGATAATATTATTTTCATGATAAAATAAATTATTAAGCTTTAAAAATTTCCTCTAAACTGCAGTAAGTTACAGGATCTTCTCCCACTGCTCTGCTCCTGGAAAGAAGTACAAATAATTCACTGAAAATAAGTTGCTTTACACCCACCTTTGCAGATTTTACCGTGCGAAACAAAAGCAGATGCAACAGATTTATATCACAACACAAACATCAGGTATTTACATCATTTTCCAGCATGTTTATGTCCCCAGCAGATAACAGGACGCTGATCCTTTACTCTTTTTCACTCGTATCTATAATTTTCCTGTAACTGCTTTGATCCTTTGCTCATACCGAGGCTGCTGACTTGTGGCCGGCTCTGAACGCTGGATAGCTTTAGTATTAGTTTACTTTAGTGAGGGGTTTCCAAGCTAATGACATATTAGCGTGTGGCTGTGAGTGTGTGTATGACTATTTGCCTGCGCTGCTGTGCGATTGCTGTGCGATTGCTGTGCGATTGCTGTGCGTAGATCAAACGGTTTGTAATTGGTCATATGGGAGACTGGCCGGTCACCGGTCTGGGCCGAGAATGCTGGAAATCATCCAGTTCTCTAGTTTCATTACCTATAATACCCGTACTAACATTACACTGAATGCAGAACAAAGCAAAACCGCCCCCCTCGTTGGCATCTGTTGTCCTGTCAGGCAACCCTCCGAAATCTATTTATGTAAAAATAAATATCACAGGTACAATTTGAATATAAAGTGCACTGACATATTTATATATACATATATTTATATGATTGAAACGATGCAGGGATGCTTGCAGACGTTAAAAGAATATGTGGATGTAATGATAAAGATTTTTGAGTCTACATCCTAGCGGCGAATCATTTTAGTAACAACCTTTGGTCTGGAATAAATTTGTAATGGATTTTTATGCAGAGCATTGAAGTGAATACTAAAAGTAATATGATTGCTTAGTCATGTTGCGTGCCTCATCGTCCTTTCTCGCTATTTCAGAGGATCTGCTGCCTTTTCACCATCTGTGACAGAAGGTACTGCTTAGTAATGAGAGTAGTTGATATGTTTCTGCACCAGTGGCACTGAGACAAATTAGAGGCTGTTTATTGTACTTAGTGGACAAGGTGAATCTGAGATTGCAAGAGGGGGGATACAGAGAATGCGGTCTTTCAGGATGAAAGCAAACAAACGGAATATTAGAGCTCTTAATTCTTGTTTTCTAATGAAACATGATGATGTAGTCGGTGTGCATTTGATAGAATTTATAGGACTGGGTTAAAGGGTTGTTTCTAGCTTCCAATAAATCTGTTTGGTCTCCCCGATTTTGTCGGTTATACAGATTTAAGTTAATGCATGTGGAAAAAAAGAGGCCGCTTTAATCAATCACTAGCCGGAGCAAGTGACAGCTGATTAATAATCGTCAGAAGAGAACTGTGCTTCAAAACTCAATTCAGAACAGCAAATTTATTGATAACCACTAGATCTGCTGACAGCTTGTGCGCCTCTTTGCTGTTTTATACCCAGACTATTGTTCTGTCTTTGAATGAACTGTCACAGTGCACAATATGGTATGCAGTGTAAATTTCCCGAGATGAGGAATGTTGTCACAGTTGCCACACTCTCATGAGTGCTAGGAAGAGAGTTTGACCTGGAACAAAGATTTGAGCTGGATGAAATCTGCAGTGTAAGAGATGTTGCAGGAAAGTAGCTTATAAAAAGCGGACACAAGGTTAAAGAAGGTGGCAGGAGAACGTGGCACAAAATCTACCGGCACCATTATTGCAACCCCCCCAACATAGACACCATATCCACCGGTTATTAGCTTTGAATTGGGAGAATTAAATTAGACTGACTTGTCTTTAAAGGCTCCTGGAGTCTAGCTGCCAAAGCCTTTTCTGCCTTTCTGCCCAAGAGCCAGCGAGGGTCAGCGGGAGTGCGTGAGTGGGCAACAACCGGCAGTCACAGCCACTCAGAGACACCCTGGAGGGGTTGAGGAGAGAGCCGACCACAGCTTGGCAGCTCCACTGGAGTCTGATAAGCTTTAATGGCACCGCCACAATGATTCACACCATGCGAGACACACACACACACACACAGAGAAACACATACACACACCTCTAGCCGCCTTGCGAGGAATAATTTCTGGACCCTGGATAAATTTGCAGTAGCAGGGAGTCTCTATTTACCAGTAATTGCATTTCTCTGCCCTCTTTCAGCCCTGCCTTCAAAAATGTTCTGTGCCTCAGGAAGTTGAAGGTGGCTGGGGAAAAAGCAACAGAACATGTTGTTGGCCTCACACGGTGCTCTGCCACAAGTTGACAGCTTATAGGCCAATCTGTACCACACACGAATACAAGCTGTGTACGGTACATAGCCTGTCAGACAGACATGCTGCATCATCTGCATTTCCTGAAAGCCTGCTCGACTGAAACAGAATATATTTAACCAATGCATGTGTGCATGTGCTCTCTATACAATGACTTAATTGATCCATTACTCACCATCGCAGACGCAGCACAATTATATCCCAGTAAATGAAGACGTTCAAGCACAACATCTGTATTCTCTGCCTCTGTCCGTTGGTGTAAATTATGATTTATGGTTTAGGTATTTAGTTAATTTTTCATTGTGCAAGTGTCTGAGGCTCATCTGTTGGCACAGAGGAGATTAAAAAACAGTGCACTATCCCTGGAAGTTTATATTGGAAACACATAATTTACATCCAGTTCCAGTGTTCAGTGCCAGGAGTGGTTGTCAGGTTGGATAGGTGTCATAATAATCTTCCCCTAGCCTGGAAGGGTAGCGTAAGAGAAGGGGTTTGCACTCCAGGGTCTCTGCCAGTGTGGTTCACAGTGCGGGAATTTTTAACATATATTTTAAGATGATTTTTTTAAAAAATATAATCTAAAACAGTTAAGTTAGAACTATAGCCTGCTGTTCAACTAGATACAAGTTATAACTTCAAACAGCTTTATCTGTTCGACTGGTATCCTCCACATTCATGGTGAACAAGGTCAACCATAATTCAGTGCTATCTTGCTTGTGTTACTTTGCCTTCATGCTGGAAGTGTGGAATAAATTCCCCGCAGTCTCTCTCTTTAGTCTTGCCAGTGCAGCTCTGCTCTTATGTTGATGCCTCAAAGTACCACATAGAAAGTGCAACATTAAGCTCCAGCTAACCAAGTAGAGCATTACACACCCAAACCCTGTTAGCCACTGGGCCTAACAGCTTTCCTGGCAGAAACCCTGTTCTCCATAGTGTGGGCTCTCCATACTGTACTATGTCTTTAGCGTTGCACAGAGACTGGGGACAAGCTTGGCTCTGTCCAACTCTGAGTGCCTCTCGACCTTTCAGGGGGTTTATATATATATATACGGTGTGTAAATAGCATATATGTGCTCTAGACACATTTTGCCCCTTGCTGGACAAATAAAGCTGAACTGACAGTAAGTGTTAAAGCATGAGGAATGGAGAGGAGAACCATCATAAAGTAGGGTCCGCACTTAAGCTACACACAGCCTAGATGGACCCACACAGTGAAACATCACATGGGAAAAATCAGCAGTGTGAAGCAGCCACTTGAATAAAATACCCAACTCTGCCCAGCTTATTGCAGTTTCTGAAGCTTCGAACTCCCCAAGTCTGCTCCTTGTTAGCAGGAAGTCACTACAACGCAATAATGTACTTAGCAGCATTGTCTGTAGAGAGTGACTGCAGCGCAGACTGCTACCAAGTGGAACAGATTGCAGTATTGCATATGACTCAATGTCCATCTGCCCCCATTATGTGTGCAGTATTTGTTTTGTTTTTTTCATTTTTGCTGCTTTCAGCATTAAAGCACAGTCGCACATTTCTCTCTGCTTTTCGGAGCTTGAACACGAGCACGCAGGGGCAGGTACTTAAACACACTTGCGCACATAGAGGCAGCCTCTGTACAACAGGTAATTATTTGCAAAGAATGGAGCAAATGCGTGGGGTGCAAATTGCGTTGTGGGATGGCTCTACGGGACAGTGAGATGTCAATTGGAGAGGCTGCCATTTCTATGTACACCTCATCCATTGTTCTCCCTGGTGAATTGCAGGGGGCAGTGTAACTGTATTTATGTGTACCTGTTTGAACGTGGGTGTAGTTTGTTTGTCTTTGTCAGAGAGGATGATTTGCCCCTCGCTGGAGAACACTGGCTGTGCACAAACTGCCGGTAAATGGGAACATGAGTTTAGCAATAATTCTGAACCCCTCTTGAGAGCGACACAGAAAGCCTGTCGCCACCTGTCATAACCCTCAAAACAGCAGGTAGGGCGAAAAAACACCTGCCTGTCAAAACTCCTTTCTCTCTAATTGTTCTGCGCACAGATTAGTGGTTTAATTCCGCTTTATAATCACTGCACATTGTTTCCACTTATTGTTTCCTTGCTCAATTTGTTTGTTTGTGTTCACACTTTAGCAACACAAATGTTCTTTTGTCATGCCAACTAAGCGATTTGCGTTCAAGGCAATTGCTTTTAATTGAATTTAAGGAGAACGTAGACGAAGCAGGAGAGCAAGATGGGGAAATAGAGAGCCACCTGCAGACATGGGAATCAAATGAAGCAAAGTCGGAAATCCAAATTAAAACTGTTTAATTCTTTAAGGTTATACGGGAACAGTTTTAACCAATGTAACTGACAGAAAATGATGGATTATTCATTTAAAAGGACACAATTACCATATTAAGTACGCAGGTTTTTTTAACTCATGAATCAGGCTGCTATATGTGGGGACTCTTCATCTGGAGATACATTACAGTAGGAACAAAGCAGCCCTATCGCTTTTGGTTGCCCATGCCTGTGTCTGTGTTAGATAATTTGAAGTTTTACACTTATCTTTTGAGGTTCAAGAGCAAGGAATTCTTTTGATCTTTTATTCATTACAGCTGCTATGGCAAAGATTACGTTACGCTATTTTTTTTTTCACTTCCAAGCAGAAGATATATTACTTATTTTGTCAGCCAAAATCATTTAATCACTTAATATATTATAGTGCAACTGAAGCATAAATAAAACATACAATGCCCCTTTGTGACACAAAGATACTGGCGCTCGTGTAGCGATAAGAATATCAGTGTTAAAGCTGTTACTGCGGCTCAAAGCATGAATGCAGTCTAGTTTAATTTCCAGCAATCCGCTGATGAGATCGCTACAGTACAGAGCTGTACCTGTTTTTTCAAGTGTGACGTTCCGCAGACTGGAACGTGTCCAGCTCGCTCTCAGCTGGGCTGTTGGGTGGGTTCAAGGCCCCTTTGCCCAGCACGTAGGGGTGCCGAAGGGCAGCGAGGGAGGAGGCTGATCGAACCGGTTTTACACTGGGGTTGTCATAGGTCTCTTAACTTCCTCACAAATCAATACAGGCCTTAAACTGCAGCCAAGCGGCTCAAACTGGTTTCAATTTATTCCCAACTCTGGTTCCATCCACTTTTTTTTTTTTTTTTAAATCAGTAATGTCTGAGCAGTTTGAATTGAGCCAAACACCCCTGTGGGCCGGAGAACACTGATTCATGTTGCTGGCGTGCATTAATAATGTATTATAGCATGTAACACAGGATAATTAACCGTGCTGCTAAATACAAGCTCAGTACAAAGTGCCATTCAGCCTGGATTCTGTTTGCTGAGAGTGAGAAAGCATGGGGTGATGACTAAGTCATCCATCTTTGTTGTGAATGATTATAGGCTTTACACTTTTTGTTTGGTTTGCATTTGGTTTCATCATCAACAACAAGGACTACAATTAGAGTGATATTAATCAGCTGCTCAGTTGTGAGCCAGACAGAACTTTTTATTCCTTGAAATCAATGAAAGTCCGTCTTAGTGCTGAATTATGGCTAGGCATAACTTTTTATCCCTTTTTATGCACTTCCTGTAAACACTCAGTTAGGTTTAGGAAAAAGGTTGTGGTTTGCTCAAGATATCCCTTCAAAATGAACCCTTCACAATGAAAAATGATGCTCAATGGCTTAGTCACGCTAGAGTAAAAATAGGATGGCAGCCTCCTTGTGACTATAAAAAAAAATAAGTGATTGCTTGGTGAGTGAATTTATTCACTTTCAGCAACCGATTGCAAGGAGTTGCGGCGACAACTTTTGATTGCAAGGAGGCTGCCAACAATTTGCAATCAGTCTGAGTCAGTCTGCTCTGATGAGATACGCCCAGCTGGTCATATTCCTATATAAAAGCGAGGTTTCTGAGTGCCTGTGCCATTCTGCAGTTACATCGCCATCCATATCTGATTATTCAAAGTCCTTTTAAGCAGAAACGAGAATCATTTGCGATATTAACAGAAAACAATTTGACTGTTCTTTCAACGTCATTATTCTCAAATGACATTGAATAGCTGCGGCTTACTTGTGTTGCACTGGCTTTAATTTATAGAGCTGGATCTGGGCCTGATTATAGTTCCACACAGAACTTTTTATAGTTTTAATAGTCTGATGCCTGGTAGTTAGCAGTGCTTTCTTCTTCTGTTTTTGTTGCCATCTGTTGGTTTGCAAACAGATTATGAGTCTATGACTATATTCTACCAGGCATCTGTGAAAATGAGATATATATTTTAAATATAAGTTTTAATAAAAAAAATTTGCCACATAAACTCTTTATTTTTATATAATTTATTGACTATTTGAAAAATCTTCACTATCTCAGTCTTTTCCCCACCACTGAGGAAGAACGTGAAATGTGGTTGACCGTTAGCTATTCGATTTTTATTTAGTCATTATGTCTTTTTATTAGGTTGATTTGCAGAAAATACGAGTTAAGTTGCTAAAAAAAAAATAAAATAAAAAATCAGCCAATTGCTTGGTGCTAACTTTTATTACTTAACAGCTGGTGATATTCTTTCCCATCAGTACTCAGCATGACTCAGTTGTTTATAAGCTTTAGTTGTTTTGTTCTTCTCGGCTTTTCTGTTGTTTCCTGTACTGAATGTAAAGTCTGGCCTCCTTCACTGTCTCCTGCTGCATTTACTTGAGTCAATCCATGTTACATTTGCTGCACATTACAACTAGACCAACCCTGACTGTGATTTGATTCTGTCAGCCCTAATCTAACCAATGTAACTATCTAATTGATCACTTCCGTGTAATTGGAATCATTTGAAGCTTTATGCTCCAATCCATGTTAGCCATGCTTCAGTCCCCTCTAACACTGCTTTTTTTCACCCCTTTTCTCCTTCCTCTCTCTTTCCTCTTGCTCTCTCTCAATCCCCAGTGGTTCTGGTCCGCTGCTCTCCCTCCATCTCCCTTGGCTTTTTATTGACTGTTGAGTGTAAGGCGGTGTTAAACCAGCATCGATGTAATAGTGGGCATTAGCCCTTTGAACTACCCTTAATCTGGCTGTAATAAACTCACATTTATTTTGGTAACACATATTTGCGCTCGCATTAAGACACACACAAACACATGTGGGTAGATATCTTATAGAAGTGTGTGTATGTATTAGGAAATTGGTGCGCGAGGGAGGGAGCGAGGTGGTCCCTACATAAATGGGCATTGTAAAAGGGATAGCATACCCGGTGGAAAGCCTGTCAGAAGCTCTTGTGTGCTCCGATGTACTAGAGCTGTGCTTCAGACTTTCCTTTAATTGGAATGTAATTGGAGAAGCACCATTGATCATGAATCACATTCAGCTCAGTCTCCCTCTTCCCTGAACTCAGGGCTGTTCTGTTTTCCACTCACTGACTCTGACTCTTTCGCTCCCCGTATCCCTCCCTCTGTATCCCCCCTCTGCCTCCTTCTCCCATACGGAGAACGTCAGTCATGTGCAGTGGAGCGATGCAAAGGAACAAGGCCCCCTACTGGGTCCACAGGACGTGGGTCAATGTGCGTCTGGAGCACATGCAACAAGAAACAGGAAAAAAAGAAGAAGGAAGGAGTGGGGGCACAAAGGAGAGGAGAAAAGAGATTAAGAGAAGTAGAGGCGGGGAGAGATGAGATGGAGAGCAAAAGTGAAATCATTTATAATGGCTTGCGCGCTCTATTGCGCCATTTTATCCAGCATTTAGTTAAACGAGATTTGTTTTGTTTTGCCTGTGTTGTTTCGAATGCTCGGAGAAGTCAATTTGTTGGCTCATTTGTCAAACGCTGGACTGCGTCACCGGCATCTCAGCGGTGCCATGGAGCGGAGAAAAGCTCTCTCACTCTGGAGTGTAGATGGGAGCCGGGCTGGTGGAGATTGCCTGCGTACCGTCTTAAATGTGGACTTGAAAACAATGAAAATTAAGGGCACTGGCAGAGCACCTCTGTCCCAAATGGATTCTTAAGTGGAATAGGGCAGCGTGAGTGAAGAGATGGGAGGGAGATAAAGAGAAAAACAGAGAGAAAGCGGTGAAGATTGCAGTGAACTGTAGGTATCTTGCTGTGATGATAGGTTTTAAAACCACTGTTGTGATTTGAAAGAATACATTTTTCTTTAATTTACTTTTTTTTTCAGGAGCTTCAATTTAAATCACAACTTCCAACAAATATAAAAGTGTCTTAACGAGCTGTAGGGAGTGAAAGTTTCCACTTGTTGACTGTTTATTTTCCAAACACTGTTGGCAGCGGAATTACCCAGCTGTAGCTAATTAACATTAATTGTTGACCCAACAGTGAGTTGACTGAACATCTAAGACACTCTTGTTTGGTTAATATCCTCTCTGCGTGCAAATGTACACTTGTCCCAAGATTCCCATAATGAAGGAAGAATCCACACTGTGTAATTTTAATGTTAGCCTCACCACTCCAATTGGCTTTTACACCGGTGAGTCCTGCTTTGGATAAATAATCCCTCTGATCAAGATAACAAGTGAAAACAGTGGGCAGCTGGCAGTCCGTGAAATCTCCTAGTTAAACTTTATTTGTAAAGCTGTCTGTCGGCCTTCTTCACAAAAGGCGTTTTGACATGTTGCAGTAGGGAAAGAAAATTTACTTAAACTTGGACTAACTTAATGTTAGTGATTACAAAAATTTTATCCTAAGGTTGACTTCAAAATATCAATGCCAGTTGTCTCAATTTGGATAATGTTAATATGAATTCAAACTTGCTCTCCTCTTCTCTGAACAGATCTGGATGCTGGTCTTTTAGGTGCTTCTAATTCTTTAGCCCAAAAAATATGATAGGATCATTTGCATATGCCTTTTGCAAATCACTTCTCAACCCTTGGTCGTCCACCTTCATTGTAGAGTACTTCTGTACCCGACCCTTACTGCCTTTCCTGTCAACGAATCTGAGCAGACCTGTGGTGGCAGCTGCACTGGTCGCCATGTTCTTCGTGTAGTTTTGTGCTGCGCTTGTGGGTGTCCTTCTTCTTGGCATCGAAAGGTATCGTAAGGATTGGTTCAGGTGACATCCCTGCTCAGAGCATGTACTTTAATTATACTCGGACAGTGTAAGAGTCAAAAGATGATATTGAGCTGCAGGAATGAGTCCTAGAACATGAGACTTATTTCTATAAGGGCCACCGGCCATTTTTCAGTCAGCAGGAAGAAGATATTATCAGAGATCAGGACAGGGAACCCAAATGCAGAGTCAGACGCAGGCTACAATGAAAAACAAGCTTTTTATCTGGCTGTTGTAAAAGCCCAAAAGAAATACAAAGTCTATAAAAAATAAAGGAATCTGAAAATAAGTGCAGAAAGCATGAGGAAAACCACGAGAACACACAAGACACTTGGGAAAGGCAGAACTATATACACACAAAGAGCAGGTTAAGCAATCAGGTGGGAACTCAGAAGAGAAGAAGACAAGACACAGGTGGAAACAATGATGGAATCAGCGGGGTGACAAAGACAAGAAGTAAAGATGAAGGCACCATCAAAATAAAACAAGGCAAAAACCAGTAAGTAAAATGCAGCAACACGTATAAAAGACAGAGAAACACGAGACATTAAAAACACGATAAAAATATCATTGAAAAATTAAAAATAAGAATCCAAACTAACACTAAACAAAAACCAGGGACCGCAACAGATCCCTCGAGATTTCCAATTCTAATTAGTCAGCTGGCACGTTATTTTTGTCAAGCACAGCATTAAATGTGTTATGGTGTTATCTGGTATTTATGTGGCTTAACTTCAGCATCTTCGGTGTGAAATAAGTTTTCTATCGTGGTCAAAGTTGGTAAAATGCAGCAGCTACCCGGCAATCAAGGTCAAACGCTGCAATCATCATTTCAAGTAAGCGCACAGCTTGCCAAGTTCAATTTAAGACAACACTGCCTCGTCAGAAATATATGCATTATGCAACTTTGACCTGAGGCATTGTGAATGTGTGACTCAATAATTATTCCAGTCCATGTTTTTGTAGCAACAGTCTAGATGCAGGTCTTTTTTTAAAGGTTTTTATCTCAACCAAAGCAGTTATGTATAGTGCCAGTGTGGAAGCGTGTCATACCATCATTTTAATGTAACCTTCAGGCTTCAAGACTGTGAAGTAGTTAATCTCCACTGTCACATTAATGATGTTAAGTGTTTATTTTAATGTAAGCTGGGCCAAATCGCTCCTGCACGCAGTAAAATTAGACATTTATTTTAAAGCATTCGGCTCTACCAAGGATTCAGAAGAGAAGTGGATTGTGCTGGAAAGTAGAGCAGGGTCAATGATCCTTCTCGGATATTTATGAGACATAAAGAGTGACATGAAAATGTGATCAAATGGATGAGACAGAGTGGGAGACGAATGTTTGAAAGAGCGAACGTTCGCTGATGAGGGGCTGAGAACCTATCGCTGGGCTGCAGTGTCAGAAGGAACGAGAGCAAACAACAAACAAAAAGCGAGCAATCAAACGGCGAAGAAGAAGAGAAGAAAAGAAAAATGGAAAATAAAATAAACAGCGAAGAACAAGGAGTCGCAAATGAAAATAAATGGAGAACGAGGCAATTAAGCAGGGGTCGTGAGATATGAGGAGATGAGGAGAGAGACTGAGAGAAAAGAGGTGGAGAGTGGATGAAGAGAGCGAGGGGAAAATAAAATCAAGCAAGCAAAGGGGGAAGGTTGTTGTTTTAAGATCAGTACGGCTGAGTGCGTTTCCCCCTCTCTGGGGAGGGGGGCCCATCGGCTCTCTATGTCTGTCACTCCACTCGTTTATGCCTCGTTTTGAGGGAGAGGTAAAGGGCACTGAGTTGTTTGTGTGCGTGCGTGTGCATGTGTGCTTGAGGTTGCTCATCTAAATGGGGGCAATTTGGAAGGGGAGTGTAATGCTTTTTTTCATCAGCAAATGAGTCACCCTTCCTTTCATAGGCTGCTTTTCTTCACTCGGGCTCCGTCTTTCAGCACCGTTCCTTCTCGCTTGCTTGTTCTTCCCTTACAAATGCAGGCCACTCTGTTCTTTGCTCCTGTCCTTTCTCATACTCCTGTTTTTGAGAGCTCACGCTTTCACATCCTGTGGTTATTATGGATCTTATCTATAAATCCGTTGATGATATTTTCCAGCCAGAGCCCGGAGTGAGCTCTTCAGATTGCGCTGTCCAGCAGTTCCAAACCCCTGAACACCTAGTGCAAGGAATATAAAACAGAGAGTGGCAAAATCCTCACATTTGAGAAGACCGAATGTTCACTCGTTCAAACTTTTCTTGCTTCTTTTGATTATATAGTTGTCTGTGTTTATTTGGGCATTTCTTTGGCCTTTCAGTCTTTGTCTGATCAGAAGCAGCGGTGCTGAAACAGGGACGAGAAGCAGCCTTAATGATTTCACCGTCATTGCACTTCTGTGAGTGCATAAAAAGATATAGATACAATTATAGATCCTGTATGGCGATTAAAACAGTCCTTTTTAATTTAATCTGTCCAAATATGAAATAAGTATTTCTTCAAGCCTCCACCGGACTGGATTAGAGAGTGCACAAAATGTTTTGCTTAACTGAAGGTAAAATTGTTGGGTTTTATAATGCTGTTAAAAATGACTTTGCTGCAGTAATGATGGTAATTACAATTAGTCACTTTCCACCCCTGCTGCTCACTTAAAATCACTGAGTAATGAAATGAATTTAGAATTACACGCCCATGAAAAGCATGGTAAAGGCTGGAATACATTAGTACTTTACAATAAAAAATGAATTCCATAAAACATATTAAGCGTCTGAGTGAATGAATGAAAAATTTAAATAAAATAAATGCCTTCGTTGGTTTTGTGTTGTGTTTCCAGGAAGGGAAGAGAAGATGACTTTACTTTACAACACGGTCTGACTAATGTGTGCTATTTAATTAAAGGCCAGAATCAGTCAAATATATTAGCGAGCTAATTTATCTGTCTGGCCCATGCAATAAGTAGTGTCCACCCTGTCGTAAAATTAACACTAAAATACGACTCTTTTTCACTGCAATAATCTTTTTTTTTTTCTTTGTCTTAATTTACAACATGTCAAATCCGCCATTTTTGGTGCTCATAATTTCACCGCTATTGTGAGTAACTGGCAGCAGCCTCTGAAGCCCTCCGAGACAAAGTTATCATTGTTTTTCCAGGTAGGCAGGCCTGTCACCATGAGTGTGCGTTTAGCCCAGTTGCCATGAAGGTTATCAGACCAGTGCACAAACTAGACTAGAAGTGGAGGGGGAGGCAGGGTGGGCTCCCCACAGGTTAGGAGGCATAAGTATGCAGCACCAGGTGCTTATTTTTGCGTGTGTGTGTGTGTGTGTGTGTGTGTGTGTGTGTGTGTGCGCAGAGCTGTCCGTCTATGTTTATCCGCTCCCCTCTTTGCGTGTTAGTGTGTGCCCATGTGCAGAACCTCCCAGCAGGAGCAGCCAAAGTGCGTTCCTCTAATGTCATCCTGTGGCCGTCCTCCAGCTAAAAGCCAGCGGCTTGCCGTCCTCTGGGGGGGGGGGGGGGGGGGGGGGGGGGGGGGGGGGGGGGGGGGGGGGGGGGG